>OX463839.1:5279959-5879959 GCA_949825065.1 Odontocerum albicorne
TATATATTATATATATATATATATATATATATATATATATATATATATATATATATATATATATATTGTAATATATTATATATACATAACAATAATTAATATATACGAGTATGTTATGGGAGAAAATGTAATACTGCGCAAAATCAATAACCAGGCACGACTGAGTTAACAAGTTGATTAAGAATTTACAACATTTTAAAGTTGCCATAATTTGTCTCTACCAAGACCTTCCTTAGTGGACAGATTAGATAAAATATTTAATAGTACAAATTAATCTTGCCTGACTTTCTCCATTTAGCATTTAAAAGATTCGGTAGCCAAATGATATATTGGTATGACTTTTTATTTATAAGTATATCACAACTGGTGAAGAGATGTGAATAAGGTATATTCAAATTTCACATTTCAAAGGTTGGAAAAAGTACTGATAATGCATATATGGCAGAAATAATTGGAGTATTGTACGATGATAAAATGCATTGTGTCCAAAGAAAAAGCGACAAAAGAGAAGAGTCTAGTCTTAAGATCGCACTGTTGCAAGCGCTGGCAAGTGACAATTCAGTTTCCATGAAAAGCGTCCCGCCCGACCCGTAGCCGAGGATGAGACAACAGGCGCACCACGTGACACCCGATTGCTGGAGCATTGCCCGGACTCCGACAGACGGAAAACACTGCTCGCCACAGGAAAAATACTCGTACTTACTGTTGCAACACAGGCAAAACATCATTATTGCCAAAACTTCAGCATTTACGTTCTTATTCAGTTTCTTTCTGAGATGTTTCAGACGTTGAATATTTATTCTGACAATATGCACCTTTCAAATAAATATATACCAACCAACACATCCATTAAAATCCAAAATTTATATGAATCGTTTAGTATCAAAAACAGCAATCTGTCGATTTTGCGTGAATTGAGTTAAAACCGAGGAAATGTTCCTATTGTAAAACTACACATTTTTTAAATGTTAACATGGTAACAATAACCCTTATATTGTTGTTTTTGTTACAATATGTTATAAAGGTTATTGTTGTGTTTGTTATCATGTAAACATTTAAAAATGTGTAGTTTTACAGTAGAAACATTTCCTCGGTTTTGACTCAAATCACGCAAAATCGATGGATTGTTGTTTTTGATACTAAACGACTCATATGTCGCTCTTCGTCTTATTATGTGAAAATCAATATTTTTTATTATTGTTGAGGCACTGAATTTGTAGATCTTCCCTTTGATTATTCCAATAAAATAATAATAATAAAAAAAATATCCACAAAGTCTTGATAAAATGTAGTTTTAAAAAAATTATATTGTAAAATGGTGTATAGGAAAATTTTCCGAATACTATTTCATGAGTGCTGAATTTACTCAGTAGGAATACTAAATTTACTCAACCAGATGGAATATAAAAACTATGCTATATCATGAATACGGAATTTACTGATCTATTAAAAACGTGTATTTTAAAGGATAATCGGTTTAATTAAAAGGATAATCGGTTTAATTAATCGGTTTAATTATCGGTTTAATTAAAAGATTAACTTTGGATTTTTTTCATCAAATCTCCTCCTTAACAAGTCAAATTATAAACCAATATAGATTTGTTCTTTTTGACTGTGGACACTATTTTTTTGTAATTTATTTTTAACAAACACTGTTTATTCCACTTTTTTGTGACGGTATAACCCTACCGGTTTCAAGGCTTTCACCTCATCTTCAGGGGAGCGCAAACAAGACTAAATGCTGTTCGAACTGGTACCGATATAGACGCTTCAACGTTTGGGGGCTGAGGGGTGAGGAAGGCTAGGGATAATTTCGGCCAAGAGCGGGGAGATTTTGGGGAAATAACTGTTCAACAGATGTTCCGATCGGTATACTGACTATAAACCGTACAACTTGGCGGGTTTGTTATCACGAGGCGGTCCCTTGCAACTAACTAGAAAGATGTTAAAAAGTCCTAAAGTGAAAGACGACTGGAATTCTTTTGATACCAATAAGATGCTAGTCCTGCCCCCGGCTAGCAACGCATGCCACTTATTAATTTAACAACGAAGATTGTCATTTTTTTTTATAATTTGATTGAAATAAATAGTCATGTGTGTATTTAAAATCTGTATTTATTAACACATTATACATACAAATTTATATTAAGATACGACAAAATATTGCATGGCATCAAGAACTGGTAGATAATGATAATTTCGAAGTTAACGCAACATCACAACTTGAACGAATAACAAAGTGTGTACATTATATCATAGAAAATATTTAAATTACTTAACTAATGCTCATATGAATTCTGAAAATCGTCGAATAAGTAAATTTGCTAAGCTGTCTCCGAGCATTTTCACTGCCCCGTCCGAAATATGAAGAAATATGGCTGCGGATGCAGAAAAACAAGCAGTAACACGATCTAACACGACTCCTATGTGGACACACTAACCAACCGACTGACTCACGTCTGAAATTCCTGAAATTTCCTCGAACTCAGATCTGTTGCGCACCCCTATAAAACAATGTCGATTAGAAAGTTTTAATAATAAATATCTGCTTAAGGAGATTGGATAAAACTTTTGGAGGATACCAGCACTGCACTGACAGTTCCATTACCTGCACCGAAAGCTAAGACTTGTGCCGACAGGTGCAAGAGGGATCGACAAAGATGGGATCCTACAACAGGGCGATGTGTTCTGTAATTGCAGATCGATGCAGAGCTGACAGCACCAGACAGAACAGTGGACAGCACAAGACAGCATGCTGTCCAAAGCTGAAGATGAACTGAAGCAAAAACGACATTATTCCAATCTGTGTTACTGAATAATGGAGTGGCAAAATTTTCCGTAACTTTTAGTCTGGAAAGTTCTTCAAACATCGTTCTATAATTTAGAAGTAGTTTTGGAAGAATACTACTTTAGGAAATACTATAAAAAATATCGAGAAGAAATTACTTTATTCTTTAGTTAAATAAAAAAATATAGGATTATTGACAGCAACATAGTTCGTGTATATACCTATATAAACATATTGTGAAATTGCATATGTTTCTTAAGAAAATGACAAAGAAAATACATTTAAGATAGATGCTTTCAAAAAGTCTGGGCTTATCTCATAACATCCCTCCGCTCGAGATACACCCCCACCAAAAGAGGGCGAGCCCGGCCGCGAAGGCATCAGATGTTTTTCAGTTCACATCCATTTGACTAATTGGTTTAGCAATTTCGATTTAAATTATTTCTATTTTTTATTAACAGTTTTCTTTTAGCGACAAATCTATTTCAATTCGATATAAGTGTTTAAAAAAAAGTATTTTCAAAAAGTAAGTTATTTACGAAAAGTAAGATATTTACGAAAAGTATCCAGTTTAAGTAAGAAGTCAACTCATTAAATGTAAGGGAGACGATCTTAAATTTAAAAAAAAAAAAACAATTTTTTTATAGATTCATGAATTAACTGTTTTTTGAAAACTGAGATATCAAAATATTGAATCCAATTTTTAATTATTTGCAATTTAAATATTAAATCTAGAAAAATAAGTAAAATAAAATGATTTCTTTATATGAAATTCCTTTAGTTACTTTTGGTTGGTTCAAATCAATTTCCATAGATATACATTGTGATATGAATTTTACTACTGTTGAAGCAAATATTTCATAATTATCAATGAGTAAAGTTTTCTAGATAATTATTTAAATTACGATAAAATTATAATATATTAAGAATCGTGTCAAGTGAAAATAAAGTGAAGTCAGAAGTGAAGATTGTTTATGCCCTTAATACAAAGTAAAAAATATTGCAATCATCTGAAATAAGTAAATGTTAAAAGCTGCTCAAACAAAAAGTGACATTCAACAAGTCGATAAACGATTTGCAGCGAAACAGTTAGTGATACGGGCGCGCCGCGACGCGCGTGTCGGTTTGTTGTGGCGGCTGTTGAAAGCGCGCGCTGCGGCGCGCGTCGCGGCGCCGCACCGGGCGGAGTGCGCAGACGAGGCGCGCGGGAGGGGCGAGCAGATCGCGCCATAAATGGACTGAGGCGTCGTGCTAGCCAACTGCGCGGAAGTGCTGCCAGATAGGAAGACAATATGAGAAACTTAAAGGAAAATAATGAAAAAAAAAACGAAAAAATAAAACTGCAAATATTCAGGAATTGTTTATTAGCATTATTTAAAGAAAAATATTTCCAAGGAGTGATATTCCTAACCTTATTAATACTATAAAGATTGGTTATTTTAAAAATACAATTTAACCGACAATACAATATACTCCGCAATTTAGTGCAATTTCTGTGTAATTTTTACATATGTTAGTAACTTACACTTATATTATATATGCGTAAAACCGAATAACGCAAGCAGCAGCCCGAAAGTATCATTTAAGTGAATGTAAACACTAGTTTTTTTTTCCGCTAACACAAGATGAAGTATCCAGCAAGGTAAATTAACTTCGGAAATAACAAACAACCTATTATGAAATCACAAAATAACCAATAATATCCAAAATTCAAGGTACGTCTTATTGTAATTTGTGTAATTCACATAAGACCTGGTTGATTTGAAGAGATTGCTACCTGGCAATAAACCTGCCAGATTGATTTGCAATAAAGTATCAAATAAGATGCAAGCGATTCATATTTCGTTCATGGATTATACTGTATACATACTCGTACTTACGAATGGTAGCATAGCATTTTCCTGCATATACTCGTATATAGGTTTTATATTGCATCGAAAAAAATATACGAGTGAAACTAATACATAAAGGGTCTTTCAAATTGAGCGGTTTTTTTCAATTCTTGGATAAAACACAGATGGCGTCGCGAACTTGCCTGGGTCTTGTGACATTTGAGAAGTGTAATGCATGGCATTTATAAAAATGGAGTCGTATACAATACAACAACGCTTTCAAATTGTTGAATTATTTGATGTATTGTAATCTCCGGAAACGGTGAAGTTAAATGCCCACCAAAATCATGTGATCTGACACAGTTGGACTATTTTCTCTGGGGTTACGTGAAAAACCAGGTCTATAAGAATTACCCCCGATGAATTCCTGAGCTGAAGGACGAAATTATTCGCGTTATTGGTGAGTTAGAACCGCAATTATGCCAAAATGTCATCGAAATTTTTGACAAAAGAGTGGACATCTGTGGAGCTGCAAGAGGTGGACATTTGGCGGATGTTATTTTTTGTGTTTAAATTTCGTACATTATACTTCAATGACCAATAAAAAAAATTGAAATCAAAGCAAATTGTGTGTTTTATTCAAGAATTTAAAAAAAATAGAATTAAACAAAACCATTCGATTTGAAAGACCCTCTACATACTCGTATATAAAATATGGTCGTTGTTAAGGAAAAAGTCATAAATTACCATTTTTGCTCAAAATGAGATTTATCATTATTTGAATCAAAAACACAAATCTCTATCACTCTAAAAGTAAAAAACGGCATTATTTAAGTCAATAGCGAAGTTAGCCCACTAAAAAAATCATTAACTGTAAAAAATTATTGTTTGTTTATATTGAAAAAGTCATTTTATTCCTTGATGAGCTCCATAAAGTCTAAATGCAATTAATGATTTTTTCCTTAACAACGACGATATATGAGTCGATATACAAATCAAACATGGCTTACTCATTCGGACGTTAAACGATTGTAGAAAGATATGTTTTTCCATAAATCCAAAGAAATCTTTATTTCATTAAAATTGAAGAAATTCAAATAAAGATTCCTTAGAGAATGTTCGGAAAGCTAAGTGGTAGAGATATATTGTTTAAATAAGCTGTTGTGGAAAAATATCAGATGTCGCAATTTACTTTGTACCGATTCATATCGAAAAATCACACTTTCGGAAATATCATATTATGGTAATCAGTTCAAAAACAAACACAATAATCGCTATGATTATGTAATCCAATTTAGAACCCATTATAGTGGTATTTCAGATATGTAGGATTTAAAGGATTCGTTTTTAGAAAATTAAAATTTTAACGTTCAACATTTTGTTAAAAATCAATGAATTATATATCATTATTAACGTGTTCCCCGCGGGGAGCACAAACGCCTGTGATCTGACGACAATCCAAGTTTCAAATCACAAATACTTAAAAAAAATGACACAAAACCGGAATAAAAATTAAACTAAAATTTAAAATAATCTTTATTCTAGCGACATCTCTGAAAACCTTGTCGAATAATATATTAGTTTATGAGATATTGTTGAATAAACAGAGCGCCGAATTTTTTCGGTTTCTCAATATTTCCAGCATTAACGACCTGTCGCGCGGATCGAGTCCTGCGATGAGTCTCTCTTACGTAAATAAACATTACTAGTGCTATATGCATTTGATTGGGTGAGTGTCATGAAGCATTGATTTGATCGTAGCATTCCTTTGTTTATTTTACGTAAGGTTAAGTTTATCTCCTTTATTTAATGAGTCTCCTTAAGAGTAATGACTATTATTTATTATCAGAAAATTACTTAAGTGTCATGTTTACTTGGTGTTGTAATCAAATATCAGTGGTTCTAAACAAAATATGTGTTTAAACTTAAAAAACGCTGAAATTGTGCCGCGCACAGGATTCGTGGAATTTGATTTTTAACGCGGTGAACAGGTTAATAAATAGAATTATATATCATTATTAATAAATAACATTCCATAAAACCGTAAGAAATTTAAATCTCAAAGAAAAAAATATTACGAAAAATGCCTTTTATGATTTATTTATTCATTTATAGTTAAACATTAACATCGTGGAGGTTTAATGACATTGTAATTTGTTTTATCAAACACTGTTTATTCCACTTTTTGTAACGGTTTCAAGGCTTTCACCTCATCATCAGGGATCACAAACAAGACTTTTGAAACTATTTAACTTCATATATATATAAAACTCATTTTGGCATAAAATTGAAAAAAAAATACATGGCGTTTTAATTTAAATGTCACAAAGGAAAATAACCTGTTCTCAAAATGTATTCATAAAAAAATATTGATCTGTTCATGGACGTTTGGAATATTAAGATGTATAACAGAAAGGCACAAGAAAATACGGTGACATACGAATACAGTGATGTGGAAAAGTTTACTTTTAGAAAGACTCAATTCCAAGAGTGTAAGACATGAATATCAGGTGAAAGAAAACACTATTAGATTAGCACTAATAAAGAGACATTCGAAAAACATGTCAAGCGAGAAGAGTAGTTACTAGTTTATACAGTTTACATTATACATTTGATTTCAATAAGATTACATTATACATTTGATTTCAATAAGTTTACATTATACATTTGATTTCAATAAGTTTACCATTAATTTTATCATTAACTATTGTATTCCACTTTAATTATGTGTATGATGTAATTGCAATAACTTCCAACCTACGACAGGTTTATAAAACCAGATTGGAATAAAGGTTAAGGACATTTTTGTTTAATCATCACCAGCAATCCAAAAAAAACTCTTGGTGGAAGTCAAGCACAATGGAGGTCGTCACTACATAAAATTTAAAAAAAGCAGATGTTTAAAATAAAATTCTAATATTTTCCGTGTAACATGGCAGCACCGGTGTCTGGTGAGCGCGCTTGTAACCGAGCACCGGCAGCGCGTGCAGCGCCTCTATATGGGGGAAATCCGACACGCGTGCGCGGCGCTCCGCCCCTCGGCCCGGGGCCCTCGGCACGCGCACACACACTATCATAAACAATTTGACCAAAATCTTATATATTAATTATAGTTCATTATGAATATAGTTAATATAAATTTTATCGTACATCTTCTGAGAAACAGTTCCTAAAAAATACATTGACGTTTTTACAATGTATCAGAGATTATGTATAATTTATTGAAATATTTTAATACACTTACGTTGTAATACAACACATCATGGCGAGCGGACCAAGCAGGAATCATTTTAAAAAAATTTATAAAAAAATATTTAACCCGCAACATACTGCTTGAAAGACAGACGTCTTATTACCAAGTAGGCCACGGAGATCATCGAAGTGCTGTAAATTAATTTACTGCAAGAAAATTAAGTACTAAGACTACAATGTTATGTTTTACCCGAGAAAAGAGAAAAACGATTCAAAGTATACCACAAATATAGACGGTTGAAAAATGCAGTTGACTTTAAATATTCGATGTTCTTAAAAGTGTATTATTATTATAAAAAACGTTCCGCGACATTTTATTTCACAGAACTAAATAAAACTGAAAAATCAATCATTAATACATCAAAAACAGGTAGAAAGATTAATTCATATCAGAATATTTCCATAAATTATTAATGTAGTCGGAGGATCAATATTTTCCCCCAAAAAATATGACAAGATTGTTGTGCGACTACTTGTAGTAGCAATGAGAACCTTAACGAGATATTTGTATGCGACCTTAAGAAGTCAATAAACGTTTGAAACCATAAGACCGAAAACCTTTTAATTAAAATAATATTTTTTTTTAAAGAATAGATATGACCGAAGTCATAGGTATCCTTATACCCTCGAACACTAGGTGGAAAAAGTGTGTGTCGTTCGACGGGAGTAGCACAGCGCGGGGTTTGAACCGACGACCTTCCGCACGGAAGTCCAGTGCGTTACCGCGCGACCATGCACCTCAATCATAAAAGTATTTGTAAAATTTGTTAAAACCAATGGTAATTATGAGAATATTGGCCAAATATACAATGAAAAAGCTTGATATTTTCTGAAGATAACGTCTAACAAAGAAATGACTAGAATTTATTGTAAAATATTGTAACATAATATGACAAAGAAAGTAAAACGATGAAAATGAGAAATAAGAATGCTCTTATTTCAAAATCAAGTTTTTTTATCCAGAATATCAAATCTCAATTATACGAGTATGGTCGGTCATCCATCAGCGCGAAAATTTATCTCGCTGAAAAGTTTTAACAATTTAACTTAATAAAAAAAATGTCCAATTCTAAAATGTTTTACAGGGGATCACTCCCCTGTGTCAACATAGTTCAAAACTTTGATTCTACGAGTGTAATAAAAAGAGATAATTTTTTTGGATTGACGTATAATTATTAGACCCACTTGTAGATTTATCACCAAAAAATACATTATAAATGAAAAATTCTGAAATTTTTCATTTTTTATCTTGTCCATTACGAAATTCTTTTAGCAACTTTTAATTAACATTTAAATAAATTTTTAATCCACCAAGCACACGATGATCTCCGTTGTCAAGTTGGTAAGACCAAAGACTTCCTATCTGGGGGTCGCTGATTCCATTCCCTTTGTCAAGTTGGTAAGACCAATGCCTTCCTATCTGAGGGTCGCTGATTCCATTCCCGTTGTCAAGTTGGTTGGACCAATGCCTTCCTATCTGGGGGTCGCTGATTCCATTCCCGTTGTCAAGTTGGTAAGACCGATGCCTTCCTATCTGGGGGTCGCTGATTCCATTCCCGTTGTCAAGTTGGTAAGACCAATGCCTTCCTATATGGGGGTCGCTGATTCCATTCCCGTTGTCAAGTTGGTTGGACCGATGCTTTCCTATCTGGGGGTCGCTGATTCCATTCCCATTGTCAAGTTGATAAGACCGATGCCTTCCTATCTGGGGGTCACTGATTCCATTCCCTTCGTCAAGTTGGTAAGACCGATGCCTTCCTATCTGGGGGTCGCTGATTCCATTCCCGTTGTCAAGTTGGTTGGACCGATGCCTTCCTATCTGGGGGTCGCTGATTCCATTCCCGTTGTCAAGTTGGTTGGACCGATGCCTTCCTATCTGAGGGTCGCTAATTCCATTCCCGTTGTCAAGTTGGTTGGACCAATGCCTTCCTATCTGGGGGTCGCTGATTCCATTCCCGTTGTCAAGTTGGTAAGACCGTTGCCTTCCTATCTGGGGGTCGCTGATTTCATTCCCGTTGTCAAGTTGGTAAGACCGATGCCTTCCTATCTGGGGGTCGCTGATTCAATTCCCGTTGAAACTCGTTATTTCGAAAAAGGATTCCGGTCTACTTTCCACTTGAACATCTTTCTGGTTGGTTTGTACTTCATAAAATGGAACACACCAAATGGTACACACCAAATTGTACTTCATAAAATGGAAGTGTAATTAATTATTGTACACAAAAAAAAATTAAGTGAAAAATATTAGGTTAATATTTTTTAAATAACGCTTAGGTACATATTTTAGAAATAACGGTTAACACACACGAGTAAACATCTATTAAACAATTTATTATTTTGAATAAGTGACTAACAAAGTGTAACAGGGATATAATATCTACAAAAATATTGTAACGATTCAAGTCAAAAAAAATTGATCCACATTATTATTTATCAAATATTTACTATAAATATACTATACTTAACGAGAGTATCGCTTTTTTATACGCATGTCGTAAATGTTGGTTGTTACGTGTATTTTCACTCACATATCAAAATTAAACAAAATATGAATAAAAGAAGAAAACGTGTGCTCACCCTGAAATAATAATAATTTCATAACAAAAAAAAAGATACATTCATTCAAGCTTATTAAAACTTAATAAGCTACGTTAGTTTAAAACACGAAAATGGTTTACATACGTAACTCAGTCAGTGGCATTCCTTACCTCGGAAATAGATCTGAAACGAAAAGACAACACTATGAAATAAGGATATTTGAAACGAGTACAACTTTTGTAATGAAATTTTTTTTTTCGTTCATTAAATAATACACAACAAAGAGCTTAATATTCCTAAATGTAGCTTTGGTCACTGAAAATTATAAATAGCTGGTGAATTATAACATTTTAAAATTCTAATACAAACGTTACATACAATACATGAAAAAAAAACATTAATGTACGCAAAGCAAAGTAATACCAGGTTTATAATTCGTTAAAATAAGGGAAATCCCCCTTTTAAATTTGAAAACACTAGTATTAATTTTCACATCGCAAAATACTTGATTTATTTTTCACATAACATTCCACTTAAATTAAATACGTAACGCATTGATTGAAAAACAGCGTAATGAGAAAGTGGCAATTTGATATGATAAAATTAAAGACTTTGTAATTTCAAAACACAAATTAAATATGTACTAGAATATGAAAGATTTTTTTTATTTATAAACAGAATTCAATTTCGATCATGTATCAATCTAATAAAAAATATCTTTCAAGGTTCTCCCTTAATTTCCAAAAAGAAGAAGCATTTTAATATAAAGACGGCACAGAAGATAAATGAGAGATTTAAAGATTAAAAAAGTAAACGAATACAATCGAAAAACCGCGAGTAGTAATGGTGCCGGAAACGGAAGCTGCAGTAGTCGGCAAACGGTAGAAGCCGGCAGGAATGGCGTGGGACCATATGCTGCACTGTAAGGGTACCACGTGCAATACATATATTGTATTATGTGTATCTCAGAAGTCTACTGTATAGGTAAAGGGGGGGCAATTAAAGGGGTGTATTGATTTAAATAATAATTATGTATGATTTTTTTTAAACAATACTATACACACATGAAGTTTTTCTGCCAAGAATAAGGTTGACACGCATTTCTGAATCATACTTTTAAATTCGAAAGATAAAATACTTTTCAAACTTCTTGATCTATCGTATTCGAAAAAATCTTTATGGATGAGTGACTACTATTAAAGTGGCAAAAAAAACATATTTTTTTAGTAAGCTTTCTTGGTCCTCAGTTATAATATGCAATACTAAAGATGATCATGTTAATTCTTTATTTTCTTGGTCCTCAGTTATAATATACAATACTAAAGATGATCATGTTGATTCTTTATTTTCTTGGTCCTCAGTTATAATATGCAATACTAAAGATGATCATGTTGATTCTTTATTTTCTTGGTCCTTAGTTATAATATACAATAATAAAGATAATCGTGTTGATTCTTTATTTTCTTGGTCCTCAGTTATAATATGCAATACTAAAGATGATCATGTTGATTATTTATTTTCTTAGTCCTCATTTATAACCTGCAATACTAAAGATGATCATGTTGATTCTTTATTTTCTTGGTCCTCAGTTATAACATGCAATACTTAAGATGATCATGTTGATTCTTTATTTTCTTGGTTCTCAGTTATAATATACAATAATAAAGATGATCATGTTGATTCTTTATTTTCATGGTCCTCAGTTATAATATGCAATACTTAAGATGATCATGTTGATTCTTTATTTTCTTGGTCCTCAGTTATAATATGCAAACCTTAAGATGATCATGTTGATTCTTTATTTTCTTGGTCCTCAGTTATACTATAATATGCAATACTAAAGATGATCATGTTGATTCTTTATTTTCGTGGTCCTCAGTTATAATATACAATACTAAAGATGATCAC
Organism: Odontocerum albicorne; assembly: GCA_949825065.1. Lineage (NCBI taxonomy): Eukaryota > Metazoa > Arthropoda > Insecta > Trichoptera > Odontoceridae > Odontocerum > Odontocerum albicorne. The sequence continues at coordinate 5,292,278 of OX463839.1, forward strand.
GTTGATTCTTTATTTTCTTGGTCCTCAGTTATAATATGCAATACTAAAGATGATCACGTTGATTTTTTATTTTCTTGGTCCTCAGTTATATAGTAATATACAATACTAAAGATGATCATGCTGATTCTTTATTTCCTTGGTCCTCAGTTATAACATGCACTACTAAAGATGATCATGTTGATTCTTTATTTTTTGGCGATGTTTACACATATTGTTCTTGCGCGAAGAGCGGCTCGATATTTCCTTGAAAATAAACGTTTTTTTTTTCAAAATTTGTAATCATCAAGGTTCCTTCAAAATTTGTAATCACGAAGGGTTAGTAAAGTAATTCATAAATATTGTCTTATAAAGGTGAATTCAATATTTTTTACTGTAAATTTAATGATCATAAAAATATGTTTATAGTTAAGTCTTAACGTTGTGGAGGTTTAAAGACATTGTAATTTATTTTTATTAAACACTGTTTATTCCACTTTTTTGTGGAATAAACAGCGTTTAATAAAAATAAATTACAAGATCATAAAAATAATTAGTAGATTCAGAGTACTCGTAATTTTGATGGGTGTAAATGAACGTGCGTGCAACAGAGATGAAGGACTCTTAAAGCTTTGATAACCTTTAGAGGGGAAGAAGATATGACTCCATTAGCATCAGGGGAGATAAACGGATGATACGAGTAGCTGACAAGTACAATGGAGACTCGAGCTTTTCCCTCTCATAGAGATCTTTATCCTGAACTTCGTTAATTAGGATATTCCGTATTCATTGACTTTCTTTGTCGATTTATCCGATTATATTCCATTTTGTGAAAAATGTCTTTGTCAAACTTCGTGCATATCATTAAAAACGCGTCAATGAAAGACATACTATGAATCTGAATATTTCAAATAAAAGCATAAAACCAGCTTTTAATTTTCAAAGAAAATTTTAAACAAAGAAAAAATATTGATATTATACTATTTTATTCTAAAATTTTATTAACTTGCAGAAAAGAAAATTAATTGTTATGTGCAAAAAATTGTACGAAAACCTTAAGGGATGAAATTTCTCGAATATTTAGAGTTCTTTAGTGTTCACCTACCCTTATTGTATATCAACAAAATTCAACAGTATTTACACCTTCGCTGTTCGAACATACGAATTTGTCGTCAGTAAAAATAGAGTGCAATACGCCTTTATTAACGTCCATTGAAAATAATACCCTTTTGTGTAAAATTTAATGCGTATCTAGCTATTTTTTTAAGAATAAAAAATATTCGCTATATAAATAATCGAACGATGTAATGGAAACAAACAAAATGATGGGACTAAAAACATAATGATGTGTAAGGTATGGATCGTTCAGCCAGAAGACTCATTTTGCAATAGTGTGAGTAACACTCTCCGTATTACACAACTTATGTAGTGGTATTAGTTTTAGAATGCCACACGATTGGTTCGCGCAGAGCGCACGTTTCTATTGTTGTTAAAATACTCGGTGATTAGAAAAACACTACCATGTTGAAATTAGGAGTGCGATTTTTGTCAAATGTAATGTATTCGTATAATTCAATTTTTTTTCCAAAGCTTAGAATGGAGTTCGTTATAACTTAAAGTATCCTAGAATTTAGTATCACTCCATCCACTATTATTTTAAAACTTTATTATTTGGCATTGTAATTATGATACATTAATATGTTAAATAATCTTACATTCATTTTATTTGTATGTGCAATCTAATTAAAGCTGACAAACATTTTTAATTTATAATACTTGTACCTATATTTATTTTTAATCTTGAAAAATTTCATTCTTGTTATTTAATGTTCTCTAGAATCTGCCATGCCTAAACAATTAATATGTGAGATAAACTTACTTTCATTTTATTTTTACGATTATTACAATTTAAGCTGACAGCATTTTTAATTTACAAAACGTGTGTTCATTTTAATGTTATATCCTATAAAATATTTTTTTATATAAATATCCTAACTGAGAATAATATTTTTCTGCGGATTATCTACTATTGACCATTAAAACCGTATGACTGATATTTTTTGCTTTTTCACTTCATTAAAAAAATAAAGTGACAAGTTTTTGTAAACGCGCTGTTACTCACACTATTGCAAAATGACTCTTCTGGCTGAATGGTCTATAAATATTATACATGTACAGAAATAAAAAAAAGGAAATCGACCAACATATCAGCATAACGAACAATAAAGTTCGTAACTATCAAAAGATGCCAACGGTAGCGTCTAATATTATTTGTGAATTTGATCTGTAAATTAACACATAATCAACAGGAATACTAAAGGTAATGTTATACCAAAGTTAATCAATATTCATATTGATAATTAGGTCAAAATATGTCTATTATGAAAATTAGGAATTACAATAAAACGTCAGTTTAGAGAAAAACAATTTTTCGATTTATAAAAAAACTATTCGATTTGTAAAGAAAACGATTTTACCCCATCCCTTTGAGACATGACATTTCAAACGTCACAGGGACCATCCTACATTTTCTTGAGTATAGTACGAGTACAAACGTTAACTTAGTACAAATATGTAAATTACTTTTACGACAGGTTACCAACGATTCTCATCTCAGTTAAAACATTTCAAACACGTTTTAACACAAAGCAAGGTATATATTATATCTACAGGGTCTTTCAATAGGGACGCTCGAAATTTGTTAGGTTATAGCGGCCATGTGGTTAAAGCAGCATCTGTCAAATTTGTTGTGAATTGTTCAATAGTGTATGGCAAATCATCATGGAAGGTTATAGCGTTGAACGTTCGAGAAACGTTCCGCGCATTACGTGATTTTTATCATCGCCACAACCGTCCTGCCGAGTCGACTATTCGACGTTTGGTGGTCAAATTCGAGTCGACCGGTTCGATAAATAATCAGCCAACACCCGTACGTCACCGAAACGCAAGATCTGCTGAAAACATCGCTGTTGTGCGTGAGAGTGTACGGGAAACCACGAGGCAGTCAATTTCTCGTCGTTCACAAGAACTTGGCCTTTCTGCGACTTCAACTTTGAATTTTGCGTCGAGACTTGGGTCTGCACCCGTATAAAATCCAACTGACCCAGGAACTTAAGGTAAACGACCATAAACAATGCCGTGTGTTCGCTGATTGGGCTCTGAAGCAGTTGGAAGTTGACCCAAATTTCGCCAAAAAATCATCTTTAGCGACGAGGCCCATTTTTCGATGAATAGATGTGTGAACAAGCAAAATTGTCGGATTTGGGACGATACCCATCCACACGAGATACACCAGCACCAAATGCATCCCGAGAAAGTCACTGTTTTGTGCGGATTTTGGTCTGTCGGAATCATCGGTCCGTACTACTTCCAAAACGAAACTGGCATTGCCATAACCGTCAACGGCGAGCGCTACAGATCGATGATAAGCAACTTATTGTGACCTAAACTGGGTGATATGGATACCGACGACATGTGGTTCCAACAGGGCGGCGATACGAGCCACACAGCGCATGCCACGATGGACATTCTGCACGAGCGATTTGAGGGCATGGTTATCTTGCGCGGCGGCGACGTGAACTGGCCACCGAGATCATGCGATTTAACGCCTTTAGACTTCTTTCTTTGCGGCTATCTTAAATCGCAGGTCTATGCGTATAAACCGTAAACAATTGATGCCCTCAAAGTCAACATAACAAACGCTTCCAGCAAATTCAGCCAGATTTATGCGACAAAGTCATCGAAAATTGGACCTCCCGAATACGTGCCACCAAGCAAAGCCGCGGCGGACATTTAAACGACGTTATATTCCATACTCAATGCCATAAAATATTCTTTTAAAAAAAATTGAGTGGATATCTCACAAACAACTTGTTTAATTTACATTTAAAAATTGAGCGTCCTTATTGAAAGACCCTGTATATACACATATATATTAAAATACCATATTAACAAAATATGAGTCAACATTTAATAAACTTTTTAGATATATTTTATTCCTTGGTCAATTGGACGAATGAACACCAAACCAGTGCACAAGTCTACTGTTAGCAGGAATACCTAACTACTCGAATCCCATTCCCCGGTTCCGAGTGCGGCCGTTTCAGTTCCCAGAGTTGCAAGACGCTACAAAAGATGCCGCCACCTGGCGTCCATAAAAGCCGGCGCCATCTTAATGCGATGTAAAGAAAATAATAAAAGAAATTGAACAGCCACGAGATCCACATGGGTACACGAGGACGAGCGTAATATAATATGCTAAGATATTTTATAGCTGCATTTATAGTCATTTCAATAAATTAATATATAGAAAATAAATGAGTTCCAGTTTAATTTTATTCAATATAATAAATACTATTAAGCAGATATTGACTGTTTTTTTCATGTCTCATTAATTCCATGAGCCACTGCCTTCCTATCGTTACACTCAACAAATAAAAATTTATTTTGAAATACTTTGAATATGTCAATAATAGTGGGTTCGAGTCCTGAGTTACAACGCCTTTGAGGAGTTTGGTCCCTAAACAGCGCTATATAGATTGTCATTTTATTAATATTATTTCAGCTAAAAGAATACGTCAAAGAAATTAATAAAAATATAGTCTACCATCAATATATAATTTATCAATACAGGCGGCCATCGACTTTCGCACATTTTTTTTAATTCAATTTTTTTAAGATTTTTGTCGATAATGCAAAAATTATTCGCTTCCATGCAGTAGTTCCCACTTTTTTGGAAGAACTATAATATATGGAACGCAATAAACAATATTGGAGACTCGTGGGCTGAAATAAAAGAGTCAACAATGAAAGGTTTTTGGAAATAATTATGCCCACAAATGATGAATGACTTTATAAATTCCGAAGAAACTCCGGAAAATATTCCAGATGAAATAGTTAGCCTTATGAATGATACTAAACTTGGACGTCATAAACGAAGATGTTAACGAGTTGATTGAATCTCACTCAGTACCTCTGTCAAATGAATACTTAATTGAGCAACAAGAGTTAAATGAAATACACAATGAAAGTGAGGAAGAAGAAGCTGATAAAATTGTCAAGACTTTGACAATAAAAAATATGAATGAATCCTTCATGCATCTTGACAATTTTTTGACTATCGTGGAAGAATGTGATCTCAATGGAGAACGTATATCTCAAGTACGTATGGCGATTGAGAAAGACACAGCATGGTATAGAACTCTTGATCAAGAAAAGAAAAAAAAGGGTGATATTCAACTAACTTTTGACAAGTATATAAAGAAAACACCTGAAAGCACTTAAACACGCCTCGTTAACTTAATTATGTATCACACATTGATAAATAAATATTTTTATTATATTATTGATAAATAAATATTATTATTGATAGATAAATATCTTAAAATAGAATTTTTGATGTTTTTTTTACATCCCTCTACTTTCGAACATTCAACATTCGCACACATTTTCAGAAATCAATTATGTGTGAAAGTCGAGGACCGCCTGTATACAATTATTACTCGAATATAGAAACTCAAAAATAATATATTACGCATTTAAATGCAACATTATTTTGGAGCGTAACAGCATACGAGCCCGCAAGAAGCCTTTTTAAACGAGATAATGTACACGGTAACATCCTTAGAATTACTATGGTCACTTAACAGCGCTAGAAAAAGAAGATGTAATGAATTGATACATATACAAAATTATTCGCTGAATTAATATTTAAAAAAACAACAAAATTTATACTAAATATTCATACTAGAAAAGTGATGGAAAGGAATTTAATAAAAAGCATATTTTTTTAGAACGAGACCCATGTCAAGAGCGGCCAGGGCAGGTTAATGGAAACTCAAGTGCCCACTTGAATATGCTTCTTTAAAAAAAAACGGAGTACATATACGCAGTACGTAGTAAAATTTATATATTATGACAGTACAGTCAATCTTGGTGTAATGCATGTATTTTTAATCATTGATAAATTTATGCAATAATTCGTAAAATTATAAAACGGCACGAAATGCTGTGCATAAAAATATGTGGATCTATAGTCTAGATCCACTGGAGTAGGCACGGGACTCAAAATTCGTTATCGTAGTGAAGAGGCAACAACATTCACACAAGTTATGGCGCACGCGAGTATTGTTACCAGGCGAACATTTTTTTCGAATACCATCAGGAAATAAACCCAAAACTCCCGGATGAAAGTCAGGTCTTACCAACCAGGGCACAAAAATCTTAGATATTAACGTTCTTATCTGGACATTAGAATTAAAATAAGTTTTAATTCGCTTTTTTTTTAATTTCCTCGTCCACTGAAGATGAAAACATACGAAATACGAACATACGAAAACATACGAACATAGACACAGTTCCACGAAATATACAGTGTATTTATAAAAGTAGTTTTTACAGTAATTTTAAAAACTTTAATTTGTATATGTTTTGTAGAATACAAAACAATGTTTTTTTTTTCATATTAATCATTTTAATTTGAAAAAAAAGTTATATGTATCATATATCTCAAATAAATTAAGATACGAGTACATACGTTTTATTTGGGCTGATTGTGGTACGAACTGATATAAACTGTATTTTGCACACACCCACGACCATCAAGATCTTGAATTTTTGAGGGATTACATTGGTTTTACTCAGAGTACATAAAAAACTGTTTCCTGATAATATATTCTTAGGTTGAAATATAAAATTTTATTAAATTTGCAATTAAAATCACGGGATGAATTTAAAATGCATATAAATATTTATATTAATACTGTGACTAGAGGAAAAATTCATTTTCCTATCGTTCACATGCAACAAAAATTAGACCGCATTAAATCATTTATAATAATTAAACATATATTTTAAGAAATTCTTAAAATATATATTTAATTGACTCCACTTCTGTCCGTATAACATTCAGTTGGTGCAAGAATTGAAGATACAAGATCCACAACAACGCATTGAATATTCATTTAAGCTCCAAACCTGTGTCAGGCTAAATAAAGATGTTATCCACAAACTCATAATGAGTGGTGAGACTCATTTTAATTTGTAGGTAACATGTAAAACTGCGAGAAATGCATTCACATCGCTATACTGTTTGGTGCGGTGTTAGATACGAAAAAATAATCCGTTCATATTTTTTTCGAAAATCAACACAGTGCTGTTATAAGCGTAACTGGCGACTAATATCAGTCAATATTGTTTTTTTTAAAGCGACTCAGGAAGAAAATCCGTTTATGTATCAGGAAGATGTGGTAATAAATTATACACCCCGAATGACAGTGAACCTTTTGCAAACCATTTTTGGAGGATGAATCAATTCGAGAAAGTTTGCTTGCACTCCACGTTCGCCTTATTTGTACGTGTTATACTTCCTTTGGAGATATTTAAAGGAACTTGTCCATATGAACAAGCCAACAACTAAAAAACAACAAACTCGAACGATAGGGTAAACCTGGGGCAAACGCACATGGGGCAAACGGACACCCCGTTAACGTTTCACTCAAGCCAAACCTTATTATACATGTTGGCCACCATTGTGAGTATTTTTCTAAACGTCAGAAGTGTTGCGCTCCGCATAAAAACAATAATCTGGTAATATCTCAATAATCTTTTGAGATATCTATTATTCTTTGTGACTACTGTCTACCTTCTGGTAAGGACTAATACACAACAACTATATTTTCGTTATAATGACATGAATATTTCTGTTTAACCGCAAGTTTTCTTCTTAAGATTATGTTTCTATCGTGTTTAGCTAATGTCAGTTGAGTGTATTAGGGAAGGCAAAATCATGATACTATTACCATCTGTTGAATATTTTTACAAACCAATTCTATGTTACGTAGGGGCAAACGGACACTGTGTTTAAGGGGCAAAAGGACATAACTTACCTTGTATTAATTAATCCCCGCTTGTTGTAGATCATGGTGCGTAATCGTGAAAGGGCATCTAAACTATGTAACTTGAGTGAAGTGTCAATGTCTCTGGCAGTAAAAGCTGTCAAAATTGACAAAATTGGTATTGGTATTGGATGGGCATGGATCCCATTGTTCTGATCCCGACGAAAAAGTTTTCGAAAATAATGTGCACCTTCTTTGCTTGCCGCCACATAGTGCACAAAAATTACAACCCCTTGATGTTTCATTTTTTGGGTCATTGAAATTCAATACAACGAAAGTTGCCGTGTACATTTACGTCGTTATCCAACAAGTGTAATAACCAAAACTACATTTGGATATCTACTTCAAGAAGTATGGAATCAGGCGGCAACTGTTGGTAATGTTGTCAACGGCTTCAAAAACTTCAAGAATAGGGCGTAAAGGGGCTGAGTTCAGAATATTGACCACCAACAAATTTGTTTCTGAGCTAAATGCTAAGAAGCTACTCCAAAATGTGAAAAAAAAAAAAGCAATAATAAATCTCAGAAGAAAACGGAGAATTGTGGATCTTGTAATGACGTCTATTAAGAAGGGGAAAATTAGGTTCAGTGCCTTATGTGTAATGTCTGGTATCACATTTGATGTGATTTAAATGGAGCAGACCCTGTTTTCAGATGTGTACGATGTTATATTGAAGATAGTGATTAGGTGTCCGTATGCCCCTTCGTAAGGAGGCAGGAGGACACTACTTGGATTATTAGTTTTTTTGTTGTTTCACGCATAAGTCCTTTTTTTTAATACTTCCATTTATTTAATCAAGTGTTTTTTTAATCGTTCTGCATATTTTTTTTATTTTTTTTCGATTTTTATTTCTGTACTTTTTTACATTTTATGTTAAGCGTGTCCATTTGCCCCAGGTTTACCCTATAGTCCAAGTGATGGATAATTAGTTGAAAGAGGACGAATGTTTATAGTTAAAAATGAAGGTCACTTAATGAAAACAAAATTTATAAATTTAAAACTTCAATTAATATTTTTCTTTTTTAATAAATATTTAAGAACTTATAGGATAAATAAAGAGGAGCACGATTTATGGGCTAGCCTATATTTGTACGAGTATTTTTTAATTAACTCTTAATCAATATTTTTTTATCAAATAAATTCATTCCAACAACGAACAGTTTTCTTGTACAAATAATCCACTAAAATCGCACTTTATTTATTTTCTGAAAGCAATATACGAGAAAGGATCTAACATATTGTAGATAACTGATTTTGACCGTTGACATTTTACAATCAAATAAATTCTGTAAAATTCTTGAAATACCTTGAAACAGATCAAATCTCAAAGCGAAGGAGCCAAAGTTCCTCAAAATATATTTTCTAAAATAAAATGAATATTTCTATATATTACCTATTTTCTATAATATAATTTTTGTATGTTATATTACTTAGACGATCAAAATTTATATATTTCAAATATCAATATTTCACTCAACATTTCACAAACTGAACAATTAAATTGCACAAATACTTCAACGAAAGAAGTGCTATGCATTTCCAAAATGGCTTTGAACATACATATTACACTTTTCATGAAAGACTGTCACAAGTCGAAAATACAGTTTCGAGATAGTCGAGCTTTAAGCTTAAACGTTTGAAAATAGGCTGTGACATTTAAAACTGATTTAGGAGAGTGAGTGATAATAGAGAAAAACATCAAACATTTTTTTATTTTTGACGTCTGTCATTTTCCATTTAAATCGAAAATTTAAAGCTAATATCTTTGGTCAAAACTCAAAACACGGCTCACAAAATTGGATTTCATCTAGAAGAAATAGTTAGAGCTTTTAAATTTTCAAGATTATTTTCTATTATTTTGAAATGTGACATCTCCGAATATACACATTCCAACATTTTTTTCATAAACAATTATTTCATAAACAAACAGGTTTAAGTTATTAGAAATATTACTAAAAAAAGAAGTGTGGAGAGATACATAAGAATAGATCTAAGAGACAACAATAATAGGTTGATCTGAAGTGCAATTGAGAGCAATGCACAATATGAGTCCTTGAATCACAAAAATCCAAAATAAAAAAATTCAGAATGAAGATGTATACGTTATAACAACGAAGAAATTGTAAGACCTATAGAAGGTTTCTACGAATTTTTGCTACGCTATAAACAATTTTAAAAACACCAACCTCCATCCTAACCAAATTGAAATACGCCACATTAACTCATGAAAAATACTTCAAATATATAAAGATGAAGAGAAAAGACGTGAACCAAATAACACCTAAACAGCTGAATACCTGAAATTAAGCTGGGCAGGATATGTGGCCACAAAAGCAGAGCATCCTCGGACATGGATGCTCGAAAAGAGATCATGATCCACAAGAGGTACGACCTCCAAAAAAGTTCTTCCTCTTCTTCTCAGTGTTATGTCAGGTCCCCCCAACGTTGAATATCACCTGAGAGTAGGCATCTTTGTCCCCGGCAGCCCGAAAAAGATCCCAATGCTCCTTATACTAGTCCAATTACGTATATGTGGAGCCAGGAGATTTGCCTCCTGCCAACACTTCTTCGACACTCTATTTTTTCTTGGATGATCAGGTGCAGTAATTTGTTCTCTGCTCCTCTAAGTACATGATTCAAATAGGACACCTTTCGGATTTTAACATTAGTCAACAACCAAAAAAGTAAGAGGTAATAGATATAAAGGAGACTGCGGGAATATAGCGAATACAAGGGTCACAAATAAGGGCTCGCGTTTGGGGTGAGGGTCTGTTAAGAATTAGATAGACTTCAGACTGATGATGATGGTAATGATTTAATGGGATTTTTTTTGCAAATGATATTAGCTCGTGCTCAGTTTCGTTGCCTTAGGAACATGAAGGAGTTAAATTGGTTCGAGTCTGTAAATACTTGTCTCCAAGGTCCTAGGATCAAAGGGTTGACTCCGAGAACATTAATTGCTAATATATTTTGCGACTGATACTTGACTCGAGTACGTAGGCAATATTTTCACTTGACATGACATCTAACAAGGATATAACAAATGTGTTATTGGAACAAAGGGATCGACTTACTATTACATTCTTGAGTTTACTTATTTATTTTTAGTCAAATTAATAAGGTATAAAGCCTGTAAAAACAAATATTGTTACATTTTTTACTTTTTCAAGTTTAGTTAAAATAAAATTTAAAAGACAAATTTTCTAAACAAGACTTTAAAATACAATACTATGGATCAATAACTAAATCGCGAGTTCATCACATCAACAAAAAAAATAAAAAGGATTTCTTTTCAACTATCTATATAAATAAAAATGTAAATGTTCGTTAATTATTGCTAGCTAATCTCCGGAAGTTCTCTACCGATCGCTTTGAAATTTTGAGTAAAGTTAATATTCGTCAACGGAAATGTTTTTTTATTTTTATTTATATATATATATATATATATCAGTGTATATAATTTTTTTTTTAAATCAAAAACAAATATCTATGCGAACCTGTCGGGGACAATGACTAACTAGATTTGTGACACATGTCAAATTTCATTTTCGACGTTTCGGAGTTTATATCAAATATTTAATTATTAGTCTATATAAATAAAATATTTAATAATTTAATGTTTAAAAATAAATAATAAATTTTATATATAATAAATGTTTTATTTTTGAGTCGAGACACGAACTGATAATAAATTGATTACAGGCGAAAAATAGGTTAGAATCCAAGATACGTCAAACTAACATTTGTGTTAATAAGGATAAGTTCCATTGTGTCATAGCAGCTTGAGAAAATCTTAATATGGCTGAATCAGGACTTTATAGCTCAAGCGCAGGAAATATATTTGACAGAACTAATACTAAATTTGTAAAAAATATCCAACTAATATTTTATCTGTTTTCAAATATTTCGAGTATCGTTAAAATAAATATAATCACTAAAACAAATATAGCTTATATTTATAAAAAGATCTAAAATAAAGATAACTTATATGTATAAAAAGATCGAGGATCGCTAAAATAAATATAACTTATATAGTATGTATAAAAAAACAGATGCGTGATACTCTCACGTGGTAGAAGTGAAACTTCTTAGCTCTTAGGAAAAGTTGATTTTACGCATTGCTTTTTTTCCATTTGTTAACGATTTTTTTAGGATTAGGAAATGATTCTGTGGAATTTAATTCAAGAAAGTCTCTTTTAATTTAATAAAAATTTTTTTTTTTTATTTTTAATAATAAATAATAATAAATAATAATATAATACACTTAATAAAATGAAATTTAATATTAAATATATTAATATTTTTATATTTATATTAAATTTATTATTTTTAAATAATTATTTAATTATTTATAGCTTAACTATTTTAATTATATAAAATATTATTTTATTATATATTTTTTTTTGTATAGCGCCATCTGCGTTAATTTATCCGCCATTTTCATTTCGTAATGTGCGTTGTTGACATATCTACCTCTAAGAATATCTTTTTCACTTAGTATTTTTAACTTATTTTTTTATTTTTCTGTTCAATTAGCGGTAAAATTTAATTTTATTGATTGATTTTCGTTTGAATTCAAATCATATCGTGAATTGATCTCTTGGAGTGACGCGATCATTTGCTTCACAGAGACAACATGATGCTGGTATGTACATTTTTGACAAACGTCATATTTATTTTAAACGAACTGACAAATTTTTGCTAATTTGTAAAAAGATGTATTAATGTGTCATTATTGTTTGTTTTTTGTAATGTATTTACCTAAATACCTTGCTATTTATTAGAATCGATATTTATTGTTCATTAATGACGCGATCAAACATGTCACATCCAAATTAAATTCGTGCGTAGTTTGCAATGTTTGCAATGTCTTTCCTTAACATTTAATTAATTCCAATAACCTCTTTTTTTGCTTAACATTTAATTCGTTCCAATTATCTCCGGATTTACTTAACAATACTCCTATTGGACAAATATTTGACAAATGCGTGTCCAGCTGCAAAACGATTGATCAGCTGAGATATTCTCACATCAATTGCTGGAAATTGGGAACGGAAATTTCATTGTCTCATAACTTAATGTTTCACTCATATTTTTAAAGGTTTACTATTTTATATGTTTTTGCTATAACTTTCTTTCTTCTTTTTCTGCAATCTATCTGCTTTAGTTCATCAAAATGTCGAGGAAGCAGCAGAACAACGTGTAGCCAGACTTGAGGATGCACGGTTGCGAGCACGGCGATCGCGTTCTGCAGTTTCAGAACTGGTTCGTTCTCAACAGAATGTACGCGACAGGCTGATAGTGACTGAAATAGGTCATTAGGAATATCAAATGTATCTTTTTTTATATAGAGTTTAATTTTATCTCTATGTTTATATTTCAAATCTATCAAATCGTATGTAGAAATGGAGATTTTTTAAATTAGTTTGATATTCATCCGTTTTAATCAAACCAAGCTTCGTTCTGAAGAATACGTTCATTTGCGAGATGCAGTTGTAAATGACGGTAATACAACTAACGTTGGAAGACTAACGATTTGGCCATCTTCATATACAGGCAGTCTACGTCATATGCACGAGTACGCTCAATATGCAATTGCGTATGTTCATTACTACGGGTGTCCAGACCTATTCACTACATTCACATGCAATCCAGCTTGGGACGATATAAAACAGCTCATGGTAAAACATGAAGTGTTTGGGTCTGTGCGCTGCTGGATATACTCAGTGGAATGGCAAAAGAGAGGATGGCCTCATGCGAATATATAGTACCAATCTGGATCTATAACAAAATTACTTCAAACGAAATCGACAATGTAATGTGCGCTGAAATACCCGATGCCGACGTCGATAAGGATTTGCATGAAGTTGTGACGAAAAATATGATACATGGACCTTGCGGTACACTGAATCCAAATTCACCATGCATGATAGACGGAAAATGATCTAAACGATATCCTCGAGCATTAGTATCCAACACAGTTACAGGAAACGATGGATATCCTTTATACAGAAGAAGATCAACAGAAGATGGCGGGAAATTAGCAACCATACAAATGTGAAACGGTGACATCGAAGTAGACAACCATCGGGTTGTTCCATATTCGCCTTTGCTATTCAAAAACATACAAAGCGCACATAAACGTGGAATACTGTAACCCCGTTGAATCGATCAAATACATTTGTAAGTACGTGAATAAAGGCAGCTACATGGCAGTTTTTGGCGTGCAACCAGAATGTGGGATGGGAATGCGGTTATACATATCGATGAAATCGCACAGTATCAGGCTGGAAGATACATAAGCAGCAATGAAGCTGTATAGCGAATTCTTTCATTTCCCATACATGAACGCCAGCTGTTGTTCATTTAGCAGTACATCTAGAAAATGGACAACGCGTTTATTTCACAGCTGCAAATGTGCAACAAATAGCCCTGAATCCACCGGCTACAACGTTAAATGCTTTCTTCACGTTATGTAAAAATGACGCGTTGGCGAAAACACTACTGTATCACTGATTGTGACGTCAAAAGAAGAATTGGTGAAAAAGTATTTCCCTACATTTAAATCAATTATAAGAATCACGATTGGCATAGTGAACGAGCTATTGCTGCCGCCAAGAACAAAGACGTCTACGAAGTTAACAATATTATTCAGTTCCCTTTTTTAATGTTTCTCAATTTTATATTTTTTTGTTATAACTTTCTTTCTTCTTTTTCAGTGCAATCGATCTTTCATTTGAATTCTATTCATATCGTGAATTGACCTCTTGGAGGGATACGATCATTTGCGAGCACGGCGATAAACGCGACAAACTAAGAGTGGCTGAAAGACATCAAAAATATTGTATACCCACAAGCATTATGAAATTAAACATATTAAAAACGTATGCTTTTTCTTTTCTTTCTTTTCCATTTAACCAGACTGAGCCACAGCAACGCGTGGCCGGGTACAGCTAGTCTATAATAAAATTATAGTCAAAATATTATATATTTATCACAATTGAAAAAGTATATAATTTATTATATCTTCTAATGAAGAATTTTAATAGAATAAAAAATATGTACACACAATTTCTATATGCAGTAAAATCGAATCAGAAAGCCGATTTTCACTGCACACATCCGACAAATTATCGAAAGAAAAAAAAACCGTTTTCAATAAAATATTGTAATATGAATTGATTGCCACAAGCGTTGGTCTTTACGGTGCACGTGGGCCAACGAAGCAAATCCATGCAGGAGTTACCAGCACACGTGGCAGACCCCCACAAAGCTACGCGCCTTATTTCAGTATCGGCAACGACCGCAACCACCAAACGCAATATTTACACAGCAGCGTAGCAAGGCGCTAGCATCTGGGCAGTGACCAGGGACGCCGATATCACGAGGGCGCCGTTCTTGCCCATATCACCGTTTTGGTCCCGAATTCCAAATTTTAATATTACACGAGTACTTAGACAAAATTGAAAAAAAATGTGAATATTGAAATTCACATAAATGAGTTAGCCAAAAACACCAAAACCTAGTTACGCCTCTGCTTGTGCTACAAATTGTTTATTACAAGCACTTGAACACGAAAATACCGTTTGGGAAAACAGTTCAATAAAATATGGTAACCAACATTTAAATTAAATATATAAAGAATGAAAAGAAATATATCGAAATTCCACTCTTAAAAAGACAATGCAATTAACACATGCATTGTTTATTGTTAATATTGATAACGAATCAAAAATGAAATCTTACTCAAGCCAACTGTGTTAACGAATATGAGAGTAAAAGAAAAAAATATTTAAAAATTGTTACGCTTTTTGTAACCTCCAAAATAATTATTTTGTACACAACCCCCACATACTCGTATGTACTCGTAATATGTTTTTCAGATACATATAAGACAGCCTGACCGTCTAGAAATGCGGATAGTGGGGACTAAAGACGTTTCCAGAAAGACTTAGGATCGCTCTGGATGGGGAAAGTTAATCAAGGGTGTGATAGCTTTCAGATCACCATCTCCAAATAAGAAGTGCAAACAATAAATAAAGAAGAATAAGACGTTAAATGAATACTTAACATTTAGAGTTTTACTTCGACTTGTTAAGATCTCATTAATACGATGATATCTATATACATACATACACACACACACACGCGCGCGCGCACGCACAAAAACACACACGAGCACACACGTACGCACGCACGCACGCACGCACACACAAAAACGCACGCACGCACACACACACACACTCTCTCTCTCTCTCACACACACACACACACACACACACACACACACACACATACACACACACGCACGCACGCACGCACGCACGCACGCACGCACGCACACACACACACACACACGCACACACACACACACACACACACACACACATACATACATATATATATACACGAGTATATATATACGAGGTCAATTACATCTATTCAAGTTTTATGTAGTTCTCCTTTTGATCTATTACGCCGAATGGCGAATGCCATGATCAGTTTTCCTGAAAAACAATGATCTCTCAACATAAATACGACTAAACAAAGTGGTGCAATTAAGATAAAAATTATGATATTTAAAAAAGATATAAGATTTCAAAAAAATTAAATTAAAATATTATTTTTCAGCAAAAGATTCTTAAAATCTCAAGAAAGATGAACGAACATTTAACGCAATTTTCATCCGACCCCATTGGGCTTTTAGGGAAGCGAAAGAATTTACAAAACATAATAATTTAATGATGTAATTCTACCGTCCATTTTATTTAGACTCGATAAAGAAAATAATTTAAGAAGAAATTGGATTAGGGAATAAAATTGATACAAAATATATTTTTCAGTCCATTCAGTTTTAAAATATAATTTAATTGGAACTGATTATCCAACACAGAAAGTTACTTATAACGAATAATGAAATATACGAGTAAGTATTTTACTATTGAACAGTCATAAAGCTTGTATTTAAACATAGAAAACTTTTTTTGCCATACCAGACAATTTTTTTAACCCTATTACGTTGTTAGCCAGATAAATTTGATTAAGAGCTCCAACATGTTATTCGCCTGACTCGAAATCTTCATCTATTTTGTCAGTATATTATAATAATTACGAAATAATATTTAAAAACATAAATGCTGCTAAATACTGTAGTTAACGTTTAATTTTCTAGCGACTAATGAATTATTCAAGGGTGCCTACGTTACTATAACATTTCTCAAATATTATGAACTTAAGACCTTTGAATGCGTCTATCTCATCAGTCTGCCTGTCTTGCAAAGAATGAATATTCCACGATATAAGGTCAACCACTCCAAAGAACTGTTCGAGACAACACGGTCTGTTTGCCAGATCCATCTCAATCGAACACTCTGTAAACCAGACTATATATGTGCAGTGCTAGGAAAAGCAAATCACAAACGAAATTATACGGCGTCACGTTTAAATCGTCACACAATATATTAATTAAGAGAAACAATTATATTTTTGACATTTTAAGAATCCATATCGATTAGATTTTTTTCTTAGTCAAACCATAAAAACTTCTACATTAAGAGAAAATCTCTTAGTTGAAAACATTTGTCAGACCGTATATATGTAAAAAGGATCCAACCCCAATTTTACCTATTTTGAGATATTTTGGGGGGAAATAATATCGTATTGTATTGACTATAGAATATTTCTTAGACAGAATTTAACCATAAGATAATTATTTTACTACCTTGATTTAGTGCGCATTGAGGATTGAACTATGCTTATTTAGTATTTAATTTTGTTTTACTTGTTTTTAGCATATATGTATGATCGTTGGATTAAAATTTCCACAAAGTGTAAAATGGCCAACAATCAACTAATTTAACACTTGAACATTTTTATCACGTTCGTAACGAATCTACTATAACCGAAAAATGGCCAACAAGCAACTAATTTAACACTTGACCATTTTTATCACGTTCGAAACGAATCTACTATAACCGAAAAATGGCCAACAAGCAACTAATTTAACACTTGAACATTTTTATCACGTTCGAAACGAATCTAATATAACCGAAAAATGGCCAACAAGCAACTAATTTAACACTTGAACATTTTTATCACGTTCGAAACGAATCTACTATAACCGAAAAATGCCCAACAAGCAACTAATTTAACACTTGAACATTTTTATCACGTTCGTAACGAATCTACTATAACCGAAAAATGGCCAACAAGCAACTAATTTAACACTTGACCATTTTTATCACGTTCGAAACGAATCTACTATAACCGAAAAATGGCCCACAAGCAACTAATTTAACACTTGAACATTTTTATCACGTTCGTAACGAATCTACTATAACCGAAAAATGGCCAACAAGCAACTAATTTAACACTTGACCATTTTTATCACGTTCGAAACGAATCTACTATAACCGAAAAATGGCCCACAAGCAACTAATTTAACACTTGAACATTTTTATCACGTTCGAAACGAATCTACTTAAACCGAAAAATGGCCAACAAGCAACTAATTTAACACTTGAACATTTTTATCACGTTCGAAACGAATCTACTATAACCGAAAAACAAACAAAAACGATTCAACTGCAATATATGACAACCAAATTATTGTTTTACTACGTATTCCCACTTTATCGTGGGATATTTTAACAAATTAAGCGTCGTGAATTTAAAAACTGAAAAAAAAACAATAAATATGGTACGTAATGTGAGAAACAATATATAAAGGCATTATAAAACAATTTCTTACGAACAGTACGAAAACATTCATCAGAGACGGTTTAATGCTTCACAAGGCTTTGCTCTTTTAAGGGTGCATTGTTTAAAAAAATTAGAAATACCTACTTATAAAATATTATTATAATAAGTATCCTACATTCAATTGGAGTTATCTAAATCAGTATAAATATTTACCACATAAGAAAAGCGTTTACAAACTCCATTTAAATATTTTAAAGTCATTTGCACATTACAGTTTTCACTAATTCGTACAATCAACAAATATATCAAGAGAGACAAAAATGTGTATTAAACAACTTAAATTTTTATGAACATTTTAAAATATATTATAAATATATATGAGTACCATTAAAACAAAACGTTGCATGTTATACTCGTACATAACACAAATATTTTTTCAATATTATACTAAATTTGTTTTTTTAAGGAGTTGAACACGAAAAACGTATGTCTTAGGGCACGCAGTTAAACAGTGTGATTGCTCTGCTCTACCTACCGATATTTCCAAAAGTAGGTAAATAAAGTTTTTTCGAGAGTATTTTGAGAAAAATTGAAACAAATTTTAAGTGTTTACAATAAAATATGTCCTGGAAGTGATAAACGCAGGAACATTCAATAGAATCAACTCGAGTTTTTTTTTACTAACATGTTTTCGCTGATACAAATTTAGATAGACATGTCGTTAAATGTTTTCTGTCTTATAATTTGAGAGCCCTGGCTCACTCGGGGTCGTGCTTCTACGCGCATTTCACATTTATATAAATCCAGCACTGTCATTAGAACATTTTTAATTAAGAAAAAATCTGGAAAAACACGACAACGCTTTACCGGAAAAGAATTTACCTTAAAAATACAAGAGTAAAATGAAACGATCCTAATTAAACAAAAATATTTTAAATGCCACTTAAAATGGAATTTTTTACTCCTTCCGTCGACAATTTCAATAAAGCTCAATCTAAGGAATTATTTTACGGGTGTAAATTATGTGGTATTAGATAAATATCTCTTTGAATGGGGTAAACCAATTCAAAAATAACAATTGTTAAAATGTATAGAAATATAAGGAAATTATATAAAAAAATAAGCAACATATAAATCGAAGGGTTTTCCGACAAAGTATGTAATTGCATATTTTCTAGAAGATAATTAAGATTTTCCTTCTATTATAAAACGTACAAATTAAATTAATAATCACAATTATTTATCATAAAAATAATTGTATAAATAGGCCAAAACCCATACGATGGTTGTCGCCAAAGAAATAATACGAGAATTGAATTGAATTGAATACGAGAGAGCGAGAGTGGAATACTTGGATTCTCTCCGAAAGTAATTCGAAATTTGAATCTCGGTGGTTCCGTGATACTGAACGAATTTTAAATACCTAGCTAACAATTTTTGAACCGGTATAAAAGTGGACGATGTATAAATGATATATATAATCAAATTTTACATTTATGAATATATATTTTCATAAATGTAAAATTTGTTTTACTTCCGTGAATATTTCACGGGTTGGAACTAGTAAAAATATATATGTTTTTATTTAAGACTTGAAAATAATCCATAAAAAGTTTCGAAATCAGAAGATAAAGAATTGATTCTCATGTAGTTTTAAAAATACGCTATAATTTTTTTTTTTCAATTTGATGATATAAGTAGAATTCAGTAGAATCTGAAATAAATATTCGCTACATAAAATATCATAAATATTCAATTTGATGATATAAGTAGAATTCAGTCGAGTCTGAAATAAATATTCATTATTTGATAGGTCCCGAAAAATGAACACTTTTAAAGTATTTGATTCCAACATTCTTTATGGGCAATACTGCTTGAACAGCCGATAGGATAGGATAGACTCATGAACCATAATAATCCATCCATTCATGAAATGAAAATATTATTTTCAAAACATTAAATAAACAAGAATACGTAATAATTGTTTGCCAAGATTAAATAAGTAATAATTGTTTGCCAAGATTTAATAAGTAATAATTGTCACCAAGATTAAATAAGTTATCAATTTTAGAACGATTTAATTCCTTAAGAATGAAATCTTGGTAAAAAAAAACGTGAAAATGTAAATGATATTTCTCGTGGCAGAATTTCACGACATCAAACAAGTGGTGTACTCGTAACATTAAGTTAATCTAGAAAACAAAATACACGCACCCGTATTTGTTTTAAAAATGATCGAAATGAGAGCCCTATTTTTTTTATATAATAGATTTTTCAAACTCATGGATATATTTGTTTTAAAAATTGTATTTGAGTATTGCACATAAGTGACCGGAAAACAATTTTGCCAAATGATTTGTGTAATTGTTTTAACATGCTCATATAAACGCACCTTAATAACTCTAATAAATAATAGCAGTACTTAATGCTTAGGTAAGATGCGGACGTTTAAGAGAGGGAGAGCTACCACGTCTCATCCCCTCCCCCCGCCCACGAGCGCGATTCCTCCCAGCTCCCTCCGCCAGCCAGCAGTCAACAGTAAACCTCCCGAGTTAACGTGTCACTGGCGTAAACAAGCTCGACAAAACCACTAAAGAACACCAACACTGACTCAATTCACTTGTCAAGCTGTCAATCGTTGCGGTGACTCGACAAAAATCGATTTATTTTGTCGCATTTCATCCGGATTCGTGTCCATTGAGCAAGAACATCCGAGAAACCGGCGCAAAAGGCCTTGAAGACAAGAAGACCGAATAAAAAACCGAAGCAAATAATGGATTCGTGTCAATGGCATTGCTATCCCATGGCCAGGACACATTTGTTGGCTGCTTCAAGGTGAAGGGCATGGTGGATTTACTTCAAACCTTGGAGTCCTTCTGACAAGACGAATTCTCAGGGATCGACAAATCCGGCGCAGTCTGTTACGTTTACGTTGTGAGATGTGCTACGCTTGTTAGACAGTCGGTTAACTACTAGTACTAATCCCAGTGGAATAATTTAAAAGATCGACCAAGAAAGACCTTCCCGCCGATGACACGAACTGAACAAAGATTAAGATTCGAGAGTTTCTTCGGCTACGTGAAGTGGAACACCAGGTCAGACGATCAGACCGAAATAAAAGACGTTATTTCAGTACTGCAGACACCAATCCAAGACGATGCGGCGGTCGTACTGAGCCAGAAATTCGTTCCACGCTACGTACTTACGCTGATGCTTTTTAAGTATTTTTGACCGTCTAATTCTAGCCAGAGTAACCGTGCCCAAAGATTTTTAATGTTAAGTTTAGACATAAACAGAAGACGAGAATAAGACTCTATACATAGAGTATTGGAGCGCAGTGGAGCGCGAGGAATGAGGGGCGGAAGGACGCCCTTCGTAAATAAATATTACACGATGCAGACTTTGGCAGCCGCGTCAGCTGGTCACATCATGGTGTATGGTAAATGTTTTCATTCCAAAACACTCGAAACATACCCTGTACGAATAGTTTTGGATTCGTTCTCAGTAAGATATGCTATATACTTTTTATATTTTCTATTTCCAGACACGTAAACAAGCAGGTAAAATAACTCTATAATTCTAAAAAAAAATACAACAATACAATATGCATGTTACAGAAAAATATCAACCAATCCTTAAAGATATCATTTATAATTAAACAAAAGACTCCTTTCTTATAAACTTAAAACATATCTCATAGATCGTTTTTTAGATTGCTGGGATAAAAGTTCCGCATGGTATATATTTGTCCAATATAACTCAAATTACTCAATTGCGTGGTCATATTACTAAGAAAATCTGTCCAAACATCTAGCCTTATCATTGCCGACGCCATCTGATGAATACAGGTCTCATCTATTTGCAGGGGTACCCGGCGTTTTCTGGGGATTTTAATATAGAAAACACAATACAAGATAAATGCAGCTAATTGCTATATGTTTTCATTTAAAGTTTCAAATTGAATGATATTTACATTCATGTGCTCCGGAGTAACTGTACTCTGAACAAGTTGTTATTAAGAACAATTACTTATTATCTTTTTTATGTTAAAATCTGACACTGTTTTTGTTATACTCTTACATCATAAAATCTGACACTGTTTTCGTTATACTCTTACATCATAAAATCTGACACTGTTTTCGTTATACTCTTACATCATAAAATCTGACACTGTTTTCGTTATACCCTTACATCATAAAAAATCTGATACTATTTTCGTTATACTCTTACATCATAAAAAAAACACGGCTTTCGCCCAGTTCTCAACTAATAACCTCCTCAGACGACCTACATGGCCTAGTTAGCCTAACGAAAGTACCTAACGAAATAAACAAACAAGGTTAAACAAACTGACTTTGCACAACGAAAGCGTACTATAATAATGTGTTTGTGCTTCTTTCTGTACTTTAATCACGCCCAATCTTAACTGCCATTACCTTCTTCTTCTCCCTGGATCCATCCCAACTCACTGTCTGCGAAGACTATTGGGGTCAGCTCTCCTCGTCCTCAGGTTGTATGCTCTTCTGTCCCGGACTACGTTCCCCAGGCTGTGCCTCTGCGTCAGGTTATCTTTTTGCACCACCCACGAATTCTTTGGTCTTCCTCTGGTTGTTATTCGAGGAAGATCCATGGAGATTGCCTGGCTCACAATGTGATAGGGTGCTCTTCTCTTAACTGTCATTACCATCTACTAAAAAACCTATTCATGAATTTGATTCAACAACCTTGCCAAACTTAGTTCCGATATACGCTTCAATGGTGCCTGGACGCATAGTGGACAAACAAACCAGAATTCCAGTGTTAAGAATAGAGATGACTGTAATCACGTTTATTGCAAATCCACCATCAGATTATACGCTCATAAGATCTATTTTGTTAATAAAAAATAAATAATAATAATAAAATGATAATTTGTATTGTGCCGCTTAGAAAGCAGACTCGCGTCATAGGCGCTCTAACACTGGACTCGAATCCACTTTAATTGACAAATTAAAAATATTACTGAATAAAAAAAATATATAAGTTGAGTGTAAGGAAATGAATAGAAAATTGATGTTGACGTGATATCAAGAAAAATCGCCATTAATATTATACAATTTTCCATAACCATTAAATAACAATCAAGTTACCGTTTACTCAAATCCTCGTAGGATCTATTATTCAACATGATACAGGATGTCGAGTCCAGGAATATACGAAATTGAGAGCGGTTTCTTGACGAGCCACAAACCTGATCAGTGCGTGGGCAAAGTCCCGTGTCCCGCACTGGAGCCTCGGGGCACCGCAAATTGATTTTGAGCATCTGCGAAGTATCGTCGTAGGCGGCCGCCCACTCGGGGCGCGGCGCGGCTCGACGGGCCGGGGCGCGGCGCTCTCGAGGGGCGCGGCGCTCTCGAGGGGCGCATGGGAGCAGGGGACTATTTTGTTTTCAAAAGTAAATCAAATATTTTTTATTTACTGAAAATTGTGAATAATAAACCAAAGGTATCCGAAAATAAGAGGAAAAAAAGATGCATTTATTTATTTTTTGGACTAAAAACTTATTACCATCCCTTATTCCAGCCCACACCCTCACCTGAGGGTGTGGGCTGGACACCCTTTTGAATTTTTTAAACCACTCAAAGCTCTGTGATTTACCAAGAGCATGCTCACCGTAAGCTTCGACAAGCATTCGATGCGATTCTGCAGCAGTTTTCTTCAAATGGTAACAGAAAATCAATGCTGTCCGCAAATCGTAGTTTTCTGGGACAAAAACAGACATGTTCAACGCTATAAAAACATATGTAGTTGTATTAAACTTGTATTGTTGTGAGTTAAAAGTCTTTGACAAATGTAAACACAAGAAAAAGGTGCCAATGATGCGGTTTGACAGTCACTACATTGACCATTAGAGCCATGTATGAGCAAATTCCGGTTTCATATGTACAGACCGATATACTGTAATACTCTTACACCAAAAGACCGATATACTCTTACACCAAAAGGTTGCCGACCCATGGCCTACAGTATGAAAAAAATATTTATATCTCACTTGAAGTGACCTTTTTGCAAATACAGAGATTCTCAGAGTACTGAAACGCATCTACGGTAGATAGATAGATACGAGTATGTATACACAAATAAGAGTAACGTAATATATAAGGGGGCCTGTCCGCCCACGTGCATCCACCGCGGGATATAAAAAGAGGATAGCGATGGGGTATGAGGGATAAGGAAGGGTGGCAGACATAGGCTGCTTGTAAAAGGTTTCCATTTTTAATCAGCTGAAAAAGTAAATTATGGGCTTTGCGTTTCTCAACATTAACAATAATTCCGTTTCATATTATTGGACAGCATAATATATTTCTAATTTTATACAAAATAACAAAATTTAATTAATTCTATAGTGCTTTTTAAAAAAAAAAAAAGTTGCCGGAGCTCACTTCTCATCAAACATTTTGTAAACCGTAAAAAAGGTGGTGGAGCGCCACTCAACTGCGCTCCACCGCAAATAAAGCACTGACAGTGCTATTTTTTTTTTTTTTTTTTTAAAAAAGGTGCTGAAGCTCACACTTCTTGTCAAGCTTTTTGTATACCATAAAAAAGATGGTGGAGCGACGCTCCACCGCAAAAAAGCACTGATTCTATATATTACTCGAACCGAATATGTAAAATTTCAGAAAAATCGTAGGAGTTGCATGACAAGCTGTATGGATGTGAAAGAGGCGAAATATGTGTATCGCGATAGGAAAGTCGGGCACTCTATATTCTCTGCCTGTCCCAACAAGGCTACGGCGTGATGGTGCGTATGTTTATTAAACTGATGACTTCGAATCTTCTCGAGGAGTATCGTTAATCAGAAAAAATCCTGCGTCCATGCTATAAAATTTTATCAAATAAGTTCCGTACGTACTAATTCAGATGTATAATATATTTGACCTTTTATTAATAAATTATTATTAATTGTTGGTCGGTCAGTTTCATCTCGGAAAACCTAGGTTCAAACTTAAATTATGAAAAAATTAAATATCAACCCTTTAAAAGAAAACAATTATTTTAATAAGTTTTTTTTTAAATATGCTTACTGACAGAAATTCAATAAAATATGAATAGTAATTGTAATTTATTTTTATCAAACACTTGGAATAAACAGTGTTTAATAAAAATAAATTACAATGTCTTTAAACCTCCACAACGTTAATGCCTTAACTATAAACAACATGATAAAAAGTAATTAGAAAGTACTGAGTAATATCGTTATCAAAGAATATAAAAAAGGCAATTTGAAATTCCTGATATAAAATTAAATTACAACTAAAGCGTGTTCCTGAAATCTATACCAAATTCTTTCACTTGACACGTTTGTCTGATCTGTTAAGTTTCTTACTTGTTGCGTAAAGGTAAAATCGATTACCCACTTTGAGAGAAGGATGCGTCACATCTTTCTGAGGGGAGCATCGCCGCCTGTCCCTGACTCCTGGAACGATTGTCAGGTAGCCCTAGGGTAGGCGGGGGCGGCGTATCGATTTCCGAGCGGCGGGTGGCGGCCCATCACATGGGAGGGGGTCGGCGCGGGAGCAGGGCGTGGGGCGGATGCCACGGTGATGGCCGCCTTCCCCGCTCCCACCCTGCTGCTCGGCCACCTCTGCCAGACGCACGCTCCTGATGATCCCGGGTAATGAGGATTACACATCTCTCCAGCTGTGGAATGTTCGAGGAATTTGCGAAGCATTTACCTTCAATAAAACGATAGCCTTCTACACTTCGCAATTTAACTATGAGAGTAAAGCATTTTCTAAGTTCTTTGGAAATACTTGCGCCGCGTAATTTCCGATCGGTAACAAATTATCGGAGTAAATAGTCACACGTGAAATGAAGTCAACAAGTATGTTTAAAACCGCTATTCAAATATATTCGCTAAGAATAATAATTTTACTATTCATCAGACTATTGGCACAAGTTGACGATCTCCGTGGTCTAGTTGGTAATACACATGTCTTCAACTCGGGGGTCTTGGCTTCGATACCTGTTGTTACCCATTTTTTAAAGGATTCTGTCTGGTTTTCACTTAAGACCTCGTTAAAATAATTTATGGTTGGTTGCAAGAGATTGCTAAATGGTTATAAGCCCGCCAAGTTTTATTATATAAAACGAAAGTTTAAATCAATATAAAACACAAATAACGTTGCCTCTGATATTTGTGTCAGTAGGGGAGTGCTTGTAACATCTACCTAATCGGTCCACAGATGGCGGATAATGGAATGGCCGCGAGATATAATACTCAAACAATCCCCAACGAATAGTGTTACCAGGGCGCGATGGGTTATACTAAAATAAGATCTTCTTTAAAAAAAATACTTCCCTATGGCGAGTAAATGTCGCCAATAAACAAGCTTTCCCTGGACAGCGGCAGCTTTTCAAGCACCGGAGGAAGACTGAGGCATAAGATATCGGAAAGGTGCTGACCGACTCACCTGTGATGCTGCAAAGTGGAAAACAGCAGTATGTACACATTTCTCGAATGCGGTTATTTCGGATCATGTCTACCAGTGTCTTCCTGGCATGGTCCTGAGGGACATAATCTCTTAACTTCTCAAACAGTCCATTGTTTTGATCTCGTAAGTCATGAATGACCTATATGTTAATGAGTACCTTGCTTTAATTTTTCGTACAGATGTTTATCTGCATAACGTATCATTAACGGGAGGTAGTAATTTGCTTTGTTAAGTTCACCTTTGATTTCATTTTAAAGAGTCTAAGTACTGAGCCAGTTTATACTTAGGTTTTCGAACAATTTTACATATTCCACAAATTCATCATGAACACGGACTATACCGGAGTTAGAGAGAATTTTAAACAATTCGCTTTCTCAACCGATAACATCGTATTTCACTTATTTTACTATTTGATTAAATTTACGTAGCAAAGTTAATTTTACATCAGATCATTAATTTTCGAGTTTTTTCATTAGGTCGTAGTATTCCTTTTCATACAGCCTGTTTCAGACCAAGTATCTTTCGTAGTCATGATTTCCAAAACTCAGTAACTTTATTTGGTATCTGAGTGTCATGTCCCATGCTTCAGATCTACTAATTACCATATATTTGTATATTATCTATTTGTATATTATCTATTTGTATATTCTCACTTTGGCATACCGGAACTGGAGCCTTACAAGCGAGCAGCCTGTGAAGTGCTGCGGATGCTTTAGTTTTACATATGATCCTTGTTCGAATGTCCATGCTCATCTTATTTTTGTTGGGACCCACTGAAAGATACGCCACGTGAAATACTTTTTTCCTATTCAAATCAAATTCACACATTTATTTTAATTTTATATTTCCTCTTCAAACACGGTCTACTTAAATAAACGTGCAACCCCAATATTGGGGATGTCTCTGCAACATTATTATTGTTCTTTATCCTTCTTATTAATCTTCATTATTAATCCTTCCATTATTCGCCGTTCTCTACCAGTTTCGTCATCCCAGCGGGTTTTAAAACATCTTGCTGTTGAGGGCATTCAATTGGAAAACAGTGCTCGTCATTCTAGAATAGTTTTGTATGAATGAAAAATAATATGCCTCCTTTCTAATTCTTTAATGTATTGGGTTTGCGACTGTGAATAAAAAAATATCTTTAATATTATTGTAAGTTTCCAATGTCAGTTTACCAAAATGCTACCTCCATGGTATAGTTTGTAAACTTTCCACGCACGATATGTATTGCCAACACATACGATCACGAAATCGAGTGATTCTAAGTCTGAGGACTCAATTAATAGGGTCAAAAATAATTTCTTCTCCGAGCCACGCTCGTCAAAAGATCCTTGCATCAATTCCGATAGGTTGCAAAGTCCTACACATTATATTAGAAAAATTATATGAAAACTTTTCGAGAAAGCTTTCATAACACATTTAGAAAAGTAAACAAACGTTCCCAAAGTATATATTTATTTAAGTTCTTACTGTTATTCCGAATCTTGTATTCACCGAACTGAAATTGAATGTAAATGTGAACCTCTTTGAATAGAATGCGTGTGTTTGTCACATTATTGTGCCGCAGCAGAGAGAATTTCCATTCAAATCTATTTAATTTAACTTGAACTCATATTCCATGACCTAGGCCCCAATGCCGCACGAGACCGAGGGGGCTCCTTACCCCGCCCAGGGCGCCTCCTTCGCCCCCACGGCCACCCAGGCTCCACGCCTGCCCACCTCCCACTTCACACGCACCTGATGATCCCGGGTAATGAGGGAAGCGATGAGCACCGCGGGTGAGACGCTCGATGCTTTTGAGAGCGTGAAGCGGTGATGCGATGCAGAAACGATAGATTTGCATAATCTCGCAATACGACGCGGCTCAGGGATGAGAACAGTAATAATAATAGCATTTTATTTATTTTAGAACATAGAAGCCGTAAAACTTCATTTTGAAGATAGTTTAAATTCATTCGATGGGATGCAGGCATATTAAGCGTGGTCTGAAAACAAGATTGTCAACGGCCCCATTAATAGATTTTTTGGGGTTAATAACTTACTATTGAAGCAGACACGGAACTCGAAGTTCGTCATAGTACGTGATGGCAATGCTAGCCCACGTGAAGAGACAATTGCTACCAGACGAACATTAACTGACTGGGAGCCCTTTTTATTTTGGTTTATGAGTACCATCATGAATCGAATCAGAAGCCCACAAGAAGAGGACAGTCTTGCTAACTAGGCCAACGAGTTCGTCAGAGTTTGAATAAAAAAATTGCTTTATTTTAGGTGATATAGCATCGTCCATAGTTCATAATAGCAAGCATGTTCACTATTATTATGTCATGATATATTTTTTTGCATTTTTTGGTGACACTGAGCTTGTCTTAATGTCTCGAAATAACAAATTATTTGATTCCAATTTCAAGTTTTTCTCTTCTTTATCGTCATATTTTTATACATTCTTGTGTATTGCCCTGTAATATACTTTCCTTGTTTACATTACAATCTAGTGGGGTTATTGCCATATGTCAATCTCTTTCAAACATCTAAAAAAGTGTTAAATAAGTTATACGTGAAAAGCAGTCTGAAACTCTGTTTTTAAATTCGGGTACCAACGGGAATTGAACCCACATCCCCGTGTAAAGAGAGACCTACCACGGAGGTCGATTATTTACTTTAGTTTATAGATTTCTAATACTTGTTTTAATGTTTATGTATTGTTTTACGAAAGCGGGAATGTAGTGTCAACTTTATTATCCAATTATCTTTTTAATTTCACATTACTCATATATCGAATAGTTTCGAGTGCATATTTAACGCTTAGTTTTAAGTCTCTCTAATATTTCTACTTAGCATAATATTCGTAGATCTAGCTACCTAGTATGTATATGGTATATTCTTGAATAAGTCTTGAAGTGGCAGGCATCACGAAAAAGCACTTATAAATCCTTCAATATTTCAAACTCAACCCGTGAAATATTCACGGAAGTAAAACAAATTCTACATTTATGAAAATATATAATCATAAATATAGAATTTGTTTATATATATCATTTATACATCGTCCCCTTTTAAACCGGTTCAAAAATTGTTAGCTAGGCATTTAAGTTAAAATTGTTAGCTAGGTTTTGGTGTTTATATATTTTTTGTAATTCATGACAATTACACTCTATTATTAGATTCACATACGTGTATCACTCTCCATCACTGTTTTGTTCAACCATACCTTCTTAATAAATATATTATTTCCTGTCTTTATTTTGTGTCTTAAAACATATTAGAAAGTGAAAGCTGTCAAATAATATTTGAAAAATAAAAATGTTCTAACTACGTCATTGATTAAATCACAACTATTAAACCCTAATTTTGACAACACCTATTGTGACATACGAACGCATGTTAACCGATTTTATATCATTCGATACTTTGTATAATCGTTGGTCGTGAACCCAAATTATCAAAAAAACATTTGCAAAAGAAAAGACACCCGCTGATACCCATTGAGCTAGCGAGAACTCAATATTGAACGTAGTTTAAAAAAATATTACACTTTCGTTGTATACTATACAAGATGACGAATTTATTGCCATATTACAACCTCTTCCCGAAAGATGTTAAACAAGCCTAAAGTAAAAATCAGACTGGAACCCTTTTAAAAGTATCTGGATACCAAGGAGAAACGACCCCGCAACACCCCGAGTTTTAAGGCAGCCGGGTCATATCAACCAGACTACGGAAGTCACTAGTCTAATAGTACAAATAAAAATAATTTATTAAAACGTGTTCCGAGGTGTTGGTATGCACTTTGATTGCGACACTCGATACCTACATTTATAACTTAACTAATTAACTTTCTTTGATTTATTTTAAATCTGGAACATTTTGCTGACAATAAGCTTAAAATGTAAGCAAAAAATACAATATTTAACTCTTCCAGGCTTAGTGGTCCACGTTATGTACAACCTTTTTCTGGCGCAGTACTGCACAATGGTACACGCAATGTACCACTTATTAAACCTCTCTCTATTGCTGCACGAACGCTCAGATTATGTACCACTTCGTATAATGTAATACTTATGACTCATATCCGCACAGCTGCAGGTCTGGTCCTGTTCAAATTCATTTAACTTCTAATATTATCGACAGTTAGTTGTTCTTGGTGTGCCGACTTGTGCGTATGACAGAAAACGTTATATATTTGTATTAAATTTTAATAAAAAATAGTTGTGTTGTGATAAAATTGACTTCAGTAATTGTGGTAAATTTATAAAATAAATTTTACTTGGATGTATTTCGGCATTATTTAGTGGTACATTAGAAGTACCAGTGGAAATATGGACTAGTGGTACATAAGTTGTACCACCTCACCAGGAGTTCTTTGACCTACCGAGGAAGTGGAAATATATTAATTTAGCATTTGTATGTATCATTTTACAAACACATTAAAAAAAATTATGAGAAACTTGACTTTTTATTTTTTGTGCAGCCTGAGTGAAAATAAGTAAATTTTACCTGTGCCTGTAAGGGTTAAACTGGAAGACACCCTTAAGAGAGAATATTCCAGATGATTGACCGAAAAACGGAAGAATACATACTAACGAACATACTCGTAGGAATAAACACCCGCATTGGAGCAATGTAATTGAAAAATCTAATGATATTTTTGATGTTCATTTCCTTTGTACAAACTCATGTCAAATTTCAATTCAAAAAGCGATCCAGGTTCGAGATAAGTGCGTCACGCTCGTGACGTTATCTGTTCCCCGGCCCCGCGACACGTGTGGGGCGGAGGAAATAGCGTTCCGCTAATTCCATTCCAGGTTTTTGCGCGAAATTCATCCTCCGTCCTCTGGTACTTGACAGAGTCCTGTCGCACGTGGGAGTGACGGCGCGGCGGCGCTCAACACGGTTCGCAGGTAAAAACGAGTCACCACATTTTCGGAATTTAAATGCAAAATACTAAACACTGGCATCGAGAAAACGAGAGAAATGAAATACTTGGTCAAGTTAGATTTAAAAACGTCCTTCTGACCACTGAACTACAAGAAAGCTACCGTCACATCACTAGGGATACATCAAACCTATGATTATTTCAACAGTTTACGATTTCGTTAACTCTTGTCTTTCATCCAGGCGTTTCAAGTTCAATTTCAGATTAAACAGAAAAGACCCCAGTCTGGTTGAGAGATCGACAAGTTCTTGTTACCTCTTGACGTGCAGTAATTACACTAACACGTGTATCCACTTCAGTTGTAATAAACCTTCAGGGTCGATTAACCTTTCCGTTCCTGTGCTAAAAAAATCCGTCCGTTCCGGTGCTGTGTATTCGATACACATCAATACATATGTAAAAATGGGCGATTTAAAATCGGAAAAATAAGAATATTCATAGCCAATCGCTTAAATTAGTTAAATTTGAAGTCAAAAGTGATGATAATTGAAATTTAATTGCTGAAAACACGAAAATAAAACATAAATTTAAAACATGAAAAAAAACATCGGCCGACGTTCACAAAACGGGCGAAGCGACCACCTCAAACGAAAGCCCGCGAGCTATTGAATCGAGAGAACTGAGATTCTATTTATTGCGTCCCCATATGCTGAAGTAGAGTGAGAGTGAGACATGAATAGCGTCGCTTCGTCACCCATAGCGGTTTTTTAGAATGAATATACCTACGTCACACACGTTTGATTGTATTGGTGAATTTATTCCGGATTTTCACAAAGTATCTGCGATGTGGCCGATATGTGTTAATTATTATTGATATTATGATATTTTTTTCATTAATGCGTAAATGTATTACGAAAGAATACCTGAAATGAAAACCCAGTATTTATTATATTTATAGATATGTTAAAGTTTTTAGAAGCAATGTGTACTAGTTACACATCACAGGGAAGGGAGGGTTAACGGGGCTAAAAGTTATATTGCCTCTTAATGTTGTCCCCCAGCTGCGATCTACAATGTATCCGAAAATGAAATTATTTACCACACAAATTAATGAAGCAGTGAACTCGATACATTCTACACGAAAATTGTCTTATTTCATCGAATATAAAACAAAAATGTTATTTTGTGATAAAAATACATTTTTATTATTCTTCTTCTATCTATCAGCTCTCAGCTAGGCTATCAGCTCTCAGCTAGATTCAACATGAGCTGCACCAACATCGTTTACGACTCTCCTCCAGTTGTTCCTAGACTCCGTCGAGTTGAATGCTAACACCACCGAAACATCTATCGTAGTCTTGATCAGCGGCGGCCAGTCCCGAGGTGTCCCGACACTTACACATATTTAATCAATACAAATATTTAACATTTTTGGAAGTCATGTTTGCGAATATATAATTTAATTATTGCAAATGACTTCTCCGGCTCAGCACACCAGCGCACCTCTAGACCGGCCGCCGCTGGTCTTGATCAATCCTATAAAACCTCGTATCTTATATGTTTTCGTTGAAATAATTTAATCGAGAACTTCAGTTTCAATAACCAAACATATCGGGGCACAGCACATTTCATGAAAAAATGTAAGAAACAAGGCGTCGCCTTATGACTTAATGGATATGTTAAAAGTTATAAGGACGCTTGATTGATGGTTTCACTCACTTAAATTGTTGCGCAACGTTTCAAAAGAGGTACGACAGAAATCCCTGCTTCACCCCATTTTGTAAGTCTCAAATGAATTAGACACATTAATCTAGATTTCGACGTAGGTCTGCTGTGATGGCATTGTGAATCGCACCTTTTATATTATATTAATATTATATTATATATAGTTAAGGCATTAACATTGTGGAGGTTTCAAGACATTGTAATTTGTTTTATCAAACACTGTTTATTAAGACTGATGATGAGGTGAAAGTCTTGAAACCGGTAGGGTTATACCGTTACAAAAAGTGTAATAAACAGTGTTTCTTCTTCTTCTCAGTATCATGTCAGGTCCCCCCAACGTTAAATATCACCTGAGAGCAGACATCTTTGTCCCCGGCAGCCCGAAAAAGATCTCCAACGCCCCTTATGCCAGTCCAATCACGTATACTGCGGAGCCAGGAGATTTGCCTCTTGCTAACACCTCTTCGGCCTTCTATTTTGCCTTGGATGATCAGGTGCAGTTATTTGTACTTTACTCCTCTAAGTACATGACCCAAGTAGGACACCTTTCGAATTTTAATATTAGTCAGCAACTCTCGATCAACTTTGGCTCTTTGAAGAACCCTTGCGTTGCTGACCATATCCGTCCAGGGTATCCGTAGCATTTTCCAGTGCATCCACATTTCGAATGCTTCCAGTCGGTTCATACTACTTACTTTTATGGTCCATGATTCTATTCCTTCAACAGCACTGACCAAACGTAGTATTTGACTAACCGTTGTCGAAATTTCAAGTTTAGATTATCATCGCAGAATACGTAAATGTAAATACCTCGGAAGTATCCTAGTCTTCCACTAGGATACTTCCAAGGTATTTACATTTATTTCACTCTCTCTATATCAGCACCATTCAATGTAAGAAGTTTGTAATTTGTAATTTATTTTTTCAAACAGTGTTTGATAAAACAAATTACAAATATTAAGTTCCTCAGAAGCTTGATATAGAAAACTGTCCGTGTATGGGCAGTATTGTTGGATATACGTTCAGATAACACATATGTTAATAAAGACTTTTGCATATATAGTCTAAACGCTTTATTCAGTATTCCTTATTGTGAGGACATATACATACGTCCTTCGTTCATTTTGTTCATAAGATACAACATAAACTCCATGCCCTTAGCGATAACTTTTACAACCTCACAATTTTACCGACAAAAAATGAACTGACCAAAAAAAAAATAAAAGTATGGTGTTCGTAGACAAGTACTTTCAGCAACCTTCATCTCCCGAATTCCTAACATACGTATCAATATTCTTGAGTGGCAATACAAAAAATCAATCATCAGTAAAATGCCTGGTGAAAAACATTTCTCATTCTTTATACTGACATTTACTTATGGTAATGCCGTGTAGCACATGTGACAAATCACGCGTATTAGAAATAAGCTTCCGCTGACAATGGCGAAAAATAGAAAACTCGAGAGAACATTTTTCACTTGCAAATAAATCATATCACATTGTACATTCATACTCCTTTCACTGCATCTGCTATTTATTTAAAACAAAAAAAATGTTTTATATATATAATATATAATTACACCTTAAACTTCTTTTTATTGTAATGTAATTTTAAAACAGTACTTAACATAGAAGAATATATGGTGTGTAGATGAATGACAGAATAAGAAATGGAATTATTAAGAATGAATATGAACTAAAAACTAACATGTTAAGTAGGCAGAAAAAAATAACAAGTTGAAGTGGTTTGGACATGTTGAACGTATGTGCAACGAAAAACTCACTTAAAAAATGTACAATACAAGCATACGTGAGAGTCGTGATTGAGGCTGACCGAGAAAAGTATGGATGGACCAAGTAATTGAAATTTTGCAAAAAGGAAAGGTAAACAGTAAGAAGTTGAACTTTTTTTATTATTTTTAAAAGAAACAGAAGCTGTATGAGAATATTTCGCAATCTGTCATATATGCCTACCCCAACAAAAAAATAGCGTAATGGTGTATAGTGTATACCATATATATACGACGAGTACATATGTTTACTTATTTTTAAACATAAAAAAACATTTACCTTAGTAAAACAAAACAACCCTTCAATCAGCTGTAAGTCATTATTCTGCCCCAAAGCAATGATTTAGGTGACTACCTCCGTAACCTAAAATAGTTAGTAAGACACTTATCTTTCAGCCCGAGGCTTGTTGGTTCGATTCTCATTGATACGCAGATTTTTTTAAATACTTCATTTTGGTTTTTATTCAAAGTTTGTTTAACACCTTTCTTTTCTGGCAGGCTGGAAAAGATTGCCACATGGCAACAAATTAAACGAAAGTGTAATAATACAGTACAAGCATTCATTATAATTTAAAGTGTAACTTTGTGTATAGATGTTTCTAAAGTCAAATGTTTTAATTCTTCTCTTGTGTTTATCTTAAATTATATCTGGCTAATTTTAAATTATCAAATAAAATTGATTAAAACACATACGGTTTAAAAATTAAACATAAATTTTATTTGATCTATACGTCCACCCACCTACCCTTCCGTTATAAGCACAGGCTCCCGAAGCATTATCTGTTGCCTGACTAGTCCACCTACACTACAGTATTAGCTGGGACAACCAAGGTCTAAGTGAATGTGATGGAATACAAGCAGCCTGAACGAGTGAACTTGTTCTTGCTAAATAATTAGTTGTAAGAGTTGTTATCTAGTTACAAATAGTATGTAGGTATTAATTATTTCTAAGAAATCATATATTAGGATTATAAAAATTAAATATAAAATGGCATGTAGGAAAATAAGATAGTAAAATAAGTATGTTCATAAATTATAATACATAAATAAGATTAGTTAAATAATAAATGTGTATATAGGTATAGCCTTGTCAAATATTTGTACAATATATTACTTTGTTAAATAAATAAAAAACATCCACTGAGCCTGTCCATTGGAATGTTTGTTGAACCGTGCGCTCGAAGGAAAATCGGTACGCTTTATGTAAAAAACTGTTCCTAGTTTGATAAGTTATGTTGCCCAAATCATCCCTCTCGACAAATGTTAAATATATCGACCCATTAAAAATTGTATTTCACACTGTTTTTGTTTTGAATAAGATCAATCTATCACATGAGGATGAAGTGCCAAGGACAAGTGATTATGTATGAACAATTTTGGTTAAGTTTCTTTTTCAATGCTATTTTGATACGAGTATGTCTTGAACTTAACACACTATATCCCAATTCTCCCCAGTTCTGGACATATTGAATGCAGTATTTAAAGATTCGTGTAAATCCCTTTATTTGATCCGTTTATCTTGTAAGAGAAGTTTATCTTCTAAGAACCAAGAGCCGTAAGAATGGCCAGGGACAGTATCCCTCAAGCAAGCAGACCACCAGGACGACCTCCCTAAAAATGGAAAGACAGCTGGCTGTCGACGTCACAAGAGGGAAACAATGATGCAGGACCATAACAGGCCAACAGGCGTAAAAGAAGAAGAAGATCTTGTAAGAGACCTTTCTCTCGCTTGTTTTCCCTCAACTATACCCATGATCACCAGTTTCTCGAGAATTTCGTTGCCTTTTCTGGCAGCATGCCTCAAGTATGTAAGAATTATTTTCTTGCGAGTTGTCGAAAGTGTTTCGGTTATCTCTAATTCTTGAATGATACAGACGTTGGTGCGTTTTACAGTCCACAAGACAGGAGTTGAAAATTTGAAATAGATAAAAAAATCAATTATGAATTAAAAGAGAAATGATGAAACGTACTGATAGAAAGAGGTGTTTTCAAATAAACGTCAAAAATAACATATATGTAATTCGTTAAGAGAATTCGAAGGAAATGTGGTTCTTCGCTTCCTCAACCCACGAACATGGCTGTATTTATTTCGTGGATTTTGCTAGGACGAGAAGCTATCAAGCAGTGTCCAATTCATATTCTGCATATACCATTGGTTTGGAGACATACCTTTTGCGGTACCAGGCCTTAGCAGGATTGTTAGTTATGTCCTCCAATATACAGCGCCCTTCAGTCTGCTCGAGAAAACCACACACACAATGCCCGGATTTTGACTAAATTAAGATATGTACGGATATGGTCAGCAACACAAGGGTTCTTCAAAGAGCCAAAGTCGATAGAGAGTTGCTGACTCATATTAAAATCCGAAAGGTGTCCTGCTTGGGTCATGTACTTAGAGGACCAAAGTACAAATTACTGCACCTGATCATCCAAGGCAAAATATTATAGAAGGGCGAATAGGTGTTGGCAGGAGGCAAATCTCCTGGCTCCGCAATATACGTGATTGGACTGGCATAAGGGGCGTTGGAGATCTTTTTCGGGTTGCCGGGGACAAAGATATCTACTCTCAAGTGATATTCAACGTTGGGGGGACCTGACATGACACTGGGAAGAAGAAGCAAATTGTACACATGCAATATTGAAATATACTCGTATTTATTCGCATGAAAACGTTCAGAAAATTCAAACATGCCAAATTAAAATTAGAAATTTACTAAAAAAACTACATTGCGCTGACCCCAAGCTAAATTTAAAAATAGTAAAAAATATATATGAGAAATCCATAATTTTTTGTCGAACAATATGATGATACAAAAAACACCGTTACACAAAGCCGGATTGTAGATGTTATTTAGCTTCCTGTATTTCCCCGCCGGGAAAATAATGGGCGTCTAATAAGCCTAACGGTTGCCCGGCAACACGCCTCCGCCCGCGCCCCGCCCGCCCCTTCAGCAACCACCCCCGCTAGTTAACCCATCCCTTGCTGCCTCCCGCCCCCCGCGCCACTCGGCCCTCACGCACCGGGCGATCCACGATCATCTCACATGTTGATATAAGGGAAATTAACTCCACTATTTACATAACTAATGACATTCGACTTATTTAAAAGTATTGTTTTAATTGAAATATATGTAATCGTACTTTATAAAGTGAACTTGCTTTTGTTATTCAGACAGAAAAAATAATATATTCAATCAAGAATATATTTTGAAAAGAATACATAGGTTGAGAGAATGGATGACATAATACGCAATAAAATGATTAACTCTTTCCCCGCGGGGAGCACAAACGCCTATGATCTGAAGACAATCCAAGTTTCAAATCACAAATACTTAAAAAAAATGACACAAAACCGGAATAAAAATTGAACTAAAATTTAAAATAATCTTTATTCTAGCGACATCTCTGAAAACCTTGTCAAATAATATATTAGTTTATGAGATATTGTTGAATAAACAGAGCGCCGAATTTTTTTGGTTTCTCAATATTTCCAGCATTAACGACCTGTCGCGCGGATCGAGTCCTGCGATGAGTCTCTCTTACGTAAATAAACATTACTAAGTCTCTCTTACGTAAATAAACATTACTAGTGCTATATGCATTTGATTGGGTGAGTGTCATGAAGCATTGATTTGATCGTAGCATTCCTTTGTTTATTTTACGTAATGTTAAGTTTATCTCCTTTATTTAATGAGTCTCCTTAAGAGAAATGACTATTATTTATTATCAGAAAATTACTTAAGTGTCATGTTTACTTGGTGTTGTAATCAAATATCAGTGGTTCTAAACAAAATATGTGTTTAAACTTAGAAATTAAAAAACGCTGAAATTGTGCCGCGCACAGGATTCGTGGAATTTGATTTTTAACGCGGTGAACAGGTTAAGAGATCAGTGTGAACTGAAGGTTGGTGTGTTAAGTAAGATAAGAGGAATTAGCTGACATATTTTGAGCATGAAGAGCAAATAAGAAAAACTAATAAAACATTTGTACTATAGACTGCAAGAAGACAGGAAAGCGTGGTACAGTAAAACCACAGAAAGTATGGTTGAATCAAGTGAATGATATTTTAACCTTGACATTTCTGTGCTAAAAAAAATCCGCGCGTTCCGGTGCTGTATAATCAATACATATGTAAAAATGAGCGATTTAAAATCGAAAAAATAAGGATATTCATAACCAATCGCTTTAATTAATTAAATTTGAAGTCAAAAGTGATAATAATTAAAATTTAATTGCTGAAAACATGAAAAAAAACATCGGCCGACGTTCACAAAACGGGCGAAGCGACTACCTCAAACTAAAGCCCGCGAGCTACTTAAGCGAGCAAACTGAGATTCAATTTTTTAGTGTTCCCATATACCGAAGTAGAGTGAGAGTGAGATGTGAATAGCGTCGCTTCCTCACCCATAGCGGTTTTTTTAGAATGAATATACCTACGTCACACGTTTGATTTTATTGGTGAATTTATTCCCGATTTTCACAAAATATCTCTGATGTGGCCGATAAGTGCTAATTATTATTAATATTATTTTTTCATTCAATGCGTTAATGTATTACGGAGGAATACCTAAAATTTTAACCCAGTATTTATTATATTTATAGAGATATTAAAGTTTTTAGAATCAATGTGTACTAGTTACACATCACATGACAGGAAGGTTTAAAGAAGGAAATGTAGTCAGATAAATTGCAGAAGTTGTATGAGAAGGTAAATGGATGTAGAAGGAGCGAAATATACTCGTATGTGTGCTTACCCCGACAGGTAAATGGCGTGATGGTATGTATGCATATTGATTTCATTTAAAATTTTCGTGTGACATTACGAAAGAAGAGCTGTTTATTTCGAAGTATTTCATACTTTACTCGAGTTCCACAAAAAAATAAATAGTCTTAATTTTTCTATATTTTGCGTTATTAAATTTTTCAAAAACATTTTTAATAAGTGATTCCATCAAGATGCAGTCGAAAATTATGTATTTTTCCATGATAACCTACTTTCACAAAAACATTAAAATCTCATCCGTGGCCTAGTTGACAAGATACCTGTCTTGTCACCCGGAGGTTACGGCTTCTATTCCCGTTGGTATCTATTTTTTTATAGATACCAACGGGAATCAATGGTTTTTGCTTCAGACCCCCTTAACATCTTTCAAGTTGGTTGTTAAAGATCACAAAGTGACAATTTAATCACCAGGTTGTATTGTATAAACGAAAGCGTCATACAAATATAAATTTAAAAAATCTCTGTGATTATTATATGCTCTTACTCTGAAACTCTGTTGTCAGTAAATATGTATTTAATTAATTCACGTTCAAAAATAACATATCACATTTGTTTCAAACTCTGTTGATAGTGGATTAAACCATAATATGTAGCTAATAAGCGCTACCGGTTGTGGCAAGCACATAAGCCAACATAAAATGAGTTAAACGTCTTGGTAAAATACGAGTATGAATCATGGTCGAGTGATGTTCGGAATACCGCGTGGAGTGCGAACAATTTCCAGTATAGCGTACCCCTATCGGCAGAAGAGGATATTATTATACGCCAGTACACGGAGCCGCACCCGCTCCCCTGCGCCCTGTGCCGCCAGCTCACGGTCCCCCGCAGCGGGGGGTAGAGCGGGCAGAACCGATAGGTCAGGGTCAGGCTTCCCATTTTCTTCGCATTCTTCTCAATCCTCCCTCTATCCGCTCCGACACAGGTATTCTTCACTATTTCTGAGCTTTCAACACAAATATATTTAGGTACTTGAGAAGGGATTCCTCTGTATGCTCTAAGTGTATATGACGTATTTGTTCTCGATTGGAATATTTGCTCTTTTATCCATGTTAAAGAAACCCAAAAAAAGGAATCAAAATTATTCGAAATCTTCGAAATGAAAATTCGATCATATATTTTAAATCAATAACTATTTGAAACAAAACTACGGGTATTAATCCACTTGAAGCTACTAGTACAGTACCCGGCGGTAAGTAATACACATCGAGCTTAAGAAAGAGACTGTCGCTTTGTAGAGCGTCGTCTCTGTCGCGCGATGCGCTAACAACCCGTACGACAGAGATGACGCTCTACAAAGCGACAGTCTCTTTATTAAGACCGATGTATATTACTTACCGCCGGTTACTATACACGTATTTGTGTTCAACAACAAGCAATCAACTTCCACCAATTCTCGAGCTAATATACACATATCGATATACGTGTAAGATAAGATCCTAAAATGCCTTTCAAATAAAACAAAACTATATTTATACTATTACGTCTAGCAGAACTAATTTGTAAGACGCTAGTCTTCAACTCGCGCTCGATTTCCGATTGTACCCAAAAAAAAGGATACCAGCCTAATGTTTGTCTAATCATAGTATAAATAGGCCAAAACTCATACGATGGTTGTTGTCAAAGAAATAATACGAGAATTGAATTATGAATACAAGAGAGCGAGAGAGGAATACTTCGAAATTTGAACCTCGGTGGGTCCGTGATTTTTGAACCGGTGTAAAAGGGGACGATGCCAATTTATTTTGAATTGTAATTCATTAAATAATTAATATATTTCTTATTATATTAAACCTTATAATTACTTGTGTTTATTTCTCTTTTGCTCTTTTTTTTAATATAGACAATTATATGTGGCTTTTTCACGATGTGGGAAACGCGAAAACATTAAAGTCAATATATTATAAAACAAGTCTTCAAAGAAAAATTTATCAACGATTTAAATTGAACAACAGTAATGTTTATATGTACGTGCATAAAGAGATTTTTGAGAATTAAATAATTCATCAATCAAGATTTACCTTTTTTTATCTTAAACTTTAAACATTAATGAACCCTAAAAACTTTAAGCTGATCTTGCTCCATTCGGTATTTCAAAAATGTAGAATTTGTTTTACTTTCGTGAATATTTCACGGGTTGCAACTAGTAATAATTAATAACAATATCCATGAGGGCGAGTATAGTATCCTGTCTACGTGCGGTAGGAAATTTGTATTTCCAACAAGTACGATTGTGAACTGTGAGATAGTTACTTGCCTGCTACAGTGGTTCCTAATACAAAGTATCAATTACTATAACCAGACACAATATTGTCTCCCGGCAACGCTCTTCTACATATCCGGATCATCAATTTGGATATGATAAAGGGTACTATAAAAATGAATAGAAACAAATAAAAAATCTTAAACAGCGTCATGGATTCGTAGCGCGTCGAATCAATAAAAATAATAATACGTATTTACAAGATCTGAAAATAAATTTCAGACAAAAACATTTTTTTTTTGTGTTTTATAAAATATTTATCAAATGATATATATCAAACCAATATTAGTTCAATAAATTCATTCAAAACGCTTGTCTCTGATCATAACGCTATAAGTCAACTCACTTTCTGTGAATAACGCTTCTAAGAAACGAAAAGAAATTTATAGGAATAAAATAAGGCCGCGCTTCTAAATCAAGTTAGGGGTAAATAAAATATTAATGGCGGTGCGTGTAAGTAAAAAATCGTGAACATAGGTCAGGTCTTGTTATAAGGTATGATTTATGGGTCTGGAGCTACCCCGCACCCTAACCTATACACCCGGGAATGCCAATCGACTTTTTGCTGGTAAAAAATCACCCACAACCTCTTTTATTGTTTGACATCGTTCGTTTATTTTTTTTAATTGTAAGATTCAGTAAAAATTCACCTGTGTCTATGATTATCAGAATCCTATACATAATTGATTTCGTTGGAGTCG
Source organism: Odontocerum albicorne (assembly GCA_949825065.1). Classification (NCBI taxonomy): domain Eukaryota; kingdom Metazoa; phylum Arthropoda; class Insecta; order Trichoptera; family Odontoceridae; genus Odontocerum; species Odontocerum albicorne. The sequence continues at coordinate 5,335,462 of OX463839.1, forward strand.
TTTCATGACGTCACTCCAAGTGCGCTTTCATTATATTCCATCAATTCATCTATACATTAATTAGTTCATTGCAAGTTACATAGAACAGAATTGCCTTGGCTTAAGGTGGTCTTACAATACGCTTTTGATTAAAATAAACCGCTTTTCAAACACATTAAAAACTTATAATTTATCTAAGTTATATAAATAATAAAATACAATTTGAATATTGAATCCTAAAGTGACACGTTTAAAATATGTAATTTACTAATTAAAATATTTTCAAGTTATGAAGAATTGCGAAATGGGAATATTTGACAATTTTATTTATAATTACACATGACAAGAAATATACACAATTTGCGAAAAAACAACAGGTAATTTGATTTAGACATACAATTTTAATGGATCTTTCATTTGTCGTATCCCCAGTAAACTAGACTTTTGCCTGTATCTCACTCACAATAAATCAATGAAATACTAGGATACAATTAACAACTTACTATTTTTTAAATATGCTAACACTATATAATTGCATTAAATTCAATAAATATTGCCGTAATTTATTTCATCTTTAAGGACACATTTTTTTTCTACAGTCGAAATATTCGTTATATGGTATACTAATAGTCCAGCGTTGTGTTTAACGCTATCTTTTAGACAAATTGGAAAGGAAACTAAAACAATGCATTGGAGTGAAGTGTCAATTTACTTTGAAATATATATAAATATATACGAATACGCAACTTTTTGGTTTTGAACATATAATAGGAATATTATGTAGGAAGGTAATTATTTAAATATATTGGCTTTTATAAGTTGGCATGGGTGATCATCCGCCAATTGTAGTCATCAATAATGGCTGCATTAGTCGAATTCCGTAACAAATTATTGATATAGGAGACCTCATAAATTCGATCTTTGGTACACAGACATATAAAGATCATCAGGTATATTAAATGTACGACATTCGAAAGAAACAAAGATTTACTTCCGACCGTGAAAATTGGATAAATAAGAGCAATACAACAATCTGCTTTTAAGGGATGAAACAATAGAGAAAAAACTATGGTGTATTCCTGAAAATCCGAAAATTTCAACTTAACAATCAGTATTTGGAATGACAAAATACGCAAGGATCCCGGGAACCCGTGATATCGATCCTTTGTTTCGAAACAAATATAAACTTTTCGGATGGGTGTGCGACGGATGGGTGTGCGATGAATGGGTGGCAAAACACTGACTACACAAATTTATAATACAAACATAACATATGAGGGTCATAGTAGATCCCTGTACTGAGAACGTACGGTTGTACAAAGTGATTGAAAGAAGAAAATGTAAGAGCAAGACAAACAGAATGAACTTTTTGAGATGTATGAACGTGGGGGAGGCAAAGTATGTAATGTTATCTCTACGCAACCTAACATTGAAATGATGTGATGGTGTACATAAAGTTTTGACGTGAAGTCAGTAAATATCAGTTATTTTTATCTAATACACATTTTTATGTCTAAAAGAACACCTGACTACACGTGAATGATAATTTTAAAAATTCAGTGTCGACGAAACCAATAATTATTGGCGATTGATGAGGTGAGGCGTTGTAATTTTTCAACAGCCCTAATAACCTGATCGATTTTATTCCACTTTCATGTCAACTAACCGAGCTCCACAATAAAGATGGCAATATAATGACGACAGCATACCACGTACTTCGTACTTCGATATATTATTAGATTTTCCCACCACTATTATTAGCCCTTCTAGGTTACAGAATATCACTTCCTATGTTTTTTACAGATTCTGTGTTATGATACTCGTAATAGACCGACATCGCATATCCTTCGAATAACGACCGATGATAATTACACCCGACTCAAAACCTTATGTTATATAACATATTATTCGAAATTGGTATCTCTATAGTTTGAGATCGCTTCTTGACAATAATGACATGACTTTGTTTATTTTCAAATAAAAGCATTAATAATAAATATGTGTAGATATACGTAAAAAGTTCTCTTGAATTGTTTTCTTTTTTCTTTCGCTAAGGTTTATTCAATAGGTTACTGACAATTTTCATTAATTGTTGGCAATATCTGGTAGAGAATCTGCAATTAACATGGCAAACATTTTAGTTAGTAATTTTAAATACATTAACGTCACATCTTACAAGCAATGTTTGCAAAAAACACCGATACACAAGTGATGTATTTGTTTCTTGTATTAATTTAGCTTTGTACTGATCAACATTCTTTAAAATAAAGGAAGATTCAATTTTGAATTAATCTTTAAAAAATTCAAAAAACCTTTTTTAGTCAACGAATTTGGCAAAGTTTGCATCGTAAGTAGAGGTTGAGTAATCAATTTCCCTATTTAAACTCGAATAAAATGTTTTTAGTGCTTATTAAAATAATAATTAAAACTTTATCTTAGAATTTTCAAAAACACAGAATTACAAGAAAAAAATATTAAAAATATTTTGCATTATTATATCAACACAATTAGTTGAAAGATGTCAAATATTTTGAATGTCGCTAATGATAATTTTAGAATTGTAACAGTTTATAGAACTACGACCATGACCTGAACTAAAAATAAAACTTTTCGGTATGTAGGCGGAAATTATTTGAGCGAAGGTATGGGTTTCCCACGATGACATTTAACTTGCAGTTACGACAGAATTACTATTCATTTCAAATAACCAGTCGAGGGTGTTTTATACGAAGATCATTATAAAAAAACGTGTTTAAACGCCATATAAAAATGCATTTATTTTCTTTTCGAGATATTTTTTTACAGTTGAAGTCAAGAATCCAGTTATCATAGAACGCAATAGAATAATAGCAAACGATTTCAGAAAAAATATTTGTGTTCGTTTTAGTGCGTCTCAAAACGTTTGAGTCAACATCGAAACTTGGTGTTATAATCTTCTTCTTCTTCTTTAACTTTCTATAGACTCAAGAGTCTGTTATTGCAGAATTGTCCTCCTGTGATGCTGAGCTCCAGCTATCTCTCCATCGTTTCGGGGGTCTCCCTGATGGACGCCGTCCATCCGGTACCCCATGCAGAGCTATGTATGGAATTCTTGTGGAATTCATTCTCTGTACATGTTGGTACCAGTATCGTCGACGCTGTCGTTCCCCCCTGACCACATCTTGGGCCTCACAGACCTCTCGGATTGTGGTGTTCCTTACACGATCACGCAAAGTCTTCCCAGCGATAGCACGTAGAGTTCTCATTTCCGTTGTCCTTAGCATACTTTTTGTCCTGACAGTGTCTGCCCTCGTTTCGATGCCATATGTGAGGATAGGTCGCACACAGGTCTTATAAATGCGTACCTCGCTATCCGTTCTCATATCTTTATTCCTCCATATGACATCTCTCAGGCAGCCCGCCACAACTGCAGCTTTATCTACCTGAGGCCTTACTTCTCTGGGGAGGCCATGAGAGTTGAGCAGTTCACTGCCGAGATATCTGAACTGGGTTGATTGTTCAATGTTATAATCGTAACATATTATTTATTGCTAATACGTGATTATTTCTACGAGTAGTAATTTACAGTTTATATAACTTGACTCAAAAACCAAAACTTAATTCAAATAGTTTTACGAAGTAAAATGAAATTAAAATATCGCAAGAACGCGTAAATAAATAGGAAGGAAGAAAAATTATCGCCGACGTTGGCTTAAATTATGGCTGACGTTTCGAAAAACATTTTAAACTCGAGGTAAATAGCCGTGAAAAAATTCGAATAAATTCGAAGAACAAGTCTCAGAATTCCGAAATACGGACTACGTATAGATCTCAGAACAGTGAGATAATAATTCAAAGGTTCAAAAAACTACAAAGTTAATTTTTCATTCTCGATTCACATTAATTTATCTGCAAAAGTAAATACCTTCGTTTATATGTATATACTTACTTGAGTTGTTAAACATGTTTGAAAAATGTTGTACATTTTAAAGACATTTTAATAAAGACTATGTCGTGTACATAAAGCGCGATTAATAAATACCGTAAAGTGGCAAAAATAGTTGGCAACGAGTACTTTTCCTGGAAATCGCTCATTTTATCTGGCAAATATCCTTTTATCAAAGAGCAATCTAACGGTGGCGCAGCGAACATCTGGAAATGGTGTAAAGGGTAGGGGTACGAGGGTGGTGGGCCGCCCAGTGGGGGCAAAAATTACGGTGGGCGTACTCAGGAGCGGGGTGACGTCATCACACCCATGTGACGTAGATAGGTGCTCCAGGACTCATTAGATAATCATTTGTGATGGATGGTAGGGTATGCGTATAGAGCGATGAATCAAAAACTTTCAGAGAACCCGAAATATTTCGAGTTTTTGTATGAAAAGCATAAAATCGTTGTTCAAAGCCTAGTATTTTGAACAATATAGACTTTTTACTGAAATCGATTGAACGTGACCATTAAGAAATTATAAGACACGGGTCAATTACTATTGTGGTAACAACTTCAGCCAAATAAAAGCAAATAATGGGATACCGACGCCAAAATAATCCAAATACAAAAACTACGAGTAAATCGACTTCGCTTCGTACTTTAAAATCACGGATCACTTAACATATTCCTGGGAGTTTCGAAAAAGTGCCAGAATTGAAACAATCTTTGGTTATATATAATATGAGTACGGAAAAAGGATCGTTTCTTACTTATCGATTCATACACGTATTACACTAATCTCAACATTAATTAATGGAAGTGAGATTAATGTCCAAAAGTTTCCAACCTGAACAAGTTACAGCGTGTATGACATGCCAATGACCACCGCATGTTTTGGCGATGTTACAGTTAAAATTTGATACTTCTACCCTCACTAGTATGTCAATTAGAGCCAAAACAAGACGTGTTGTTTCGTTATATTCCGAAACATGAAAAATTTACTAACTATGCGTCGGCACGGTAGACGAAGTATCTGTCCATCACGTTCTAACTTATTCAGGTCGAAAACTATAATTGAGTATTAAAATGAAGAGCAGCACAATAAAATGGTTTGGGCATGTAGAACAAATGAATAAACATACAAAACAATATACAGTGCAAATGTAAGTTGATAGTGAGGTAAGAAATTATGGTTGGATCAAGGAAATTAAATTTTTAAAGAATTAAGCGAAATATGTGTGTCGCTATAAAGTCTGACGATTTGTCCTCTCTACCTTCCCCGACAGGAAAACCGCATGATGGTATGCAATATCAATATTGGTAATCACCATGAAGTAATCACTGCCTCTTAAACTTGATGAAGGGCTGCAGCACTGCTACGATACTCCTCCAAGGGAGTGTGCCCTGGACCATTTCGAGGACGGTCTACCAGCCCAGATCAAGTATATTTTCATAGGGCATTTTGTCTTCCGATTCAGTGTTATTCTAGACTTTCCCAATAGCAATTTTCCTTCAAGTACTGCACTGAACACTCAACGCAGTAGCAGTTTGGAGTACGGTCATCGGGCATTATCATACCTTAACAGCGTTAAAAAGGATTTTAAATTTTTAGATTAAAGGGTTATATATTTTAAGGTGTTGAAGACATAATGAGGTGGAGAAGAAGCAGAAAGCGCTTCTGGAGGGATAATGTGGACCGCATGGAAGATACGAGACTGGCAAAAATCGCTAAGACTGAAAACCCTAACAGCAGGAGATAACCAGGAAGGCCGCCGAAAAGGTGGAAGGACAGCTGGACGTCATCATTCCAGGACAGCTAACCGTCACAAACATGTCATACGACCTAGACCACGAGTAAGAAGATGAAGAAGAATATTTTAAGGTTTATTTCCGCAATAATGTATTTTTCTAAACGTAGCTCCCAATATCTCATGGAGATATCAATACAAGCAGTTGTAATGAGATCTCCGTGACTATAAAAATTTCGGTAAATACCCAGTGCACATATCCATGTCAATGTTTACCATTTTTGTTTTATACGTAAATTCAGACATCTTAGTTTAAAAGGATTAAGATCAATATTTGGTATTGAGGCCTACTTTTTCTTCTATTCTGCCTTTTCTCTATTTCCAGTCGAAGTAAACCGATCTTAGACGCTGTAAACTCAAAAATATTCTCTATTTTCCACATCCTCATCACATTCCACATCCTCGTCACATTCCACAATTTCATTTTTGTTTTTATTTTTATGGTTGTGTGCGGTATATTGTGGGATGAACGTTTTTGGTCTTTCTGGAGTGATGTGTAAGGAGTTTGATTTCGCAGACAAACAGTGACACTCAATTCCAGTTGTAATTGAGTGTCACTGTTTATCAGATTGATGAGAATGTGCAACGGAGTTTTGTTTTTGAGTAATCGAAAATCGGAAAGAAGTTTCGATTTTTTTTTTATGCTAAATATCCTAAGTGATATACAGGCAAAAGCCTAGTTTACTGAGGGCACGACAAATGAAAGGCAACAAACCCAGATCCATTAAAATTGTATGTCTAAATTAAATTACCTGTTGTTTTTTCGCAAATTATGTATAATTCTTGTCATGTGTAAAATAAAATAAAAAATATGTTTTAGGACGTACCTATCTACTTCCTGCCTGCCTTGTTTTTTTTTGTCTTCTTCGAAATATTAAGTCTGTACGAGGCTGATTACTTAGAATACTCGAGGCTGAGAGCCAAATTAAAAACTCAAATAAAACAATCGCGCCATGAGTATTTAGCCAAGATAGAGACCGACATCCGAGGAAACCCTTCGAATCTTTGGAATCATGTAAAAAATAGAAAAACGAATAAAACTAGCTTCAAATCTATGAAACTGGGAGACAGTATAACCGAAGACTCCCAAAAGATTGCAGAAAACTTTGCACAATATTTTCAATCAGTTTACGTAGATTCAGCGGCCAAATATGACACAAAAAATATTTTAAACAGTTCGTCAGACAGCAGAAGCATATCGCTCCATTCCATTTCTAAGGAAGACGTGCTGAAAAGCATAAACTCCTTGCAAACCGACAAAGCAATCGGACCAGATGGGTTATCAGCCGACATTTTCAAAGTCTGTGCGAAATACGTGTGTGATCCCATCTGCTACATATTTAACTTGAGCATAAATACCAATACATTTCCCGTAAGCTGGAAGACAACCAGGGTCTGCCCTATCTTCAAATCGGGAGACCCGTTAGACTCTCATAATTACAGACCTGTAGCTGTTCTCTCTTTGCTTCCAAAAATTTTCGAAACTGTACTGTGCAACCAATTGACCCACCAAGTATCAACAAGACTTATTGGAAACCAGCATGGCTTTTTACCAAAACGATCGACTGTTACTAATCTTCTCTCTCTCACACAACAGATTGCGTCAAACTTAGATGAACTTTCACAAACGGACGTAATATATACAGACTTTCAGAAAGCTTTCGACAAAGTTGATCACGATATATTACTTAAGAAAATGCACAAACTTGGCTTCAGCGATAATCTAATTGGATTATTTGCATCTTACCTAAAAGAAAGATCTCAATACGTAACAATCCGTAACAAGTCTTCTGTGGAATTTATCGCAAGATCTGGTATACCACAAGGATCCAATTTAGGTCCCCTACTATTCCTCATATTAATAGACGACATTCAAAATTCCATAAGTCACTCGACATGTTTATTGTTCGCTGACGACTTGAAAATATTCAAAAAGATCAATTCACCTCAGGACTGTGCACAGTTACAAAAGGACCTAGACTCCCTAGTCTCCTGGAGTGAGCAAAATCATCTTCTGTTCAACATTAATAAATGTGTCTGTGTATCTTATAGTCGATCGTTTTCACCAATCCACCATCAGTATACTATACAGGGAGTGGCACTAAACAGAGTTTCTGAATTCAAGGATTTGGGCGTAACCTTCGATGTCGGACTCACGTTCGTTAACCATGTCTCACGTTTGATATCGGACTGTTACAAACTACTCGGTTTTCTAATGAGAATATCAAGAGAATTTAACAGCACCGATATCCTCCGAAACTTATATAATTATCTAATTAGAACCAAATTAGAATATGCATCTACGGTTTGGGCTCCTCACCAGCTCAAATACAAAAACAATATAGAACAAATACAAAAAAAATTCCTCAGATATCTATGGTACAGAACAAAGGGCGATTACCCAAAATATGCTCACCATGCCGAACTTCTCACGGTGTGTAACTATAGAAGCCTTGAAACAAGAAGGCAAGAATCCATTGCGATATTCCTAATAAAGGTTTTCCAAGGTTCCTTTAACTGTCCCGCGATTCTAGAAGCACTAAGTTTATATGTACCCAATAAATATATCCGTGCAAGGAATCACCCTCTGTTCTACATACCAACTTACAGGACGAATATCATGGCTAAACACTCAGTCACGCGTGGTATAGAGATATTGAACCAACTGAATGACACGGTTGATATATTCTCGGTACCGTCTAGCAGTATGAGAAGAATCCTGGCTGATATTATTCCTAACGAATAAGCTAACGCTAGAAGCAAACCCTCTTTGTGTAACAGGAGAAATCCGTGCAAAGTGGATAAAAAAAAAAAAAAAAAAAAAAAAAAAAAAAAAAAAAAAAAAAAATATTGACAGTAAAAATATAAATATATTAAAGTTGATATTAACAGAGGTAGCGCTTGCATTCAATGATTTCTGGGTAACAAGAGCTTAACTACTAGCTCTCCAGGACCACCAGCTGTTTTGGAGAGTTTTTTTTGTTGAAATGATAATTTAATCACACTTATGATATACTATATACCATTAAATTGTGTTCCTTTTGGAGTAGGCGAAGAGCTGTCCTCTCCACACGTTTATATCCAGCACATATGTTAGCTCTCACCTCGTCCACATCATGGCATACATGCTCTTCTGTTTGTCATACTTCTTACCTTTCCCTTAGGCTGAGACCACACACTAAGCTAGGTTTTACGTAACTCATATACTAGGTGACTTCATGCATGGCCACACCAAAGTGCTTCGCACAAATTCATTTGACATTTGGGAGCGGTTGAGTCAACAAACGATGTCACTGTCAAAACTAACCAATTTCATTACAACTTACCATCTTTATTTACTTCCTGTGCAACGTCATTCCAAAGTGATTTTATTACAGGTACATTTTTGTATAATTTGCTCGATGGGTTTCACAAAGGCTCCCCTTTATACACAGCTGTTATTAAAACTTCCGCCATCTTGAAAAATCACGGTGACACAATAAAATTAACCAACACGTCTGTTCGCTAGGAGATTCACTCGGTGACTAATCGTCATGTAGTGTGGCGCGAAGCGTGCAGTATCGCCATTGCGATAATATGCAGTGCGTTGGTTCGCTAGGATATGTCGCCTAACTCGCAACTTAGCTCTAAGCATCAAGCGAGGCTCCTACCTATGTGGCCGAGGCCTTAGTTATTTTTTTTCCAACTATCTCCTTCCTCGGTACATCTCTATATACAGTCCAGACATATAATATTTGTTAATTCATTCTCTTAATGTGGCCAAACCATCTCAAGATTCCTTTCTTAATAATACTTCTAACGCCCGTCTCTAAACAAGCAGTCATCACTTATCCGATCATTCGTTTCTTTATTATAGATTGTACACCAGATATTCTACGTTATGCACGCATTTCAATGCCCAGGCTTCGCTTCCGTACATCAAGGTTGGTACTAGCACACCACTGTGCTCAATCATTTATGATTATTTTGCAATTGATTCATTGGTCTGTTTACACCCCCGTCTTTTAATATCTATCTCGAGAATATGCTCCACAAATAACATTTTTAATATTTTTTTAAATGTCATAACATAACATGTTTTTTTTAAATAACATCTGATGTATCAATTGTATTATTAGTGAAACGGCTAATAATAGAGCCAATTTTAACACGTGTTTACTAACTTCGCTTGTATGGAAATTAAACTAGGTTATACGGTTTGTCGTAAATATGTTTCAGCAGAATTCACTAATTGATTCCTAAATCGAGCTGTATGTAAAGGTAGCGTTTTCATTTGTCGGAATAAAAATAGAAAGTAACGCACCATTATTTCTTTTAATTTATTTACCAGCCTCCACCCGTCAAAAAGGATAGCGTACCGAACTAAAAACTGATATACGAGTATTTTATAATAAGCGAGTATTTCAAATTATAAAACATACAACCTATCACGCCATCTCCCAGTAGGTATTTTTTTATTTATTTATTTTACACATGACAAGAAATGTACATCATTTGCGAAGAAACAGATAATTGAATTCGGACACAATTTTAATGAATCTGGGTTTGTTGCCTTTCATTTGTCGTGTCCCCAGTAAACTAAGCTTTTGCCTGTATCTCACTGAGGACATTTAGCTTTTTAGAAGACTTTAGCCTGTATCTCACTGAGGTATGAATAGCGATAACAAAACGCCAGGCTTTTTGATCGTGGCATATTTCTCACATTTTCCTCACCCATTCACCTTCTCATATAATTCCTGTGGTTTGTTTTACTTTTGCATTCAGTAGTGTCTATATTTCGTACACTTTGATAATTTGTTTCAGGTTTTCCTCATCCATTCGTCCTATATTGCCCATATCATCCCTTCGTAGAATGCTATTCTGTATCCTGCTTATCAGTCTTGCTTAATTGCATCAATCATTAAACTTTAAGTCTAAGGTTTTACTTGTTTCAGCATTAACGGTCTGAAAAAATATTGTTATATATGAGAAAAATAATAATAAATCACAGAACTGAAAGTTATAGAGCAAAAGCAAAACACAAAAGAATTGTAATTTGTTTTATCAAACACTGTTTATTCCACTTTTTGTAACGGTATAACCCTACCGATTTCAAGGCTTTCGCCTCATCTTCAGGGGAGCACAAACAAGACAGAAAGAAGTCTTGTTTGTGCTCCCCTGAAGATGAGGTGAAAGCCTTGAAACCGGTAGGGTTATACCGTTACAAAAAGTGGAATCAACAGTGATTGATAAAACAAATTACAATGTCTTTAAACCTCCACAATGTTAATGCCTTAACTATAAATAATATACACAAAAAAATCCAAGAAACAAGTGGATTACACTTAAATAAAGAGGCTGTTGTAAGCAAGGGGACTTAACTTCTGAAATACACTTTCCTCCACATACTGAGACTTCTGTAGAATAAAATTATGAAAAATTGCTAAGAAATTTTATGAAATTGTAATTTGTTTGTTAAATCATCGTTTTTTCCACTTGAGATAACGGCACGACCCTGCCGGTAACAAGGTTTTCAGCTTATAATCAGGGGGGCACAAACAAGACTCGTTGAGGTGAAAACCTTGAAACCGGTAGGGTCATACCAGCATGTAAGTGGAAAAAATTGTGTTTATGTGATATCGAAGATATAAAACGGAATATTTCTAATGTGAATTATTTCAAACTATTGACCGATGAATTGACAGTGACATTCAGAAGCACGTGGAAAAAATATGGCTTGCCTCGGCGTGATATATTTTTCTATATGGAGCCCATCCCAACGCTATTCGTCGGTTTATTTCAACTGTTTTGTAGCATTTTTTCAGTTCTAGAAAATATCCCAGGAATAGATTTTCCCTCACACTCTCAACAATGCCTCCGTCAACTTAATCGGTGTATTGTTGCTCATCATTTAAGTTTCACTCATATTCATTTTAGAACCAATACTTACACTGTGCAATACTGTTGTTACACTTGACCAGAAACTAGGTATTTTTATTTCTTGTTTTGGAATGTGCATTCGCCTTCTTGCATTATCTTACCACTTGCATTATAAACTTTATTTCCAATTCTCATTCTATCTCTTTGTATGTGCCCCATTGAGAAAACCAAGAGACTATTGTTCACTGCACAAAGCAAGAAATTCTGAAACAGTCCATTTTATTTTCATACATATTTCTTCTTAAGCGCAATTTTAACACGAAATGATTTATAAAATATTTACTTTGCATTCTATTGTATTAAATTTCAATTTTAAATAATACAACCTCCATTTTTGAAGAATTAAGAGTCATAGTCAGATTATCGACAATACGAGTATGTCTTCGAAGTCTTTCAATTTTTTGAACACATTGATCGTGCCAAGGAGACAGTTTGGAGAGATTTGTGGTCACTGGAAGCGTGGAAGAACGACGCACAAAAGAAATACGAGTAGACCCAATGCGTTGGACTGATCAAGTGAGAGGCACAGCAATAACGAGCATGGGAGTAACGACGAGCTATATGACAGTATGGGGGGAATACACCCTGGCTGGGCAATTGCAATGTGACAAAATTCTTTCAACCTACCAGAATAATCTTATAAAAGCATAAATGTGAAAAACAAATTGGGATGCTTATTTTTTTTGGTAACATTTGGAATCGAAATTGAAGACTCCGGGTAGGAAAAAATCCTTGCATAAATTTCGTAACGGATGTTGTCATTCTGGTTTGGCATGATTCAAAGTCAAGATACAACCCTATTTACAAGAATATACCTCCGCAGTAGGCGGTGATCAAAGGTGCTAATGAAATAATGAGTGATGGACCGCACGGAGTCCGTCCCTGATTTCATTACACATCTATCCCCTGGACCGAGTGCGTGACGCGAGTCCGTCCGTCCATCCCCTGAGCCCCGCTGGCGGTGGAACGGTGCTTCCCCCACAGTTCTCCCGAAATAGGGGAGGAGTTATATCGCGTCACACCAAATGCCATTACATCCATCATATTCAAATCAAAAGCCTTTACAAGGACATACTCAAGGATACAGATTTTAACCTGTATTCATTAGAGTAAAAACAATATGCTCGTATGTTTCGAAGTTTCGAGTTCAATCACATCTAAGATACTCGTTTTACTACAAAGCATTTGTGGAGTGTTCTTCTTCTTCTTCCTATTCCTATATATCATGATCTGTTTGTTCCGCTTGTTCCCCTTCTTGTGACGTGGATTGCCAGCTGTCACGCCATCTCTTCGGAGGTCTTCCCGGTAATCTTCTTCCGGCTGGGTTCCCTTGAAGGGTGACACGTGGAAACCTGTCGTCTTGCATTCTGTTTACATGTTCCTTCCAGTATCGCCTTCGTTGTCTTCCCCACCTGACGATGTCTTCCGTACTACACTTTCTCCTTATTTCGGTGTTTCTGATTCTATATCTTAGTGTGTTTCCGGTTATACATCTCAGTGTTTTCATTTCCGAGGAGATTTTGTTCTTGATGTGTCTGCTCTGGTCTCTATTCCGTAGGTGGCTATCGGTCTCACACAGTGAGTTGTGGAGTGTAATTTCTTTAATTTCTTAGAAACATGTTTGCTGCCTATTTATTCGCAATTCAGATACCAATTCGATAAAGCCCGACACCCCGAAATGCTAATCGAGATAACGGGGCTATATATACTCGATCACGCCTTTTAAACGACACGTCCCTAAACGTCATTCACTTAATTAGGCTTAATATCATATTTGAAAGTGTGATTATCAAGAAAAAGACAGTTCAACTGAATCCTGAAAAACAATTTTACCCACAGATAGGCTTGGATGTTTAACATATTTTTTAGTGTATAAAGAACAAAAAAATCTTCCTCAGTTACAATTTTATTTTTCATAATAAAATACAGAGCTATGACGAAATTGCCTCGAGCAAAGAGTAAAAAGAATATTTTAAGTTAATGAAAACGGTGTAATAAGGGGGTATTTTTTCTTTGAAATTTTCGAAAGGAAGAAGCAAGGAATTCATTTTTCTTTTTATCTCTATATTGAATCAGGGATGGCAACAACTCTGAAACCAAAATCAAATGATTTCGATACCTTACAAATGACTAGCAGGGTGTCAATGGCGTTTTCGTGATACTATGAGGGATCGCTTTGCCTTGTCTTGAAGTTTTGTATGGCTAAAAATATGTAATGATGAAATATCGAGTTTTGGTGTTAAATATTTTAATAAATTAAAAATATCAAAATAAGCCTGTCAACCGAGAAGAAAAATCATAAAACCGACACATACCGAGTATAACTTCATACCAGAAGGTATTGAACTGGTTGAATTTTTTTGCATGGATTAAAACTTGGGTATTATGCATCTCAAACAGCACGCAATGTTAACCTAAACTGGGGTGAAGAAACCATTTCTGAACGAACAGTGCAGCGTTACTTTGAAACGTTTAGGAACGGAGATGTAAGTCTTAAAGATGAAGAGGACGTCCTGCTACTGTTGAAAACTATGAATTGAAAGTTTTACTGGAAAAAAACACGCAACAAACGGTACGGGAAATGGCTCAAGAATTGAGTGTTTATGTTGCTACAATTTATATGCATTTAAAGCAAATAGGAAAGGTGAAAAAGCTTGATAAATGGGTTACACACGAACTTAATTATAACCAAAAAATATATCTTCGTCGTATAGTGTGTTGTTCTTAATGGCTGTTACGTAACCAATAATGTTCCATTTCACATTCGAACTGATCTCAATTTAAAAAAATACTGATTTGGCTTACGAGACATTACCTCACCCGTCTTACTCACACGATCTATTCTTAGTCAATTTTCACATGTTTAAGCACTTCGATAACTATGTATAGCAGAAAAAAATCAATGCCAGAGAAACATCAGAAAACGCCGTCAAAGAATTCATGGATTCTAATCCGACAGTTTTATTATATGCAAAGGCGAAAATGCGTAGAATCAAATGGCACTTACTTTGATTAAAACAGTTTAATTACTTTAAAGTTACGAGTATGTTAAATTGAATTAGAAGGTTAAAATCGACTATAATTTTCGAAACAACCTAAATTCATTTTTATTTTAGAAATAAAAATATTTAATTGAGGTTCTTTGTTTTGTTACAAAATTTTCTAAAATTGATTACAAATTGTCAAATTCAATTCAAATTTTGTCATACCATTAAAAAAATTCTTTACTCTTGAAAATTAGGAGGGAAAAGGTCTGTGATTTTCAAGAGTAACGCAGCGCGGAATTCAGCCTTCCGGCGACCTTCTGTACAGAAGTTCAGTACATTAACCACGCTGATATATACCTCAAATTTTAGATAAAAAATAATCGACTGAACTTTGACAATGGTTCAACGTCATTAAAATAAGAATGTAAAATAATTGTATAGATTTTTTGTGATAAAACTATATTTTATACTATAAAATTATGATCTTATTACCATTCTCATAAGTATTAAAGAAAAAATAAACTGAAGGAACGTACATGCCATCACGCCATTTCTCTGTCGAGGTAGGCAGAGAGGAGAAAGCGTCAAACTATCGCCTCTTTTCTCTTTCGACACATTTCACCTTTTCAACATTCATGCACCTCATAAAATTCTTGCGATTTGTCTTACTTCATATTTCAAAATATAATTGACTTGATCTAACTATACCATCATTGGCCTTCTTCTACCATACCTTCCACTCACATTTTCGTAGTGAAATAAAACATTAAATAAAAAAATAAGCTTCCTAAGTAATACATACACCTTTTTTAGTAATTCTTCCAAGAAAAATAGAAACAACTAAGCCCTGCGGCAAAAGTTTATAATGGAAGCAAGTTGTAAGAAAATTGCGTTGTCTTCTTAAGACTTTAAGCAAGATTCTCGATCAAGAGTAAAATTACGTAATTTAATATAAACATCGCCGCACAGGAGCGCAACAAGCGGGGGAAACCAAATACGCTCGTTTTAATGAAACTTCTTGTCTCCCTTTGAGAGAAATTGCCGCAGTTATTAGATAATTTAGTATGGTAATTGCGTGTATGTGTCGTTGTAATGGCATGCTTTTATACTTTAAAAGGCTTTAAAACTATTATTAAGAAAACATTTGCGAATGTCATGTGTTAAAGGATAACTACTGATTAAATTTAAAATAATAAAAAAAGTCTCAATTTACTTACAAACAACTTTTACTTATTCTCAAATATTACTGAGGCAATAAGGATATTTAAGATTATTATAATTTAAAGATTATTATATTAGGTGTTAACATAAGTTGTGTCCTTTTTTTTTCAATTTAAAAATGAGCACCAAAAGTAAAACAAAATGGTAAAGGTTATATATACGTCATTCGAAAGAAAATTTTCTGTTCTACAAGATATTGTGTTTGTTTTTACGTTACATATATTATTTATTTGATTACAAGCCTTCAAAATGGATTTCAAGTAGACGAAAGTGAGCATTTTCGACACCTCCTGTTCGCGTATCTTGTAGAGCAGAACATTTTCTTTCGAATGACGTATGATCTTTACCATTTTATTTTACTTTTGATGCTCATTTTTAATTTGGAAAAAAACGGACACAACTTATGTTAACACCCAATAATTTATTATGTAGGATTATTAAAATAAATAATTGCGTTGATTTGTAATGAAAACACTTTGTTTTTCTTTTGCCATTTATTTTAGTAAATTGATTTCTTATAATTTGTTTTACAATTATGAATATGCACGTGAAATAAAATTGTTGTTTTAGAAAAACAGTTAATAGAAATAGAAAATTGTATTATGAAATAAAGAGAACAACATACAATAATTTCACGAGTTCGTAAACCAAACGTAATTTTATCGCAATTATTCAAGTGAAAATTCTAACATTTCATTTGGAATTTAAAAAAATGTTAATGATTTTAATCAGGTGAACAAAAATTAAGTTTAAATAAAAATTTCCTCCCATTTGTAAGGATAGAAATATTATAATAAAATACATGGACACAGGTCAATCACGTTGGATTTTCAATTCAGACGAAAGACGCCAATCAATTAATAATATAATTAAACACCAGCAGTATTAGAATAAACATATAGTCTCGTAGATTTTTGACTATCTGAAATATATGATACATTCAGAAGTAATCTTCCAAACTACGATAAACGTAGCTTTATTTAGTACACCTTCCACATTTCTCGTAGTATTATCCAAAGCCATACAACAGCTTTACTCTCAAAGAAACATGGAGAGATGCACACTGCACGAACACAAGAGATGAGATAGCAATCGAAATTAATACGCTGTCAAATAAAGACCAAAATATCGCCGAGATCATACGAGTATTGAAATTGTGTTAGGTAGGACACAATCATAATAACAGACAATTATTGGATTTTTTATGTTGTTGAACCTTAAAAAACGACTTGAGGCACGTTTGGTGAACAACGTAGTATGTTGAAGTGGTCCATTAGAATAATTTGAATCTGAATTATCTGAATACGACATTAATGAAATTTTGACTCCTTGGCTTTCATCATCACTTATAATGTCATCAATGGTGTTAAATACTATCTCGGATTGCGTTATCAGTTCAGTCGAATTTATCAGCACTTTCCATAATTATAATATTATTGTGAACCGTGTCAGGTTGTGTTTCTATAATTTCTTTTGATAAATCTTCTAACTGAGTAGTATCCGTATTTACATAATATTCTGTGATTTCTGCATTTTCACTATCAACGACTAAAATTGGCAATTCCATAAATACATTTGGACTTTCTTGAAAACCATCATTCATACAATTTTCTTGATTACTCCTACGATTTTCTGTCACTAATCGAACCATAAATTGTCCTCTGATATTCATCTATAAAAATAGACAATACTTATAACATTTATTTTATTTATTTATTATTACACATGACAAGAAATATACACAATTTGAAAAAAAACAACAGATAATTTGATTTGGACATACAATTTTAATGGATCTGGGTTTGTTGCCTTTCATTTGTCGTATCCCCAGTAAACTAGGTTTTTGCCTGTATCTCACTGAGGATATTTAGCATGAAAAAAATAAATCGATACTTCTTTCCGATTTTTGATTACACAGAAACAAAACCCCGTTGCACGCTCTCATCAACCTGACAAACAGTGACACTCAACTACAACTGGAAACATCTTGCAAAATTCAACTCCTCACACATCATCACTCCAGACCAAAAATATTCATCCCACACTATACCACACACAATCACAAATCTCACATAAATCCCTTCCACTCGTCATTCATCCTGAAAGCCCAAGTACTCAAAATCCTGTCGCAATAACAACCACGCTCCGATCGACTGTCTAAATGGTTTTCCTACCTTTACCTTTATTGAAGTCGGCACGCCATTGTGTGTAATGGGAGCCAAATAAGCATATTGCCTTTGGGCAAAAGATGTTTTAACTCTAGGGATGGTGAACATTTCATTAGTTGCCATGCGTGTCATGTGTGTCTGCTGAGTCTGCATCTTCCCTTCCTCTCGATGGTAGTGCCAGAGAATGGATTTAAGATGTAAATTGGCTATGTTACATTACTTTAATGCTTCAAATATTCATATTAATTTAAATTAACACAATTTTGTTTAAGCCCACTCAGTAATAATTAAAATGCAAAATTGAAAACTCCTGCTGAGTCATAACGCAACACGATATTTTACACGTGTTGAAAAATTGCTAACTCCCTTAGATGAATAAAATGAGATATTAAGTCATAAATAAGGGGTGGAAACTTGTAATTATCTTAACAAAATAATGTATACTTATATTCATAGGAAATAATGTATTTTTTTCAAAAAAGCGTAACCGAACTCACCTTATAAATTAAATATTTTGACAGCTACCACAATGCCACTCGATTCTAACGGATTCACATACAAAATGGTGGAGTTACACATTTTGCAGTGTTGTAATTGGTAGCATATCGCTACCCTAATTTGTAAATTTGCTAACTCCACTTTTGTCGAAAAATGACTTAACAATTGCATTTTGTTCTCGACATTCCAATACACATGCTAAAAAATTTGACATGTCTACAATTATTGAAAGTGCCTTAAAAAACTCCTCAAGAAAAATTGATAACTCCAATGCTACCAATTCCAACACTGCAAAATGTGTAACTCCACAATTTTGTATGTGAATCCATTAGAATCAAGTAGCATTGTGGTAGCGGTCAAAATATTTAATTCAAAAGATGAGTTCGGTTAAGCTATTTTGAAAAAAAAAAGCATTATTTCCTATGAATATAAGTATAAGCACTATTTTGTTAAGATAATTTGAAGTTTTTTCCCCTTACTTATGACTCAATATCTCATTTTATTCAACTAAGGGAGTTAGCAATTTTTCAACACATGTAAAACATCGTGTTGCATTATGACATCAACTTTGCATTTTAAAATTATTACTGGGTGGGCTTAAACAAAATTGTGTTTATTTAAATTAATATGAATATTTTAAGCATTAAAATACTTTTATAAGTATTGTCTATTTTTATAGATGAATAGCAGAGGAAAAATTATGGTTGTATTAGTGATAGAAAGTCGTAGGAGTAATCAAGAAAATCGTAAAAGTGATGAAAAAAATCGTATGAGTTTTTAAGAAAGTCCAAATTTATTCATAGAATTGCC
Organism: Odontocerum albicorne; assembly: GCA_949825065.1. Taxonomy (NCBI): domain Eukaryota; kingdom Metazoa; phylum Arthropoda; class Insecta; order Trichoptera; family Odontoceridae; genus Odontocerum; species Odontocerum albicorne. The sequence continues at coordinate 5,354,761 of OX463839.1, forward strand.
AATTTTAGTCGTTGATAGTGATAATGCAGAAATCACATAATATTATGTAAATACGGATACTACTCAGAAGATTTATCAAAAGGAATTATAGAAACACAACCTGACACGGTTTACAACAATATTATAATTATGGAAAGTGCTGATAATACGGATATTGTACAAAATTCGACTGAACCGATAACACAATCCGATATGGTGTATTTAACACCATTGATGACATTATAAGTGATGATGAACGCCAAGGAGTCAAAATTTCATTAGTGCCATATTCAGATAATTCAGCTTGAAATTATTATAATGGACCACTTCAACCTACTAAAAAAGTAAGAAAGAAAAGGTGTGACGTAGATAGTTCTTCTTGGTTCTCTACTAAGAATAAGGCAAACAGAGAGAAAGAAAAAAGATATTTAGGCAGAAAAAAGAAAAACAATGGATCATGGAATAATAAAATACCGAAGAATGATAAAAAGCTTTAAAGAAAGGTGTAAATGTCATGTTTCTGAAAAAGGTGTCTTGAAGTATTATTCTATATTGGATAAGGACAGAATGAACATTTTTAACCAATTTTGGAACTTGAATTGGAAAGAACAACGAATTTATGTAGATGGGCTAATGAAAGTTTTACCGGTAAAAAAATCGAGGGATAGAACAGATCCGGAAAAATCCAGTAAAGTGTCGTCTTCAAAATATTTTCCAAGAAAGAATGATTCTGACATACGGCTATGCAAAACAATGTTTTTGCATACATTAGATTTAAATAGAATGACAGTATTAAACTGTAAGAAGAAAAGCGGTAGTTTAGAATTACAAATGGCAATTATTGTTAAAAAATACAACAATAATCGATTTGTGGAAGCTTATAAAAATCTTAGAAACGTTTTTAATGAGTTTCCAAAAATGGAGTCCCATTTCTGCCGAAAAAGAACTTCCAAAAATTACTTGTTGCCCAAATGGAGGTCAAAATAAGAACTTTATAATTTTTATAAAACCGAATGGTGCACAACAAGATATGTTACAACATCTCTCTCGTCTACTTCATTTCACAAACATTTTGAAAGGGCTAATTTAGGGGGTTTCCAACCTAAAAAAGATGCATGTGACAAATGTACTACTTATGAACAAAATCATTTTTCCGCCACTGAGTACGAAGTACACCAACGGAAGAAAGAAGAAGCCAGAAATGAAAAAAAAAACAAAGACAAAGAAGAACAAAATTATGTGTTCACCATGGATCTATAATAATAAGCTGTCCTGGCCCCAAAATCTAATGTTTCAACATTATATTATAAAACAAAATTGTGCACACACAACCTTTGTTTTTATAATTTATATTTTTATAACTTGTTTTATATTGTTTGATTTGTGTATTTTATCATCACTCTTGCATTATTTATATCCAAATAAAATAGTTATTTGTTTTTCAATATTAGGAGACCTCCACACTAAAAACTCATATTAAGATGCAATTTTGCTAACTCCTATAATAATTTTTAAATATTCACCATCGCAAAATTGCTAACTCCAATAATTATCCATAAAATCATGATGCAATAATGATGTTAAACTTTTTTTTTACTCGGAGTGTATCTCTTGGTCGTCTTGATATTTAAGTACAAAAAAAAATACTAATAAGATTTAATTTAGAATAGTTATGCAGTTTTATTGCCGCCCTGTAAAGTTTGTATTTATGGAGTTAGCAAATTTACAAATTAGGGTAGCGATATGAGTTTTTTCTTGAGGCGTTTTTCAAGAAACTTTCAAATTATTTTGGATACGTCTAATTTTTAAAGCATGTGTATTTGAATGTCGAGAACAAAATGCAATTGTTAAGTCATTGTTCGACAAAAGTGGAGTTAGCAAATTTACAAATTAGGGTAGCGATACGTAAAATAGAATGTATAATGTGACAGCAAACGGCGATGAATAACGAGAAAAGATTTCAAATTAGTTGCAAAGAAACTTATGATAAGAGTTAAAGAAATGAAATGACATATTATAATCAATTCATACAATATTTAGTGTGTTCAAGTCTAAAGAAAGCAACTGGCAGAACCGGTCTACATGTAAACCTTATATAATATAATATTTTAATTATATAATAAAATATTAAAGACTGAAAGTACAAAGAAAATTCAACCTTATCAGATTTCAAAGATCAAAGAATCGCATCTTCAGTTTTAAAAGACGGGACAGTACATATTTAATTGAAAGTTAATATTGAAAATAATGCAATATATTTTGTAACTTATTTTTTATTATTTATTTAAAAAAGTATCCTCCATGTTTAAACATGGGTTCTAAATGTGAATTACCATTGATAAGAGCACGAATATAATTTAACGAATTAAGAAAGAAGAAAACATAATGAAAATGCCATTAAATGTATAAAATGAGAACTGAGAAAAGTGCCGAATTTGCAACTACAACCGTTTCTGGCGGTTGCCAATGACTCCTAAACTCGACTGGAAAGGAGAAAGGGACAAACAGGGTGAGAGAGAGAAAACTACGTCACGGTGACGTCACAGGCAACCGACCAATCCACAGGCGCCCTTGAATCACGAGCCTTGGGGAGGACACGAAAACGGGACGAAATTGTGCCATAATGAAACGATATGGAAATTTCTATTCCTTCTATGGCCATGGAACAACTTAGTTCAAGTTTCAGCGCCCTTGAAACGAGGTGAAGTAAACTTGGGAATGTAAATTACGATCGAACAATTTAAGGGTCTGGTAATCGTATACAATTAATGGAAATGTTACCAATGTGTTTTTTTTATATATATAACTACAAAATATATATTTTCAACGAAATACACATAATATATTATATCTGTGGCGTTATGGCAGAAGTTGATATGTTCGCTTTTTGTCATTTTGTGTTTATTCTCCCAATTTATAGAAAATATTACTCAGCATGTTGTGGCAAAACTTGGTGTGTCGGTCATTATCCAAACAAAATATATACCATATTGTTTAGATAAACTTAAAAAATACTTATTTGTACTGATTTTAACAGCTTATCAAAGTTAATATTGCTTCTCCTGTAAACTAAGGTAAAACGGACATATCAAACTTCTGCCATAACGCCACAGATATATTTATCTAATAAATACTTTCAATATTCAGTTATTTACATACAATCATACCATCACGCATTTACTCTGTAGGGGTAGGCAGAGAAGAAAGCACCAGACTTTCAAATTGCGACATTTTACCTTTTCTACATCGCAAACACCTACGATTTCTGACTTTTCACATTTCCTTCTTTCAAAATATCATTCACTTGATCCAACCCATTTACTTTAGTCTTCCCCTACAACGCCTTCCACTCACACTTGCACTGTATATTTGTTCTCAAAAGCTACGTCCTAAAGAGCATTTCAGTGACTGAGATTCATCCTTATTGAGAAATTATTATGTACATATTAATTACTCATTATTTTATTAAAATGTAATTCCTTGTATAAATTATTATTTTTTTAATTATAGGAAATCGATAAAAACAATTTATAGACAGCCGATATAATAGAACGATCAATAGAAAATGATTAGAATGATAGAAATAGACTTTAAGAAAATAGTGTTAGAATAGAATGTTATTTTAAAGGTTACGCAAAAAAATAAAATTGATCAAAGAAATTTGAATATGATAAATTGGATTAAAAAAGGGAAAATGTGGTTCGTGCCCTGAATACGCATAATGGGCCTATCTAAAAACTGCCGATAGATATTCATTTATGATAATAAATACTTAAAACTTCGGATGATTTTGTTAAAATTCAAATCACTCTGTCGAAAATAGGGCTAAATGACACAACACCCTAATTCGGAAAGACGATTTCTGATTTTTTCAAACTGTCACGTTACAAAAGCGGATCTTTTTTTAAATAAATACGGTAGAAAACAAAACATACACACAGTATCCGGCGGTAAGTAATACACATTGTTTGTAGAGCGTCGTCTCTGTCACACAATGCGCTAACCGCATCGTGACTACGATGCCGGACTGAAAGCGCATCGTGCGACGACAGAGACGACGCACTACAAACGATGTGTATTACTTACCATTACGCTGTTTACCCACTGGAATAAGCAAATAGGACATATCGCAAGACTTTTCTATCTCGACACACATATGTCGTCTCTTTCATATCCATAAACATTCAAATAGCATTACAATGTATAACAGAACACGTATTTCTATAGTATTAATTTGGCGTATTTCAATATTTTTCATGTCCACGTATCACTCGCATTCATCAAAGTTGGTACTAAAATACTGTTGTGAATTATCACTATTTTTGCAGATTTTGATACTATCCGATTCATGTTTTAGTCCCCCATTGACTTTGTTTCCTAACGCTTCGCACCGTTCGATATCCCCCGTAACTCTTCCATCATCTGAGATAATACTACTTTAATAACAGAATTCTTCAACATGTTCTAATATTTCATAAATCACCCATATATCAAATATTTCATAATCACCCATATATCAAATTGTCTTATTTATCACTCGGAAAAAAAATTAATACAAAATTTCAATTTGCAATCATCATTGTTAATCATCAAGGTTGCATAACATTGTTATTTTGACGAATTATAAGAAGAATGGGACTAATTTAAAAATTTAATTGATCCATTCTTACTTAATATTTTATCTCTCTTAAATCAATTTACTCGTATAGCTAAGTGATAAGTATTAGAAAAATTTAATTGATCCATTCTTACTTAATATTTTATCTCTCTTAAATCAATTTACTCGTATAGCTAAGTGATAAGTATAAGAAAAATTTAATTGATCCATTCTTACTTAATATTTTATCTCTCTTAAATCAATTTACTCGTATAACTAAGTGATAAGTATTAGAAAAACGTTTCTTTTATGGTATATGAAGGAAAAACATTGTTTTTACCTAAATTCCATTTTTAATGTATAAAATGCAATAGCTTATACTGAATATTACGGTACGAACATACAATCCGATGAAATTGAGAAAAATATAAAATGAAACAGTTTTTGTTGGAGTAAAAGAAAAAATATACAGCCATCCTTTGATCTCGACGAATTCGCTCCGGGATCATTGCCCGAACAGTGTAAAGTAACAATGCCTTTGTTGACTGAACTGTAATCAGTTCTGGCAACTGGAAAGTATTTCGAAGATAATTGCAGAAAAATAAAAATCGAAAAATTTAGACGAAAAATTATTGCTATAATTGATAAAAATGAATAAATTTTTTGAGTTGAACAATTTATACATAACATTACGCCGTGTCCCTTACGGTGTAATATCCTATCCAAACACACAATTTTCGCCTCCTACTTCTTCTTCTTCTCAGTGTCATGTCAGGTCCCCCCAACGTTGAATATCACTTGAGAGTAGACATCTTTGTCCCCGGCAGCCCAAAAAAGATCTCCAACACCCCTTATGCCAGTCCAATCACGTATATTGCGGAGCCAGGAGATTTGCCTCCTGCCAACACGTCTTCGGCCTTCTATTTTGCCTTGGATGATCAGGTGCAGTAATTTGTACTTTGCTCCTCTAAGTACATGACCCAAGTAAGACACCTTTCGAATTTTAATATTAGTCAACAACTCTATCAACTTTGGCTCTCTGAAGAACCCTCGTGTTGCTGACCATATCCGTCCAGGGTATCCGTAGCATTCTCCGGTGCATCCACATTTCGAATGCTTCCAGTCGGTTTATACTACTTACTTTGAGGGTCCATGATTCTACTCCATGCAATAACACTGACCAAACGTAGCATTTGACTAACCGTTGTCGAAGTTTCAAGTTCAGATTATCATCGCAGATTACGCTTCTCATTTTATTAAAAGTCGCCTCCTGCACATTCATATATCTCGTCATGCACAATCTTCTATCAAAATATGTTCCACTTGATCCCGTCACTTTTTTCTCGATATACTTCTTCCACGCACACCTTGCACTTCTGACTTGCATACTCGCTTAGTCATTATTTCGTCATTCATTATCTCCACATGTTTAAACCATATTAAAGCTTGTTTCTTCATCTTACTTAAAGCGTCTATTATTTTCTTTGAAAATTTTATTATTTTTTTAGTCACAATTCATACATTATTATTTATATTGTTTTGATTATATCGACTGAATGCAGTGTAGACAACACACTCCGCTCCAATACAAAAAATAGTTCGTAGTTTGCACCCCCATATAAAAAAAGAAGGGTTAATGCTTTTTGAAACACGAGTCATCGGATGCAACTATCCGCCATAAATAATGTTCTCTTCTGCAGCTACGATAGTAATTTAAAATGGATCTTAATGCATCTTTTGTATCCCGATATCGCGGCATCGTATTTCAAGCTATCGACCTTAGAGCTGAGATGTGTTCAGATGTAACGAATCGATGCTTGATACAAATTCCTTTTCAAGTAGCGCGATCTACAAAATCTTTTCATTAATTCACAAAGGGAGGTGCAAATAAAAACCGTTAAAATGTGCAACTCGAATTTACAACGCTGAGGTAAAAATGTCGGCAGTAGTGAAATTTTGAAGGTGTTCTGAGTTTCTTATCGTACATGTCAAGCAGTCATCCACATATGTTAAGGTTACCTTATTCCAAATTGATTTCATGCCATTAATTAACGAATATTTTTAAAATTACGTCAATTTTCTTGGCGCTCAAATTTATTGAATTTGATCTTTAATTCCAGAAATTAATGTTTTAAAAATATTTTTGAAGGAGTATTAGGTATGCATTGTACCATTTTGAAATCCTGACTAAACAGGCCATCTTTTGATGTAACTTGCCTGGTTAGTGTAGTACATTATTTTTACAGTATGATGAGTTAAAGTTAGCTGATAAAATATATAAATTTTTACGATCGGACAAAAACATTTTTTTTGTAGAACGTGCAATTTTTTTTTGTTTTATATGTGACTCCGGCTAATAGCAGGGTTATCTAGGATTGCGATACAACCATTAAAATCATAAAATATGGCAATTTGTAGTCACATTATATAAACATTTGGCGCAGGGTAGCTACTTTCACAATTTTCGAAGAAATGCCTATAACTCGAAAAGTATAAGGCTTTTTCAAGATTTTTTTTTAAATTCTGAACCGTCATAAGCTGGCCTCTTCCTCGATACCGGCTTGACGTTGAGGTATGTGACACTATGTATACACATCTGCCGTTTTACAGCGGATAGAGGAAATGTCGAACGTAAAACTTTCCTAGTTGAGAACAGAATGGACGCTAAAGATGTTCAAAACAATTTAAATGTACTCATATATATTTTACAATTAGACATTTTTATTGTTACTGGTAGATACCATAGATTATTATCAAATTTGTATTTTTTTATAGAATTTATGTAACAAAAATACTAAGTACTCTACTTTTTTACTTTAAGACATTTGTGGATAAACGAGTATGTATGTATATTGAAAACCCTATTTCATGTGAATAATATAATAATATTTAAAATAATCATATTTCTTACACGTACCCAACTCATATACTCATGACTTACACAATACCCATCAAAATCTTAAGTCTTTATCCACATTCCAGAATTTAACTCATTAGGTATGAGGTAGATTTTAATTAAAACGATTTCTATAACAACGAACATTTCCATTGTATATGTGTATTACATGTAACCTACCTATTTTAGAACATTTCTCTAAAATATAGACTAACGTCAAAGTACTATTCAACCTGAGAGGGACGAAATGTTATAAGAGTATCTTACTGAAATGTAACATATTGGGATAAAACATTAAAAAATAATTTGCTTTGTGAGATAATTTATCTTTAGATTCATAAACGATGTACCTTACTGAAATGTATTGGGATAAAACATAAAAAGAGTATCTTACTGAAATGTATCTTACTTAAATGTATTGGAATAAAAAGTACCTTACTGGAATGTATTGGGATAAAACATAAAAAGAGTATCTAACTGAAATGTATCTTACTTAAATGTATTAGGATAAAAAGTATCTTACTGAAATGTATTGGGATAAAACATAAAAAGAGTATCTTACTGAAATGTATCTTACTTAAATGTATTGGAATAAAAAGTATCTTACTGGAATGTATTGGGATAAAACATAAAAAGAGTATCTTACTGAAATGTATCTTACTTAAATGTATTGGGATAAAAAGTATCTTACTGGAATGTATTGGGATAAAACATAAAAAGAGTATCTTACTGAAATCTATTGGGATAAAAAAGATCATTTGCTTTGTGAGATAATTTATCTTTAGATTTATAAACGATGCCTTAAGATTATGTCAAATAATAAATCGATAGATTTGTAACTTCATAAAACTTATTTCTGATTTTGTTACTATCTTTAGGAATAAATCATAGAAAAAGGTAAGAACTCGTTGCCTAAATAGGAAGAAAGACAGTTTTAGAATATCGGTAACAACTATTGGGTAATAACTAATTAAATCCTTAAGAAGCACAGTATCATTACCTCATTACCCCGAGATTCAGGTTGAGTATTCGATATTTATGCCCGAACATGAACAGAATTTCCTGCGACACTGATTTGATGGTTAATGAATTTTATTACTCCATTCAACTGAAAGGAGCCGCAGCGCGTACTGAGAAGAATATACGGGGTGACAAAGTATGACAGAATCCGGAGTGAAGTGATTAGGGATGGATGTGACGGATTGAGGTTGATGTACGAGTATTAATTAAGATGAAGATCACTCAAATGGTTTAGATATCTAGAACGAATAAATTAATAAAAAATAACAAAACAAATATAATATACAGAGCAAATGTGAGTGGAATTCATGGTAAAGAAAAAAGAGGTACATTATGGTTGGATCAAGTGAATCATATTTCAAAAGAAAATGTAACAAGTCAAAGAAATTGTAGGAGTTATACTCGTATGAGAAGGTTTATGGATGTAGCGGCCAAAAATGTGTGTAGCGATAGAAAAGTCTGGCGTTTTGTTCTCCCTTTCCTATCTCGATAGGGAAACGGTGTGATTATTTATATGCATGGACTTTATCCCCCACTGACAATTGTCTGTAATCGCACTTTCACACAATAAATCATATTATTAAGTGAATTTTATTCACTGAATCTAAAAAAAAAACGCTCTTTAAGTGATGATGTAAAGAGTGTCTCATTTTGAACTTGAATTAAAAAATATTTTTCGAAAAATATTCAAATTCTGTTCGGAATTCCCCAGTTGATTAATTTCACCGTAAGGAAGAGACTTCGGAATTATATTGAAATAAAATATTTGCCAAATGGGCCCTCGGTTTTTCCTGCAGGTGACCATGCTTTTGGTGAAACTTTTAATCACATTTTCGTACAATTGCCACCCAATTTCATCAATAACTTGACGAATATTGTTCATAAGCTCGTCAATCGACTGCGAATAGTTCGCGTACTCTGTCCGTTACAAAGCCACAAAGGAAAAAGTTTAGAGGCATTGAGGCAAAATTAATCACCATGTCGGTAAATGACATAGCAAAGGAATTTGATCTGCAATAAAAACCATCGTTTCTCTTGCCGTGTGACACGAAGCGCCATCTTGCTAAAAGAACATATCCTCTAGATCCATAACCTACAATAGGGGCTATAAAAAGTTTGCAAGCATCTGGTCATCGCGTTTGCCATTCGAAGCAACTGTTTAGCAATGCTTGTTTAAAAAAAACGGCAACTCAATGACACTTCATGCCCAAAAGCAGGCACACCATGATTTAACTCGACGCGGATATATTAGATGTTTTACATGCACTCGAGAAGTTTTAATTCCATAAACCCGACAATTTTGCTTATTGACATATCTGCCGAGGTGAAAATGGACTTCTTTGCTGAAGATGATTTTGTTCCAAATTCAACATCACCAGCAATACGAGTACCAGCAGTGTGCTCTAAAATACAATCGGCAAACGCACAGAGGTGCCTGTGGTCTCCAGGCTAAAGTTTTTGAGTCAACTGAATTTTGTATGCTTGTAGACCAAGATCTTTGGTTAAAATTCGTTGAATTCAGCTTCAGGAAACGCCCAATCGCTGCGAACTTTGCGTCAAGAATTGAACTGGACCTCTCGAATTTACTGATTAGGTTGCGGATTGCGATGTCATTTGGCGCATGGTTACGAAAGGAGCGTGCATTTTAGAAGGTTTGCAAAATCGACACGTTCTTCCATTGTAAAACGCTGCACGATGAATTTGCCTTGTATCTAGATGACAGATGTAAAATAAAACAATTGAACGTTAGATGGCACGAAAATGTCGCAAATTAAAATTCCAAAGTTTAAAATGGTACACCTTTATCTAAACACTTTTCTACCAATAAAAAAACTATCTGTACTCAATCCTCTCAAATCAATTTTTCAAGAAGCAAACTTGTGTTCATTTATTTTTTTCCAATTATCAAAAAGCTTACCGTAAAACTTGTTTTTCATTGAAATAAATTGTTCAAAAATTTCTCCCAGAGCACCGAAACACAAACTTAAAATATAAAATGATATTAGTCCGATGTCCTTGGAGGATACTTTGCTGAAAGAATCTTTGACAGAAAGGTAAGATACTTTCGAAAAAAGTACACAAGTAATTGCGAAGTAAATAAATTGCTTTATGAGCGTGTCTCTTATAGCGGGACTCGGCACGCCGCCGATTTCCCATTTTACGTTTGGAATATGACAAAGTGAAAGATTTCATTACCGCTACGAATGAGAAAACCGAAATATGATTATGAAGTAAAGATCTTAGCGCCATTTCTATTGACGCACTGTAAACGTTCCATCGTGGATGTTGCTCAGTTTGAATTAGTTGCGCAAGAAAATAAAAAGAAATAAAAATTTTTAAATAATTTCAAAAACTCCTTTTTACTCGATTCTTTCAATTAACGGTGTTGATTTATTTTCTAAACTTAAAAGATTAATACTTCATGTAGTCACGTTTACGTCCTAGCGTAAACCGAGAAATATCTGCACGTTCGATAGTGACAATGCTCAGATTTCAATCAAGATGGCTGACCAAAAATACATTATCAAGCGTTGGAAAAATAATTTGTCTTTTTTTTGTATTTTTAGTTTCGTAATATCATTTCAAATTCAAACTTAAAATTGCACCAAATGCACATTTACGGTGGTTATCGATATTATCAGTGCCTCTGCAATCTATCGTATCGTAGAACGCTGGTTATCCTCGATCAAAGTTTAATCGTCATCAATAGTAATCGGCCGTTCAGAGCGGACACCGTCTTCGAATGTCGTATCACCATTACGTTCAGAGCGGACACCGTCTTCGAATGTCGTATTACCATTACGTTCAGAGCGGACACCGTCTTCGAATGTCGTATCACCAATACGTTCAGAGCGGACACCGTCTTCGAATGTCGTATTACCATTACGTTCCGAGCGGACACCGTCTTCGAATGTCGTATTACCATTACGTTCAGAGCGGACACCGTCTTCGAATGTCGTATTACCATTACGTTCAGAGCGGATACCATCTTCGAATGTCGTATCACCATTACGATTTTTTTAACCACATTTGACACAGACGATCGCGTACTACATCATCGCCATACGCTTTATATACTATTTTTCGTTTGTGTCGTATTTTTTTTCTTTGCGGTAGTAAAAAGCACCAAACACCAGCTCTTTTTTATATAACTTCAAAATTATGCCACAAAAACCACTCGTGGAATTTGGGTCAACAATGGCCGAAAATATGTGCTAAAATATTACCTTTCGTAATAATATACATACAGTATGTTTGGAATAAAACCAACAACGAAAATTTGGTTCTAACGACATAACAAATATACAAAATACGGAACTATATTTCGGACAACATAATACTAATAACAGCAATATATTCAAGACAATTTTAAAGATGTTGAACGAAGTGGAAAGAATTGTATTTTTTTTATCTAAACATCGAGTTTTGAGGTGGGCTGTCTTTGTGCACAAGGATCACCATAAGGAATGAAGAATACCTGGGCGGCCGCAGAGTCGATCCTAGGCGGTTTCTACAAGGGAAGTTACTTAGAACGGACACATATGGAAACGCTCTCATGAGAAGTACATCAAGGCCTACTAAGGGCTGTAGAGCCAAAGGCGATGATTTTAATTGTACACATTTATCTTATTCCTTTAATGTTTTCAATAAAAGAAATAGTTCTATATTGGAATACAAACGTATTTATATTCCACGAACATTACGTCCCAATGAGTCAGTGGAGAGCTTTCTCGTTCAATGTAATATTTCGTATTTTGTGTGCGAATATTTTTTTGCAATACTAAATGTCACAGTTCAGGTGTGCTACAAGCGGCAATATTTTGTCTCTTTGAAGTTTATGACAGAAAAGAGTTTTGAGTGCTTTGAGCTTAAAAACTTTTCAGAAAACCATGTAAGCTCTCCGAAGAGAAGCTTTTTCAGGAACACCCCTAGAATCGCTTTCTCATCCCCAGTCACTCCCACCCGAGTCCACCTACGCGCACTAATATTATCAGAATGCGAAGTTCCACCTTCAACGTAAGGTTCATAACAAAGTTAAACAGAACCTTCCTTGTGAATATTTCAAATAATAATCTATTCTACGTCAGACGTGAAGGACTCCTCTTGACTGGGATATTAAACTACTACTTTTCTTTACATGAAAGAAAACACATTTTATTTATTGTATTTGAAAACAAAACCTGACAGCATTTCAGAATTGTATATCATAATAATATAATATAATAGTAGGCTATGAATTTTTAGTGACATTCATGAAGAACGATTTAAAAACACCAAATAAAATTTTCAGAATATTCATGGAGAAAATAAATTTGTTCCGACATATTGAACAGCGTTATTGAGAGACAATATTGTCTTAGTCAACTTATCAAAACAGCTGATTCGGACATATTTAAGAGTGTGGCCGGTAGACCCAATGATATCGCCCAATTAACCTTCGGGCTTGAATAGGCACTGAACTCGCGGTTCGTCATCGCACGTTTAAACAATACTACTCAGCATATAGTCTAGTTCTACTATTGCAGTTCCTGGTAAAAGAATATAGAACGTATTTTTTTTTGTTTTTTCTTTAATATACATATTAAACTAAAGAGTTTCATTTATTTAAGCATTTAAAATTATTCGATAAACTTTCGCTGTGAAATTTGTTGAATTATAGAAATTGTATTTGTTGTACGAAAGATTTAATTATAGAGTAATTTATTAAAAGCTATGATATTAATATTTGTAATTTATAATATTCATTAAATTTCCTGTATTTTAAATATAAAAGGAAAAGAAGGTGGCAGAGTCAACTTAAGGCAGATTTATATGTAGCATATATTAAACAGTAAAAAATGCTAAGAATGTAAATAACAATAGTGCTAAAGTTAACTCGACAAGGTCGGTATATTACCAATACATATTATTTTATCTCGGTGGCATAGTTGGAAAGACGCTCGTCTCCCAACCAAGGGTGTTGCGAATTCGATTCCCGTTGGAACCAAGCTTTAAAAAATAATAAAAAGCATTACAGTATGGTTTTCACTTAAGGCCTCTTCAACATGTTTCTGGTTGCTTGAAAAAGATTTCCATATGGCAATACTGGGTGCATGATTGCCATGAAGCAATTTCTTCTAACCAACCAGAATGTATTGTATACTATAAAAGCTTAATAACATACAATACAATATGTACTTTTCCATAAAATCACAAAGCAACAAAACCAACTGAATACGAACACTTTCTCAAACTAAAATGATCCCCGTTCCTGACGAACGGAACAATTCAATTACGGCTACCGAAAATACAAATAATTTGTAAATTATGCCAGGTATATTATTTTGAACACTGAATTTTAGCATCAAAATAAGTTTCGTCGTTTGATTACTTATTTCAATTATGCTACGTCGAGTGAACTTGAAAACTGGAATATTTAAGGAAAGACCTACGTTGTCCTTCAATACTAAAGGACAATGTCTATAACCCCATCTAGAACAAACTCTTCTCAAGGTCGCTTAAGATGTTATTGCTAATAAACAGAAACAATATATATATTGTACTATATTCCCGGCTCATGGTCTTTTGAAAACCTGAGTCTGATAAACTCGTCTACAAGCTCCTCTGAAAAAAACAGAAGGTGCCAGGTTCTTATACTCGTATACGCAATCCATCCTACCAAGAAATAACGGTAGCCGAATAAATTTTTTAAATTTATTTATTTAACACTTTTATTGCAATACAATCCGGCGGGCGTATTGCTAGGCGGCAATCTCTTCCAACCAACCAGACAAAAGTAAATGAAGCAAGTTACATGGTCGCATAAATCATTCAAATGACTATCCATCCCCACGAAATCCATAAACACATACGTGAGCACATGCCCACGAGCCCCACAAAGACGGACAATCACCCGAACATTCTGTTTCATATAAAGTGAGATATCATCAATCAAAAGGAAAGGAATGGATGGTGGAGAGGAAAGAAAAAGAAAAATCAGGAATGAAACACGTTATTTTACTGACTAGAAATTAAGAGGTTTTTCAGTCGCTTTTTAAAGCATGCCAAGGACGGAGCGAGTCTTATATTGGTTTGTAACTGATTCCAGAGTCTCACTGCATGGACAGTATAAGACGACGTAAAGAAAGAGGAGCGGTGAACTGGAAAGGCCAATAAACAATCTCTGTTTGAGCGTAGCGCTAATCCATATGTAGCATATATGCAAAATATGTAGCATATATGCATATGTAGCATATATGTAGCATATATGCATAGTGTTCAATCAGACAAAATTTTGTGTCAGATTGAACACAATTTACTGTTCTTCTGCTATCCATACGAGTATGTTCCAATGGTCCCGATTTCAACTTCTTTGCCCTGATTGACTTAGTTCATAATGAAGGTGCTCTTGAGATGAAATTGTACTATGAAATTCGTATATTTCTTGTTCGTAGATAACTGAGTGCCTAGCTCTTCGTGTCTATCATTCCTGGATGATGGTGTCACAGAAAGGGTGATAAATATTTCAAAGGATCTTTATTTCGGAATCAATAAGTTACGTTTTATCACATTTTTAATCACGTTTCACAACCATAACATCACGGACTTAAACATAGCTAGGTAGATTTTCACTAAAACTTTGATGAAGCATTTTTACTTTGGAACACTTTTGGAACGAGAAAAAGCAACAAAATCCTCGAACTAGAATATAGTGGTTTGTTTAATTTTCAGTCGAAAATGAGTGACAACTTTTTTTAAATCTGTCAACGCGAGTTTATCATATATAGTAGTGGAAATTTCTCAGTTTATATTAGTTTTCCATTTATATTGGCATTAAAATTGACAATGTATAATATCAACGTGCCCTAAAAGTAAGGTACGAAAAAGTTTTGTTTAAATGTGTATTTATACTAACCACCACACATCGAAATAAAGGCACAAAAAATAAAAACTATGTGAACCATGAAAGTGTTTGATATACAAGCAGTTTGAGGTCTTCAAATATTATTTCTCGATTTGTCTGCTTTAGTAAAGCTCCATAGTTCAAATTTTATTTACTTGTTAAAATTCATTTTGCTGTTTCTGGTTGATGTTTAAACTATTTTAATATATTTTTTTGTTCAAATTTGTGTATTTTTAAAGGAAATAGTGTTAAAAGAGGAGCACTTGCTGTTCCAAGGATAAGTGTCAAACGTCATGATTAAAGGTAAATAAAAAAATAATTAATTAATACTCGTAATGTACTCACTCACCAATGTATTTATTAAGGTTGTGAGGTCATCTCACCTGGAAAAACATGTTAGATAATTAGCGACGGTTCTCGATGGGAATTTAAGGGGGGAAACACGTTATCAGATAGGGAATTCTAAGAAAATGGAGATCGTTATAATAAAAAAAAACGAAGAACAATCTTTTATTGTTGTGACTGTGATTTCATTATCTTCATAAATGACGTCGCTACTCGTATTTATTAAACAATTGGTGTTAAAAATCTTGTCGCATTAGTAACTATGTAAATAAATACTTGTTACTTACAAGTATTTATTTACATAGTTACTAATAACGTTAATAGCATATGTTTTCAGAACTTTATCAATATAAAATAACTTATACATATATCCGTTCAGTATATTACCATTCAATCAAACAGAAAATGTATCATATTAGAGTGGTATATAATTTTTTTGTTCATTTGCAAATTATTTATATTTATTTATAAATCATAAAAAAACATTTTCAACCATGGCAAAAACGACAAGCAGAAAAGGTTTAAGAAAGTGAATTCATTTCTAAGTTATATTAATAAAATATGACTCGATAAGGACTGATATGTATGGCATAGCATTATATTTAGAACATTTTGGGGCGGTGTAAAAATAAGACTACTTGAGATACATTACAATCTTAAAACGATAGACAAAGGAATAACAAGGCGCTAAAAACTTAAAAAACAACATATGGAAAAATAGTAAATTTTATATCAGTGACCATCGGGATGAAAACACTTGTCAAACATCTTTTCACTAAATTACTACATTTCATCTCTTCCAACCCCATCCAAGAACGAACTAATCTTACTGTCTCCATAGATGGATTTATCCAAAACACCACATTATGAGAACTTTTGTTGAATTCGAAGATTGTAGCTCCTTTTAGATGTGCACTATTTTGGAAATGAATCATCTACAATGGCCGTTTTGATCATATCATTGGTCTGAGCAAGAAAAACTAAAAAAAAATCACGACGAAAATGTGTAAAATCATATATTATGTGAATAAATATTACTACAAAAAGAAATCTTCCAATTCATATACTTCAAAATGAGAAACATAAAATTTCTGAGATGACATTAAAAATGTAAATATTTGAAATTATTACATTTCAAAAAACCATGGAAAGAACTTCTTAAAATGCTCCAAAAATGTTTTCTGGTTTTAAATGTATCTGATATAACATTCCGTAAAAATATTATAATTTCGTTTATAATGAAGATATCGATACTACGAACAATTCAAAAGTTGACCACCGAGGGAACCCGATCTTGATATCAGAAGACGCGTGGTGCAACCCCATAAACAGAACATACGATAACGACGCGTGGTGAAAATCTAGTTCTTGTTCTATGTAAGCGTTTTTCCACTAAAAACAAATCTAAGTTCTTTACCACTATAAAATAAGTCTTCGACAATTATGTAAGTCTGCTTGGTGAAGTTTGGTAATATTTTGTGGTATACATACATATATTTAACTTAAATATACATACTCGTATTAATATTAATTAATTTTAAACAATGACTGTAATTTATTATTACTACTGCTTTTTGTATCTTCATTTTAGTTTAAGATAAAGTTTTGTATTTTTTGTCAATAATTTTAAGTACTTGTATTAGGTGTTAACATAAGTTGTGTCCGTTTTTTTCCAAATTAAAAAATGAGCATCAACAGTAAAACAAAATAGTAAAGGTTATACGTCATTCGAAAGAAAATTTTCTGCTCTACAAGATATTGTGTTTGCTTTTACGTTACATATACTTGTATTATGTTATTTGATTACAAGCCTTCAAAATGGAATGTCAAGTAGACGAAAGTGAGCATTTTCGACACCTTCTGTTCGCGTTCAATCGAGGTAATAAAGCTGCCAAAGCTGCTCGCGATATTTGCGAAGTGTACGGTGAAGATGCTATGAATGAAAGGACAGCTCGTTGATGGTTTTTGCGCTTCAAAGACGGTAATTTCGACCTGAAAGACATGGAGCGTTCCGGACGACCAGTGGACTTCGATGAGGACCGCTTAAACCATATTATTCATGAAGATCTCCCCTTCAAACATTTTTCATCACTATTTTTTTTCATCACCATTTTCAAACCATTTTTCATCAGCAGTAATGATGCGGTAAAGGAACCTTTGCTTGTGGCCATGCGTAGCTCGATGACGCGCTAGCAAACCAGCAGAAATTGTCGAACGTCGATTTTTGTTATTTTCACTCAAAACATGTGGAACCCAAGCGTCGAACTTCTGGACTTTTCCCATTGATATAAGATGGCGATATACAATCATGTGACTATAATTCATCTGCTCAGCCAATTCGACGGTGGTTTGAAAGGGATCTTCATGAATAATATGGTTTAAGCGCTCCTCGCAGGCCACTGGTCGTCCGGAACGCTCCATGTCTTTCAGGTCGAAATTACCGTCTTAATTTTTTCATAGTTTTTACTATATATTCTTGAGTGAAAAGCGTTGTAGAGGAAAACTAAGGAAAGTGTGGTTGGATTAAGTGAATAATATTTTGAAAGAAATTGTAGAAGTAGTATGACGTGTATGTATGAAGAAAAGGTGTATGAATGTAGAAAAGGCCAAAGATGTGTGTCGAGATAGACAAATCTGGCGCTCTCTCTTCTCTGCCTACTATAGGCAAACAACGACTTAAAACTTTCAAGTCTGACCCTCTGTCATCTCTGCCTACATCGACAGAGAAATGGCGTGATGATATGTATTTTCAAGTAGTTTCAACATTACTGCATCAAGGAACATTTAAAATCATTTAAAACAGATGACAGAGCGCCAGACTTTCTTATCTCGACACATGCCATACTTTCCTTAGTCTTCGTCTCACATGCCGTTGCACTATAATATACCTGTTTCGTTAGTCTTTCTTCATAAATTCGTTCCACACGACTAAACCATCTCAGCGTGCTCTTCTTCATCTTAATTTACACATCAGCTTTAAGTTCACATTCATCCCTCATCGCGTCATTCTGTATTCTGTCATACATTGTCACTCCGTGTATTCTTCTCAATGCACGCATTTTCACAGCATTTATTTGGCTCATCTCACTATTTTTCCACGTCCAAGTATCGCTCACATGGGTCAAAGTTGGCACTAAAATACTATTGTGGACTTCTTAGTATCTTTTGTTACTGTCCGGTTTGAGAATATATGTTTAGTACCCCATCGACTTTGTTTCCTATCACTACCCGCCATTCGATATCCCTCTTAAATATTCCATCATCTGAGAAAATACAACCCAAATAGCTGAATTCCTTAACTTGCTCTAATCTTTCGTTATTCATCCATATGTCGCATTTACTTTTCCTTTCACACTTCATTACTTTGGATTTTGCAACATTCATCTTTCTCTTTGCATCTCTCATTTAAAATCATGGTTGTCAAAAAGAAGTGATTTTAGGAGTCCGTGTAATGTTAAGATCATTAATGATATCAAGTTTAGTTCTAGGCAGAGCCCTCTGTATGGGCATTGCAAAATCTGTTGCAGAAATGACCATGCATAAAAAAGAAGTATAAAATTTATTATTTATAGTTAAGGCATTAACATTGTGGATGTTTAAATCCGTTGTAATTTGTTTTATTAAACACTGTTTATCCCACTTTTTGTAACGGTATAACCCTACCGGTTTCAAGGCTTTCACCTCATCTTCAGGGGAGCACAAACGAGACAGGTTTGTGAAGATGAGGTGAAAGCCTTGAAACCGGTAGGGTTATAACGTTACAAAAAGTGTAATAAACAGTGTTTGATAAAACAAATTACGAAGTATAAAATGGCAATTTTTAATTGTTATTTTTTTATTTTTGAATCAGTCCAAACAAAAACGTTTTAATGTCTGGCACTTTCTTCTCTCTGCCCACCTCGTCAGAGAAAAGGCGTTATAGTATATACGAGTATATGTAAGTAATGATATTACGAGTATTAGTATAATATTAAACACTCAAATATCATTTTTAAATTACTGTTAATTTCCTGAAAAAAAAAGTTATATAAGAGCGGTAGAATCCAACCCTGAGTGTTACGGGTGCACAGGTCTCGTGAATGATTCACGAGACCTCCATCACGAGACCGATCACGAGACGTGTTCACGTGACGGCATGAATAGGTCACCCCCGGCCTCAACCCTCACCCCCTTGCCGAGCCGAGCCCCTATCATCTTCGCAAAACAAACTACCCGAAAAATTCCAAATTTCAATTAAAACCATCATTGTGACGCACATTTTGAAATCTTACAGAGACTTCATACAAAATATTATGAAACGAATTTCAATGGTAATTTGATTTTTATTTTCCTAAGGAGAAATTCAACAGACAAACACTCTTCAATTCAAACTCCCTCAATTTGTTAATTTAAAAATACAAGACAATTCAGTAATTCTTATACAAATACATTTCTTCACATGATTTGTTTTGAAATATAGAAAAATGTGTATAGTTGAATATAAAAAAAAACTTTCAAAAATCCTTTCAAACATATTTTAAATCTCACAGGGATAGAAAACCATGATACAGATTTAAAAACAATTAACTTAAATTATTCTGTTTTGTGCACCTGCTTGTAGATTAAGATGACGTATGTTACGATTCCTTCCTCCTGTGAGAGAATGAGGTGCTACAATCACCCAGCATTCGAGTGAGTGGTGTGCAACTGAAAAACATACCTAACTTCACATATCTGGACAACATCCAGGCATCGAACTCTTCTCTTGATGATGAACTGAAGAGTCGCATTAGGAGCGCGTCAGCAGCTGTTGCTAAACTGAATCACAGAGTATTATACAGCAGATATCTCCCAGTCTACAAAAATATCAGTCTACAAGGCCATTGTTGCCCCACACTTCTCCATGGGTCTGAGACTTGGGTTCCCTATAAAACGCACATTCAAAGGCTTGAAATTTTCCACCAGTGTTTCCTTCGTCGAATTCTTTGAATCCACTGGAGTGAGTGATCATGTCACAAATGTCTCGGTCCTGCAACGCTCCAACTGTAAACCTATAGAAGATATGGTTACAAAGGCGAAATTGCGATGGACCGGACATGTGATACGCATGGGCGACCATAGACTCCCAAAACGCGTCTTGTACGAGGAAACAGTGGGCAAGCGAAGGGTTGGTGGGCAGAGGAAGCACTATAAGGACAGTCTGCGAGAGTCGCTTAATTTGTGCGGGGCGCCTGAGGACTGGGAGCGGGTGGCTCGGGACCGTGAAGGGTGGAAAGTCATCTGTTATCAGGCTGATGGCGTCTCAACAGCTAGATGTGTGAGAAACAGTCAGCGTGCTGCAAACATGCGTCAACATTGCCGGGGCGACTCAGCAGAATCCACATGTCTGTGACATCTGCAGGAGGGAGTGCGAATCTAGAATCGGGCTGTTTTCTCACAGATCACATGATCGATGTGGAAGAGCAACTCAGGATTGACGTTGGAGTGGCGAGAGAATCCTCGACTACCAGGCCCAGCAACGGCGACGATATCACTGCAATCAACGTTGACAAACGCTGGTCACAGTGGCGCGCTATAAGCTCCTGAACTATCAAAATATCGTGTAAATCTATAGAAGTCGTATATTCGAATCTGCTGTACTAATAATAATATAAGAGATTCCCTAAACATGAATGTACCATGGAGATAGATTAGTGTTGTATCTTCAATGTCCCTAAACTAGAGAAAGAAAAAAATATTATATATACCAGTATTTAGCCCATTTGAGGTAAATAATTAAGTTGGGAAGACTAGGTTATTTAAAATAGATACAAAAACGATGAACCACTCAAATAATTTAATTATGCATTTGAATAGAACTAAAGTTGGAAATATATACAATATATCCCGGTGTCCTGTCTGTCTGTTAGCCATGATACCGCGCTGGCTTATACCATCGCATCGCCGTCATTTGCAATTCAGCCGTCAAGCGTCCTCTCCCGTCCAGGCTAATTGGTTAATGCAGCGCGCCGGCCCGTGTGACAGCCGCTGAGAGCGTTACCGTGTTTTTGTGAAAGCCGGCTCGGTGACCGCATTATAAATGCATCCGAGCCGTCACTCAACCCGGAACCTGCTGAAATCACATTACTCTTTCAGCAGCGGCAACTGCTTCAGGAGCGGACACTTCCACGGAATGTTTCTAGGCCTCTTCATAACATTTTACAGACAGCGATGTCACGAATGCTACAAGATATAATACTTTTTCCAATCTCGAAGATATTGCAACTTTCAAGTATTTTTAAACAATTTAAGATTAATATTATAAAATTCATTTATATTAGGTGTTTACATAAGTTGTGTCTGTTTTTTTCCAAATTTAATGAGCACCAAAAGTAAAACAAAATGGTCAAGGTTATAAGGTTATACGTCATTCGAAAGAAAATTTGCTGCTCTACAAGATATTGTGTTTGTTTTTACGTTACATATATTATTTTATTTGATTACAAGCCTTCACAATGGAATGTCAAGTAGACAAAAGTGAGCATTTTCGACGCCTCCTTCTGTTCGCGTTCAATCGAGGGAATAAAGCTGCTCGCGATATTTGCGAAGTGTACGGTGAAGATGCTATGAATGAAAAGACAGCTCGTCGATGGTTTTTCCTTCAATAATGACGTCGAATTGTGGACATGGTTGGACGAATTCCTCGAGTCAAGACCGGATGGTTTTTATCGCACAGGCATTGAAAAACTTGTAGAACGTTGGCAAGAAGTTGTAAATAATGAAGGAGAATACATTATTGACTAATTTGTTGTAAAATAATGAAGGAGAATACATTATTGACTAATTTGTTGTAATTTTGTTTGTTGTGTCCTCTTGTTCTCAAAAAATGGACACAACGTATGTTAACACCCAATATATAAACAAAATGTAAAGAAAATAAATCATTTCCATATAAAATTGACGCACAGCGGAATCCAGAGATCAATCATTCCTTAGTTGTTTAATTTTTGACGACCTCCGTGGACTAGTTGACAACACGCTGGTTTTGCACTCGGGGGGTTAAGGCGCGATTACCCAAAAAATAGTAAAAAAATACCAGTCTGGTTTTAGAATTAATCTGGTAAAAATACTCACACGTGCTAAATGTGTGCGAGTGTTGTTTTTACGGTAGTATTTTCCACACATGTCACAGCGAACAGCGAGTTACTAACACACTCCAATGGTTCTTAACCCAAAAACTCCATATTACTAGGTCCGAAGATTATTATTATTATCCGTCCACACGAATGAACAAAACCGTCAAGTTTAAATGTGAAATGTCGCAATTTAACATAAATTTGATGTTCTTTGCTTATTTTTTGAACCTAAGAAAAAAACGAACACTACAAGTAGAAATCGGTATATAAGTATTTAAAAATAAACTATTTACTTCATGAAAACTACAAGGTCTTTCAAATTGATTTTTTTTTAATTCTTGAATAAAACACAGATGGCGTCGCGAACTTGCCTGGGTCTTATGACATTTAAGAAGTGTAATGTATGGCATTTATAAAAATGGAGTCGTATACAATATAACAACGCGTTCAAATTGAGAATTATTGTATCTATTGTAATCTCCGGAAATGGTGATGTTAATTGGCCACCAAGATCATGTGATCTGACACCGTTGGACTATTTTCTCTGGGGTTACCGTGAAAATCCAGGTCTATAAGAATGACCCCAATCAATTCCTGAGCTGTAGGACAAAATTATTCGCGTTATTGATGAGTTAAAACCGCAATTATGCCAAAATGTCATCGAAAATTTTGATAAAAGAGTGGACATCTGTGAAGCTGCAAGAGGTGGACATTTGGCGGATATTGTGTTTAAATGGCATACATTATACTTCAATGACCAATAAAAAAAATTGTAATCAAAGCAAATTGTGTGTTTTATTCAAGAGTTAAAAAAAATTATTTAAAAAACCGCTCAATTTGAAAGACCCTATACATATAACATTTTTTTTTCTTAAAATATCCGGGTTTTTTTTCATTGAGTACTGAATTCTAGATGAGCATTTTTCAATTATGAGTGAAACTTTGTTATACTAAATAGGCTTAATATTTTTCAGGCTTAGTCTAACGCCACCCCTGTTCAACAATAGAATAAATAAATGACACTACAATATCATTTCCGAATGTTGTTTTACATCAGCAAGATATTGAAAATACGATACTCGAAAATGGATCAAAACAAATATGATTTTTTTCGTAACTGATGACTAAATGTACTGGTTAATACTTTTGTTTCATTTATAACAGTAACGGGGTGAAGAGGTTTTGGCAGGAGGCAAATCTCCTGGCTCCGCAATATACGTGATTGGACTGGCATAAGGGGCGTTGGAGATCCTTTTCGGGCTGCCGGGGACAAAGATGTCTACGCTCAGGTGATATTCAACGTTGGGGGGACCTGACATGACACTGGGAAGAAGAAGATAACAGTAACAATGATCGTGGAATTCCAAAGCTTGAAAATGCTTTGAACTACTTATGGTACATTGCGACTACGCCAGCCACGATCATACTCTGAGATACAATTTTCTTACAGTCATTCCAGAAATAGCTGTAAAACAAGGCAACTAAAAACTCATCGAGAACACAAATTGTGAAAATTGACAATGAATCTCAATATAATTATGATACATACTAGACATAATATGAATCTCAATAGAATTATGATACATACTAGACATAATATGAATCTCAACGGGTGGTGACAGTCATTCAATACTTATGTTTCAAAAGTATTACCACACAATGTTGCCCATTATTAACATGTTTTACGTTGTTAAAATAATAACACGAAATTATACAGGGGCTCTGTACACTATAGTATTCACGTATAGGTCTGGCTAAGCATTATTTAAAATATAATTTTTGTAATTTATTTTTATCAAACACTGTTAATTCCACTTTTTTGTAACGGTATAACCCTACCGGTTTCAAGGTTTTCCCCTCATCTTCAGGGGAGCAGGTACAAGACTAAATTCTGTTCGAACTGGTACCGATATACACGCTTCAACGGTTGGGGGGTGAGGGAGGCATGGGACGATTTCGGCCAAGAGCGGAGAGATTTTTGGGATATAACTGTTCACCAGATGTTCGGATCGATGTACTGACTTAGAAATTTCTAGGGCCTCTAATCTGTCTGATATGTAAGAATTTGGCATCATCGATAGAAAAAGTATGGTTTTCACGGTGACAATGATTAGCCATTTCAGAATAAATTAGAGGATTTGTTAAGGCGGATTTGTGTTCACGAAATCTCTTTTCAAAAGATCTTCCGGTCTTTCCTATATATAAATTATCAGTCAGCACATAAAAGTTTATCCACACCACTGTTGCTAAGTATTCTATTTTTGCCTTTCCCATTAAATACCGTTACAAAAAAGTGGAATAAACAGTGTTTGATAAAAATAAATAACAATTTCTTTAAACCTCCACCACGTTAATGCCTTAACTATAAACAACATAAAATATAATTGTATTAATATCAATAATAACAGAAGAGGGCGATATAAGAAGGGCTCGATAACTATCGGAGAGACTACAGAGACTCACAACTCAACACCATGTTGAGGACGCTATTTTCCATCCAATAAAGTCAAGGCATGTCGAGGGATCAGATAAGATAATACAATTGCACCAAAGCTTTTTCTCTCTCGTCTTGGAAGATGTATTCAAGAAACTGGACTGGATTAATAAAGACATCAATGACGAAAACTTGAGTTTCTTGCGGTTTGCAGATATCGTACTTTACGCTAACATAGAAATAAGTAGTGCGTCGCTACGTATAGGCGATGCGATAAACTAAGGAGTCGATATCTAAAGAAAGGCCTATTCGATTCGTATTCTCACAGTATTGATATATGGGCTTGAGATGGCAACGTTTACAAAACAAATTGTATTTAGGATTGTCACTCAGAAGTGGAACAGAAAGTGCAGAAGCTGCGACCAAACGGGAAGTGTGGGAAGATTTTTAGTAAGATGGTCGGATGGCACCAGAAAAATGGTTGTAAGCAATATTCCCATGAAAGTTGAGTGGAGGAAGGAAACGAAGCATATATCCAACACTGGAGTCAACAAATATCAATTATGGTGCTAATTTTTTTTAATGTTTTGCTACTTTGTTATTTGGATATTACGCATTTTAGCCCGTAATGCGTCGGTAATATGAAGGTTAAGATGAACAAATAATATTCGTATAACACCAAATGCAATATTGACTTATAAATACTCCACCAAACTAAAGAAACCCTTCAAATCACTAATTAATGCATCGAGAATATTTCCGTGCAACTTAATTTATCAACACGTACGATATGTTCAGAAAAACCAAAATGCGTCTAGTTGAATCTCTAGCATTCTCTATAGCACTATACGGAATGGAAACGTGGACGATGAGAAAGAAGGAAATAAACATGATAGATGTTTTCGAGGTGTAGTATTTCAAGGTGCACCAACGTCTTAATCATACAAAAAAGATTATCGAAAGACTTTTGTCAATATGCAAGAAAATAATCTTCACATATTTTGAGAGAA
Source organism: Odontocerum albicorne (assembly GCA_949825065.1). Lineage (NCBI taxonomy): Eukaryota > Metazoa > Arthropoda > Insecta > Trichoptera > Odontoceridae > Odontocerum > Odontocerum albicorne. Next base: position 5,381,019 of record OX463839.1, read on the forward strand.
TAACAAAGTCTGGGGAAGCTAGTGATCAAGAGGACAGTTGAAAGAAAGCGAGCCGGAGAAAGGTGTCCTATAAGATGGGTGTAACAAATAAAAGAATGAATAGGATACTCTTTGAATGGCGTATTCAATATGGTCCGGGACCGGGAGGGACGAAGGCGGGTGGCGCACCAGGTTCCAGACATAGCAGAGGAACACGACGCTCAGTAGTGAACACACGATAAAGAAGACAATGTCAGATTTCTCATTTTTAATATTCCAAAGTTTAAAAAACTAAATACATTTCTATAATAATTGATGAGTATGATCAACGCGAAAGCCAGAAGAGCGAATAAATGCAATTTAGCAGTAATAATGCAAATTATCGGCGACCTTTAAAACGGATCGTGTCGTAGCGAGTTGGGCGGGGGCGGGGCAGAGCGCTAGGAGTGGGTTTCCGGAAAGCGCCGCTATAAATCACTACCGCCTGGCAAAGCTCGACCTCAAAGCTTGTTACTCGCCACTCATAACACGGAATGTGCAGGGAACAGTGATGTACCGTGAATGATATCTGAACTGATCTGATTTCAGTTACATCCTTGGAGTTTGTAAGTTTTGAGGGGATATCGAAAATAAACCCATCACCCGGGTAGTTAAGAGATAATTATTGAAATGTTTCGTCTACAATTGGACGTTTACATGGAAAAAATAACCAACACACAGTATGAGTACACCTGTTACCATTCATTTGAATACAAAATATGTGAGTATGTATATTGAGGGATATTTTTATGACAAAATGAAACCATAAAATACATATTCTACCAGCAAAGTATATTTTTACACGTCAGAAATAAGCTATTCTCATTTAAAGAATATATTAGTTTTGTTAGTATTTGACCGATACATTTACCGATACTAAACTTGGTCCAGTGTTAAAAAGTGAGTGGAACAAAATTAAATAAACTACAATAATATAAATTTATATTACTCGTATTAACTAGTATTAGTCAAGATATTATCTTTTCTCAATCAATATAAACAGGAAAACTCATTTTAAAAATAATTTTTCTATTAAAAAGTGACAAATAACAGTAGCATTTTTTTTAAAAAAAAAGCAGGCATGTTCATAGTTGAATTCAAAGTAAATCTGATAGTCAATTTCACAAATTCATTGTGGAAATTTTACGCAGTATGATTAGGTAATTTTAAACATTGTTACGCTGCTGTGGGGTGTGTTAAATAACTAGTCTGAGTTATGCTGATCCCTACGATTTAAAAGCGGATCCCTACAAAACTAAAGCAATGAAGAAAGTAAGCAACCCAATAAAACATTAAAGGCAATTATGCAGAGCAGGAAGGCCCGGGTCTGAACAAAAATATAGTTTTCAGCCGTTTTTCTTCAGTGTTACTAACGTAAATGAGCTTTCTGTTAGTGTGAAAATTTAAAATGAATACGAAGTGTGAAATATGTTTGCTTTTTTAAAACAAATTATACTCGTGCATTGTGTTACAAACGTGACTGCGAATTAATCTTAAGTATTATGTAGCTGGCATAGTGAAATACTAGTAAAGTAGATTTAAGGCGAAAAAAATAAAACAAAACTTATTTAAAAAATACTTTTTAGTGGTCATGTTCAAATCGAAAATCGTATTTCTTAGATATGTAACATATAATACTTTCATCAATATGTAAACTGGTTATCACTAAAATCTAAGTTTTCTGCACGTGAGTCAAGTAAAGACAATCTTCGTGGCCTTGTTGATAAGAGGTCTGCGTTCCGACCCGAGGGTTGCGAGTTTAATTACTGCTGTTAACTGTTTTTTTTTTTAAAAGAGCCCAGTTTGGTAATCACTTTAGGCCTGTTTCTGGCTGGTTGAAAGGTATTAACATGTGGTAATAAACCCGTCAGTTTGTACTTCTCCCTGGCTCCACCCCAACTTACTGTCTGCGAAGACTGTTGGGGTCAGTTCTCCTCGTCCTCAGGTTGTATGCTCTTCTGTCCCGGACTACGTCCCTCAGGCCGTGCCTCTGCATCAGGTTATCTTTTTGCACCACCCACGAATTCTTTGGCTTTCTTCTGGTTGTTATTCGAGGAAGATCCATGGAGATTGCCTGGTTCACAATGTGATAGGGTTGTAGCGTGATGCTTAACTTGATACGTCGTGATGATTTTGATATGTCTTGTATTTAAAATAAATACAAAACTCAGGAATGCGGATAAAAGTGAGAGTAGATAATCAATGAATGGTAGAGTGAATAATAATGTTTATTTGTCTACAAGTAGGTATTTTATAGTTGTGCGTGAATGCGCCCGCGATATATACTTTGTCTCACTCCTGCGCGTGCCCCAGTATAGCGGGTAGGATATTTATTTGCCGAAACGGCGAGACAAAGCGATGCGCTCTCCCTCTACCGTGGCATGCCGCGTAAATAATATTTGTGAGTACACATTGTTGACGTTTCTGGTATGTGACAATTGTAGATGTCCAGAGGTTGATTCATCGGTCGTTGACCCTGTATGTTTGACAATTTATTTAGGGTACGCTACAGGGTGCTCTGCGTCCAACGTGCTCACACCATCTCAATCACCTCTCCTCCATCTTACTGTTGATGTCTGTAATACTTAGGCTTCCACGAATGCGTGAGCTTTTTATTTTGTCTCTTAGGGACACACCAGCTGACCATCTTAGCATGCGCATTTCAGCAGTTTCTAGTTGCCTGGAGTAAGAGTTATACATCGTCCAGCATTTGGAGCCATAGAAGAGAGCGGGTCTGACAATCATTTGGTATACTTTTCCTTTTAACTTTACTGGCATTTTCGCATCACATAGAACTCCTGACATTGATCTAAATTTCATCCATCCCACACTAATTCTATGTGTTACATCTGCTGCACATCCTCCATCGCTATGGATGATTGACCCAAGATACTTAAAGGAGTCACAATTTGGTAATGTTTGTACTGTATACAACTATAATGAAGTCATACAATATGATGAAGTCCTGAAATCCCTAGAATCCACATATTCATGATTCAAAACTACTACCTTCCTCTACCCACCCACCAAATGCACAAAAATCAAGACGAATTTATATGTAAAAATATGGTATATTACCCAATATAAAACGACTAATAAGATCATCAATATCTCACGACATTTGACGCAATATAAATAATACGTCGAACTAATTAATTAAACTTTAGAAGTATATTTCTCTACTTTCAAGTGTTATGAGGCCGAATTCAAAAATACAAGGTGAGCGGCAATCTCTTTTGCGTTCTTCTCACACTCGCAAAACTAATTCTTTCACGCTTTAGTTACTCGTAGATCAAAGGATGTTGCTCGTTATTTACTGATAAAACATTTACTCGTATGCATGAACATGGAGAGATTTAATCACTTTAATAGATTTTTTAATAATATCAAGTATTTTTTGCTTCAATATTTTGTTTGTTCAGAAATATGATTTTTAAACGAAACGGAAACTAGGTATTCCCATTCAGAAATAAGCGTTCCTGTGATTGCTTTACACAATTAAATCTTACTAATCACGATCAAAAAACCGCATGCGTTTTACCAAATTATATGAACTAGTCGCAACCCGTGAAATATTCACGGAAGTAAAACAAATTCTACATTTATGAAAATATATATTCATTAATGTAGAATTTGTTTATATATATATCATTTTAACATCCTCCCCTTTTACACCGGTTAAAAAATTGTTGGCTAGGTATTTAAAATTCGTTCAGTATAGTTTCCATCTTTTCATTTATCACGGACCCACCGAGATTCAAATTTCGAATTACTTTCGGAGAGAATCCAAGTATTCCTCTCTCGCTCTCTTCTATTCAAAATTCAATTATCGTATTCTTTCTTTGGCGACAGCCGTCGTATGGGTTTTGGCCTATTTATACTAAGATTCTTACGAAATGTTAGAACACACATTGATGTTGAAGATGTCATAAAATACTGACACTAGATTGGTCTAACTCCTAACCCCAAACTCTCTAGTCAAAGCATGTTCATGTCACATTTAATTTTCATCAAATACTCCTTGAAATGTAATTTATTTTTATCAAACACTGTTGATTCCACTTTTTTGTGACGGTATAACCTTACCGGTTTCAAGGCTTTCACCTCATCTTCAGGGGAGCGCAAAGAAGACTCCTTGAAATGGTTTCGCTATCAGGAAATCGAATCGAAAGGTCGATGTTTGTGTACGACGTTTCCCAAAAAAAATGTCTATGTGTTAATGTTTTTGTTTCTAAAAGTTATCGATATTTTGAGCCATTAAACGATTTTAATACCGATTTTTTATTTTCCACATTAATTCTGACTTAAAGTAACAGTTTACTCTGTGATTAACAATCATGGGATTGCAGCAACTTGACACGATTTGATTCAATGCGAGGCAACCTTTTTAGTGTGTGCTTTCTTGATTGTCACAGTATGGGTTGTTAAGGAAACTAATATTTTACAAAATTCACAATTAGAAAAATGATTGAATCGTGTCTAGTGCACGTTACTATTGGAAATAAAGCCATGTGACCTAATATGTTCACTGCAATATTATTCTTCAATGCGTGCTTTATGCTGAGCGTCGTGGTCCTCCAGTGCCTGGAATCCATGGTGCAGTATCTTTCATATTCCTTCCCGGTCCTGGGGATATTGAATACAGCGTTTCAAGAGGTTAATTCCTTTATTTGGTTCCGTGCATCTTATAGAACACATTCCTCTTACTTGTTTATCCTTCAACTGTCGCCGTGGTTACCAGACTTTCGTCATTTTTTCTGGCAAAATGCCCAAAGCATGCATGGATTATTTTTGTACTTTTTATCGATAACTTCTAATTCTCAGATGATAGACCACTGACAAAGTTCTCTGCAATATGATTTATAGATTTTTTTTACATCCTCTCCAAATTTTTAAGACAAGCCTTGATATGTGACCAGCGTCGAGTTCATCTGCTGTAACTCCCTTAGATTGCCATACTAAATCTTTTTTTTTCGTACGAGGCCCATCATATAAGTACGGTGAGGCTCTTCAACCAGTCCACCACACGCGACGAAAGAACATGCAGCTTGATCAGTCCTCCTCCAGGCAGGGATGGGCTGTGTCAATATAACACCACTTCCAGCCTCCTCATATCTTGCTCAACTCTGTCTAAAAACTTTGGGCTGCCAAGTGGCCATCTTCCGTTATCATGGACCGGCACGAAGATCTTTTTCGATCGTGTCGAATAAGATCTGCTAGTATATCCTATGCATGCCAACCTTGGCGACCACATTTGGCTGGTAACGAGTGGTTTTATAGTAAATTTTCAAGTTTCATATCGTGTTACACTAATTATAATTTATTTTTTAGAATGAAATCTCTTATGACCTTCGATAATCACATAATTCCATAATAATTAAAATACAATGTATGACATCTTTTAGAGAGCACTATATTATCAAGGGCGCTCTAACTCGGGAATCGAAATCATTATTACCGAAAAAATTTAATATTACATAAAATAAAATAATTTGAGTGTAAGGATAGGAAGATGGCAGCTCCGGCTATTATATTGGATACTTCACAGCATTTGCATGTGTTTAGAAAAAAACATATAACGTAAAAAACTGCAGAAAACTTACAAATGGAAGGTGAACTACAAAGAAACGTTGTAGATCTTCCGATATGTGACAGTTACACATTCGGCTTTATGTGGAGTGAAGTGCATGTATTTAATGTTCTAATAAAAATTTAAAAAATGATAAAACCTCCCAAAAAGTCCCAAACCCTCCTCCTTTCTGTCCCTGACTTTAAAAATGCATCAAGTCACAAAAAACTTATCCACGTTTAGGTTTCATTAGTAATACGTGGAAATTGAGGTTTCATTAGTAATACGTGTAAATTGAGGTTTCATTAGTAATACGTGTAAATTGAGGTTTCATTAGTTATACGTGTAAATTGAGGTTTCATTAGTAATACGTGTACATTGAGGTTTCATTAGTAATACGTGTAAATTGATGTTTCATTAGTAATACGTGTAAATTGATGTTTCATTAGTAATACGTGTAAATTGAGATCGATAATGAATAATTAAAAAACGGTGAATATTGCGGTCATGGCTAAGCTGGTGATGCAGTGCTTAAGGGTGATGGATTAGTGGCAGAACGACATTAAAATGCTAATGATTTTCCTCGCCGTGAGCCAAGCCCACAGCCGGCCGCCATCCGGAGTGATCCGGAAGTGAGCGAGAAATGTTATAGTGCCCATCAGTTGCAATTAAATTACTAGTGTTAAATACACGGTACTTCCAATGGGAAAGATGAATGATTTTATCTTCGCGTAACCACCCGCGCGCCATCTATGGATGAATAAATGAGTTCATTAGCGACACATTTCGACTATCTTCCGTAAAAGTTTCAAAGCGCTGGCATCGCTGGTTTATTCGTAATAACGCAACAATTGACGGCACCTTCTAAGTCTCGGTCGGAAAAGGAACAATGGAGCAATATGCCAACATTAAATTTTGTTTTAAATTGGGTAAAAGTGCCACAGAAACTTTTGAAACTATTCAACCTGTTTATGGTGGTGAAGCAATGAGCCGTATGAACGTTTTTAAGTAGTATGCTAGATTTCGTGATGGTAGAGAGAGAATTGAAGATGATCAACGGCCTGGACCATCATTGACAGTTTGAATTGAAGAAAATGTTCAAAAAGTGGCTGAAATCCTTCAAAATGATAGTTGTGCATCTACTAGGCTCACCGAGGAGCTCACTGGAATTCCGAAATCCTTTGTTCATCTAATTTTAACGGAAAATTTGGGCAAACGAAACGTCATACACTGACTGACGATCAAAAAGTTTTCAGAGTGGAGCACTACAGAGACATAAAATATGGATCCAAACTTCATGTCCAGCATTGTGACAGGTGATGAAACATGGTGATTTCAGTATGAACCACTTACAAAGCGCCAGAGCTCGGAATGGAAGGGTCTACAATCTCGGAAACCGAAAAAAGTGCGCATGTAGAAGAGCCGAATGTACTGTTTTCTTTGATTCCAAATTCCAATTATCCATCAAATGGTGAACGCCGATGTATACTTGGGTGTTTTGAATCGTTTATGAGCCAGGATTCTTCGAGTTCGACCCGAATACCAGGAATAAGGGGCATAGTCTTTGTTGCACGAAAATGCACCGGCACACAAAAGTGAGATTGTACGCGATTTCTTAGCCAAAAAAAGTATCTATCAACCCCCCGTATTCGGCCTCATTTGGCTCCATACGATTTCTGCCTATTTCCGAAACTGAGATTGCCGATGAAAGGAAAGCGTTTCGACACGATTTCAGACATCCAGAAGACTTCAACCGCGATCTTGGAGGCAATTCCGAAGAATGAGTTTCAGGAGTTCTTCAGAAAACTTTACAACCGCTTCCAGTATTGTATTTACTCACAAGGAGTGTATTTTGAATAAAAGGTAATTGAAACTAAAAATAAACAGAATCTTGTATTTCATTTCCTGTCAGTCACCTTTCGCATTGGACAGACCGTGTATATCATGTATTTTACTTTTATAATAATTTAATATCATTGCTTTGTATTTCGACACATGACGAACTCTTTGCTCTGTACCGATTCATTCTAACTAACTAGCGTATTTTTATTAACACTTGATCACATATTATATCCAGTAAATTTATTGGCCACTATCCAGGTCGGTCCAAATGCCTGCCACTCACGTCCTTGGAAATCGTTGTCGAACCAGTTTTAAGGCTATCTATGGCTATTTACTGTAATCGTTTATTTCAAGGGCGTTAGGGATTGACCCAACAGCCCCGAGACCTGGGAGGAACTCGAAGGACGGTTCATCTTGGGAGTCTTATTTGCGAATATCTGTCTCATACATACTACCGAAAAAGTTTCCCTGAAAAAATATAGATGTTATGTTCTCCTTGCCCCGCAGCCTCAAAGGGTGCAGGATAAAAAAGAGAAGATCGAAGCATTTTTAAAGTTCAGAAAGATATACACATAATCAACGCAACATTTATTCAATAAGAAGTCGGCAATCAGAAAGGCGGTGGCAGGGAATTCGGGAGTTCAAGAGTATTCATCATCCTACAGATAAAATATACGTTATAGAATTATTTTTTTTTAATCATGGCTGGGAAACTGGAAAAGGAGGGGATAGATAAGAAAAAGAAAAAAATCTTGATAATTACTCTTTGCCACCTCAAAGAGGTTGCACATATTTTTTTTATTGGCAGCATGTCCCAGATTCTAACAGTATACACACAAGTAGCTCTCGCATACCCTCATGTTATATCAGGAACAGGTAGAGAACACACATTTATATCCACACACACACAACTTTTGCCTCGTACAGATTGATTAAGATAGTAAAAAAATATGCTGCTTAGAAGTACATCGCCATGGATCCGGGGCCAAATTGTAGAATTGGCAAATTAAAAACAATGTGAATCGTCTCAATTACGCCATAGTTTTGCACATATATTTTTTTGGTATAAGAAAAATAAAAAAATATAGGTTAACCTTCAATTTAGAATACAATATTTTCAGATATTCTAGATTTTTATGTGTTTTCCTTAATGGACACCCTATTTGTTGGGCCGGCCATCACTAGAGTAAACATGCAACTGTTTGCAAAAAGAAATAATGGATTTTACTCCCATAATATTTTTAAACAAAAAAAAACACTTAAATACGCTTTTGAGATTTACGTGTATTCCGATTTTTAGTTGTTTTTTTAAATAGGAGCATTTATTTTTCTTTCATGGGTGGCAATCTACTTATTAATCAGATGAGGCCTTAGACTGACGTAACTACTGGGACTAGCAACATAACGTAATGTTACTAGACTAAGTAACGTAACTCGTTAAAACTAAGGTCAATCATAGCTGGCTAAGTTATGGAAGTTAAAACTGCATTATTATCGTGGAGGCTTGATTCTCCAAGAGTTGATGACCATCGGAGGTGATGTGACACAATATTTTTTTTAAGAAATTGAAATTCCTAAGGGTGAACATCTGGCAAACACATAACATATATCCCAAGAATCGCGTCCTTCATAATCGCGGCTCCGCTATACGAGGCATATCCAGAAAGTAAGTGTACTGAATTTTTGTAGGCTACAATTTGTTTTATTTAAACAAAAAAATTATGTGGTTACCGTAGTACATATATAAGCTATTTTTCGACATAGTCGCCATCCCTCTCAATGCAGGTGGTGAAGCGGGGTATCAACTTTTTGATGCCTTCCTCGAAGTAGTTTTCTGCCAACCCCTCCGTACACTTCTCCACCTCTTCCTTTATCTCCTTGTCGGTTGAAAACCTTTTTCCACCCATGTGCAGCTTCAGGGAGGTAAAGAAATAGTAATCTGAAGGTGCTAGGTCAGGGGAATGCGCGATATGGTTCAGGACATCCCATTTAAACGAGGCGAGCAGTTCCGTCTGGCATTGTCGTGCAACAGGCAGACTCCCTTTGTCAGCATGCCTCTCCTCTTGTTCTGAATCGCCCTCCGCAATTTTTTTAGGGTCTCACAGTATCTTGCAGAGTTGATGGTCTCCCCTTGAGGCATATATTCAATTAAAATTATGCCTTGACAGTCCCAAAACACGGATGCCATGATTTTCTTGGCTGAAATTGTGGTTTTGAACTTTTTGGCGGAGGGTGAAGAGGTGTGACGCCACTGTTGAGACTGCCTTTTGGTTTCAGGCGTGTAGTGTGCAACCCAAGTTTCATCTCTAGTAACGATGGAGCGGAGAAATTCATCTCCATGGAGTTTGCAGCGCCTCAAAAACTCTTGCCCGGCCTCCACTCGATTCAACTTGGCGGGAGATGTGGTTGACTTTTTTCACGAAACGCGTTGTCGCGTCGACACTTCTCAACGTACTGACCTCGAACCGGTCTCGTTGCGGAGGGGAAGGGTCAGGCTACACGGAAGTGTAGCCAACATGTCGAAAATAAAATCCATCCGGTCGTGAGAGCCTCAGTACACTTACTTTCTGGATACGCCTCGTAGATTAGGCATGCAAAATTATAGAATAGGAAAAAGGGTGATATAACGGAAGTTTAACTGTGATTATTTTTGAATAGTGATGTTTGGTCAAACAACCCGGTTGCTTGTTGACCTAATATATTATATATAGAGACGTTTAAAGACCAGGCGGCTCTCCTCAAGGGCGTTCTAACTCGGGATTTACATCAATTTTTTTTTGAAAAATTAAAAACAGTTGAGTGTAAGTATATGGAAATGGTGGCTGAGACCAATATATTAGATACTTCCCCGCATTCGCATATGTTTAGAAAAGCACATTTGATAAGAAAACCGCAGAAAACGTATCAAGGGAAGACGAACTACAAACAAACCTGTGTAGATCTTCCGATATGTGATAGTAACATTCGGTTTATGGTGAAGTGAAGTGTGTGTTAACATTCGGTTTATGGTGAAGTGTAGTGTATGATAGTTAATATATAATCATAAATATTGATAAGACCTCCCAAAAAGGGCCGACTTTAAGTGCTTCATAAAGCTGCACTCTCCCCCCATATACGAGTATCTAACAGACTAAGATCGATACAATTAAAATATTACTAGAGAAAACCAACTTGAACCAAAAAAAAAGATCATCAAAATATTAAATATTACGCTATAATAATATAACTGTTATAAATAACAAAATAAACACGTTAAAATGATAACAAATATAATAACACTGTTATCGACTAAACGCAATAAAAAATAGACTATTAATATAATTAAATATTGTAGACAACTTCAGGAATACTCAAATAGCAAACATACATGCATGCATATCATCACGTCGTCTCCATATCGGGGTAGGCAGAAAGGAGAGCGCCAGAATTTCCTATAGCGACACATATCTTTCGCCTATTCTATTCTACATCCATACACCTTCTCATACAGGTTTATGGTTGTAGATGTGAAAGACGTGTGTTTCTCGCAGCTCTTCTTCGTCTTGTTCAACACATCAACCTTAAGTTTACACTCTTCCCTAATCACTTCATTCCGTATTATGTCCTACATTGTTACCGATTACGTTGCAAATTTGGCTGACATGCACCTGATATGATTTTTCCATGCAGTTTCGAAGGTACGCCAATAAATATGCGTGAGCGGTGCAATGATGCTATTGTAATTTCTGTAAAATATTAAAATAAATGTGATCCAGATACATATCTGGATCACATTCACTGCAAATCCTAATTGGTCAGAAATTAGACAATTAATCACACGGTGAGCAGACAAGCGATCGCCTAGATTTGGTGGCACGCATCTTCAAAATTAAATTGATGGCATTGGTGAATAATCTAACTGTAAACAGTATATTTGGCAAATCAAAAGTTTGGTGCCATGTAATCGAGTTCCAAAAGAAAGGTCTCTCACATACTCACATCTTGGTGACAATGCGGTCTGAGGATACATTTACAACACCAGAACGCATCGATCAGTTTATCTCGAAAACGAATCCTCAACTGCACGAGATTGTCACACTTTGCATGATGCATGGACCTTGCGATATTCAGAGCCAATATTCATCTTGCATGGAAGACGGCAAGCGTAAAAAAAGTTCCCAAAATTTTTCATCGTGGATACCATGTCAAATGTTAATGAGTATTATTTGTATTCACGTCGCCACTGCATTCAAGCAGAAGTCAGAAATGCTATAGTGGACAACAGAAATATCATACCGTACAGCCCTTGCCTGCTGCTTAAATACAACACACACATCGAAGTCTGCACGTCATTGAAAGCGGTGAAACAAAAGTATATTTACAAGGGATATGACTGCAAACATTGCCATCTCAATTGAAAGTCACCCTGAACTACGATATAACTAGGTCAGAAACATAACCAATATCATATATACGAGGCGTATCCAGAAAGTAAGTGTACTGAGGCTCTCACGACCGGATGGATTTTATTTTAGACATGTTGGCTACACTTCCGTGTAGCCTGACCCTTCCCCTCCGCAACGAGACCGATTCGAGGTCAGTACGTTGAGAAGTGTCGACGCGACAACACGTTTCGTGAAAAATGTCAACCCCATCTCCCGCCAAGTTGAATCGAGTGGAGGCCGGGCAAGAGTTTTTGAGGCGCTGCAAACTCCATGGAGATGAATTTCTCCGCTCCATCGTTACTGGAGATGAAACTTGGGTTGCACTCTACACGCCTGAAACCAAAAGGCAGTCTCAGCAGTGGCGTCACACCTCTTCACCCTCCGCCAAAAAGTACAAAACCACAATTTCAGCCAAGAAAATCATGGCATCCGTGTTTTGGGGCTGTCAAGGCATAATTTTAATTGAATATATGCCTCAAGGGGAGACCATCAACTCTGCAAGATACTGTGAGACCTTAAAAAAATTGCGGAGGGCGATTCAGAACAAGAGGAGAGGCATGCTGACAAAGGGAGTCTGCCTGTGGCACGACAATGCCAGACGGAACTGCTCGCCTCGTTTAAATGGGATGTCCTGAACCATCCCGCGCATTCCTCTGACCTAGCACCTTCAAATTACTATCTCTTTACCTCCCTGAAGCTGCACATGGGTGGAAAAAGGTTTTCAACCGACGAGGAGGTAAAGGAGGAGGTGGAGAAGTGGACGGAGGGGTTGGCGGGAAACTACTTCGAGGAAGGCATCAAAAAGTTGATACCCCGCTTCACCACCTGCATTGAGAGGAATGGCGACTATGTCGAAAAATAGCTTACATATGTACTACGGTAACCACGTAATTTTTTTGTTTAAAGAAAAAAAATTGTAACCTTCAAAAATTTAGTACACTTACTTTCTGGATATGCCTCGTATATTAAAAAAAATGGCTAACTCTTAATATCTCGTATATTTATAAAACACCACTAAATAAATTCACATGAAATTCGGTCTAAAAACGTGATGCTTTTAATTAATGTCTAAAAATTTCTTATATTTACAATTTTTATTTCTCTACCGCCATTATCTGACCAAAGTCACGCCAAATGGGCTTATCTCACTGTGTATTTAAAAAGTATCAACTTTAAAAATCTCTTGAAGGCTTATTTCAGTGATTGTTCCTATCTGATACGCATTTGCTAACATGAAAATTCATAATCGTGCAAGTATGGCCAGATTCTAACAACCAAGCATAACTAGCTGATCTATTCGTGTGTTTGTTGGATAAATACAAAACATTTTTCGCAAGGCCGTACAAAAAACGTTGGATTCGCTGAGTCATCGAACACTGTCAACATATACGTCTTGGGAGGAACATCAAGTCGACCAACGAAATCTGAAATACGGGTCACATTTGAGAAAACATATCTTATCACTCTTGAGGTATATTATTAGAAAACAGCGCTTTACAATAAATCCGTTTTTTATTATTCATTAAACAACATCTACAATTAACATGGCTTCAATGAAAAGACAAACTAGAGTACAGTACTTACTAGTGCAAAAAAGCCTCCATTTTATGAAAATAAAGAACCGCTTCCCTCGGTAAGATTTGTGACAAAGTGGTCTCATTTCTTAATCACAAATTTTACATATCTGTCCTAAAATAAAGAACCGCTTCCCTCGGTGAGGTTTGTGACAAAGTGGTCTCATTTCTTAATCACTAATTTTACATATCTGTCCTAAAATAAAGAACCGCTTCCCTCGGTAAGGTTTGTGACAAAGTGGTCTCATTTCTTAATCACAAATTTTACATATCTGTCCTAAAATAAAGAACCGCTTCACTCGGTAAGGTTTGTGACAAAGTGGTCTCATTTCTTAATCACAAATTTTACATATCTGTTCTAAAATAAAGAACCGCTTCCCTCGGTAAGGTTTGTGACAAAGTGGTATCATTTCTTAATCACAAATTTTACATATCTGTCCTAAAATAAAGAACCGCTTCCCTCGGTAAGGTTTGTGACAAAGTGGTCTCATTTCTTAATCACTAATTTTACATATCTGTCCTAAAATAAAGAACCGCTTCACTCGATAAGGTTTGTGACAAAGTGGTCTCATTTCTTCGTCACTAATTTCATATACTCGTATATAGGGTAGGCAGAGAGGATATAACATCAGACTTTCTTATCTCAATACACATCCTTCGCCTCTTCTACATCAATGCTAATTCTCTTATATTATACTCCTTCGATTTATCTGGATTTTTTAAGTTTCTTTATTTCAAAGTATCATTCACTTGATCCAACCATACTTTTCTGGGTCTTTCATGTGTATTGATGTATGGGAGTGAGACGGAGGTATGAAAAAAGACTGATAGGAGTCGAATAAATGCTGCAGAAATGAGTGCACTAAGAATAATACATGAGGTGACAATGCATAACAGAATGACTTTTTATGTTTCCATCTTTCAGAATATCATTCCCTTCATCCGACCACACTTTCCTTGGTCTTTCTACCTCTACCACATCTTCCACTCATATTTGCACTGTATATTTGTTACGTTAGTCTTCCTTCATTTACAGGTTCATACTCAAACGTTCTCAGAGTGCTCTTCTTCATCTTACAACATTCATACTTAATCACTTTATTACGTATTCTATCTTACACTGTCCCCCCATATATCCTTCTCAATGCAGGCATTTATTCGGCTCCTCACATCATTTTACGCACATAAATCCCAAAATATCACACATAGAATTCCAACTGCATCATAATCTCTAGAGCCACATCAAAATCATATTCAATAACTCCTCATCACACGCCCTACATTCGCATCAGTCATTCACTCACATGCCTTTGTGGAGACCTCCAAAAGGTCCTCGCTCTCCTCCTGTCAATGAGCCACATTGTTATAGTTTATTAATTTGAAGGCACAACTTAACAGAAATCATCACTTTCCCTCAGTGGACTGTAAATCTAGGCGCAAGGAATTGTATGTCCCTCCTCCTAAATTATGTATGAACGCGTGGGTTTGGAACCAGATTCAGTGCGTCACCTCTTGTTCTCATTTATAATTATATAATAACAACCCGAATGATAGTCGATAATTTAAATATAAATTATAAGATAGTCCACTAATTAAATATTAAAAAAAACATCATTAAGTAAATACCGGATTAGCCTGAATATATGTTAACGAGATATTTTTTACTCAAAATATTTTTCCAAAAATAACATTCGCGTTATATTCGGGGTTTAGGCCGTGTCAAATGAGCACTATGCCAAATGAAAAAATATGCCAAAAGAAAAGATGCCACCTGGATTAATTGTTCGTGTTCAAGAAAAGGGATAGATGACGGAGGAACTGGTATTTGACTGGTTAAATGTTGTATGGGGACAGCGTCCTGGGGCATTAAGAAAACCTCGCGCCATGCTTGTACTTGATGCATTTCGAGGTCACCTGACACCTAAAGTGAAGACAAAAATTGAATCTTTGAATACTGATATGGTGATAAATCCAGGAGGAATAACTTCACAGTTGTACTATAAGTTCTAGATGTATCTGTCAATAAACTATTCAAAGACAATTTACGAAAGGAGTACAGCAATTGGCTCTTAGCTGGAAATCATCCTCTGACCCCTGCAGGGAAAATAAACAAACCATCAATTCTAGTCTTAGGGGAATGGATCATGACCGCCTGGCAGAAGATTAGTGACACGTCTATTGAAAAAGGTTTTAAGAAATGTTGCATTTCCAACAATCTGGATGGGAGTGAGGATGACATTTATGGGAAGAGGAAGATGCCATAAATGATGCATCGAGTAGTAATCTTTCAAGCGACACTGATGATAATTCAAACATGTTTGAATGAAAAAATCATATTTTTTATAATACAATTTACCTAATTATTTTTTGTTTTATATTTGAATTTTTCCTTTCATTCCTGCGCCAAATATAAAGGTCGCGTTATATTCGAGGCCGCGTTGTATTCGGACTAATGCGGTATATGTTTTTTAAACTCTATCTGTGATAAATTATTGTGAAATAAGAAAAACACCCCATTATTGAAACACTATAATTTCAGATAAGGGGGGCCTCAGTAAAACGAAAGGTTCCGGAAATCCCTTCGGCTAAAGTTCGGTTTACCGAAGTCCTTGTCAATATTGCAATATCTCGATCATTTGTTTTTTTTCTCCGGTTATAAAAATATATATTTATTATTAAAAACCAATTCTTGCTTTAAAAAGAATTATTGTTTTTTAAAAATACTTTTTCTTGCAATATCAAAGGGTGTGAAAGGTACATAAAATTTCTTTATTTTCTTCATACAGCTTACATATACAAGTTAACCCCAATTACATACAAAGCTTAAAGAGAAATTATATACAGTAACCAAAAAAAAAACTACATGTTAAGTTACAATAAAATAGACATTATATACAGCAGCAAGAAAATAAAAATTAGTAAACAAGAAAATTTACTTAGCCGACATAACACTCACATTAAGCTCAAAATATTTTCTTTAACCCTTCCTGTCCTGTGATGTGTAACTAGTACACATTGCTTCTAAAAACTTTAATATCTCTATAAATATAATAAATACTGGATTCCGATTTAAGGCATTCCTCCGTAATACATTTACACATTGAATGAAAAAAAATAATACTAATAATAATTAGCACTTATCGGCCACATCAAATATTTTGTGAAAATCGGGAACAAATTTACCAATACAATCAAACGTGTACCAGTGTGTCACGTAGGTATATTCATTCTAAAAACCGCTATGGGTGAGGAAGCGACGCTATTCACGTCTCACTCTCACTCTACTTCGGTATATGGGAACACAAGAAATTGAATCTCAGTTCGCTCGCTTCCCTCGCATTAGTAGCTCACGAACTTTCGTTTGAGGTGGTCGCTTCGTCCGTTTTGTGAACGTCGGCTGATGTTTTTTTTTTTCGTGTTTTCAGCAATTAAATTTTAATTATTATCACTTTTGACTTCAAATTTAATTAATTTAAGCGATTGGCTATGAATATTTTTATTTTTACGATTTTAAATCGCTCATTTTTACATATGCATTGATGTGTATTGAATACACAGCACCGGAACGCGCCGATTTTTTTAGCACAGGAAGGGGAAGGTTAAAAACATTATCGGAGATGTTGAAGATGTAAATATCCAAGGCCTTATTCAAAAGGGACAGTCCGTGATACAGGCGAAGA
Organism: Odontocerum albicorne; assembly: GCA_949825065.1. Taxonomy (NCBI): domain Eukaryota; kingdom Metazoa; phylum Arthropoda; class Insecta; order Trichoptera; family Odontoceridae; genus Odontocerum; species Odontocerum albicorne. The sequence continues at coordinate 5,398,126 of OX463839.1, forward strand.
GCACTTGCGATATGTGGGTAAGCAATTACATATTAGAGCAAGTTAAAGAATTCTGCTATTTAGGTACAGTAACCGGCGGTAAGTAATACACATCGGGCTTAAGAAAGAGACTGTCGGCCATAATCGGCTAACTTCGGCTTTGTAGAGCGTCATCTCTGTCATTCATACACGTGTTCCGTCGCGATTTGTCAGTCGTTGTCAAGCGTACGCGTAGCGCATCGTGCGACAGAGACGACGCTCTACAAGGCCGAAGTTAGCCGATTATGGCCGACAGTCTCTTTCTTAAGCCCGATATGTATTACTCACCGCCGGGTACTGTACAGATGATGGATGAATTAGAGATATATCGAACGGTGTGTAGCAATTGGAAACAAAATCAACGGGGAACTTAAACATATATACTCGAACCGGAAAGTGTCAAAATCCACTAAGATGATAGTCCACAATTGGATTCTAGTAACAAATTTGATGTATGGAAGTGAAATGCGGACGGGGAAAAATAATTCAAGTATAAATGCTATAGAAATGCGTACACCGAGAATACATGGGGTGACAATGTATGACATAATACGAAATTAAGTGATTATGGATTAATGTGAACTTAAAGCTGATGTATTAAATAAGATCAACATGAGCTCTCTGAGATGGTTAGGCTACGTAGAATGAAGAAAGACAAACAAAAATAAATATATAGAAAAAAAATGTGAGTAGAAGGCGTGGTAGAGAAAGACCGAGGAACGTGGGGTTGTATGAAGTGTATATTTTGAAAGAAGGTAATTTAAAATCAGAGAAATCGTAGGAGTTGTATGCGGTGTATGGATGTTGAAGCGGCGAAAACTGTGTCACGATATGAAAGTGGTTCTCTCTCATCTCTGCCTACCCCGAAATTGAAACGGCGTGATATTATGTATTCATACAAAAATACTTTTAATTTAATTATCAAATCTATAGAAAAAATACTGATCACATTAATTGTTTACCTTTACAGCAATTACGTGGAAATGCTCGACATATTCCTATGGTTCATTTTTTACAAAATTTGACACGAACTGTTTAATTAAGGAACTAAAAATTTCATAAATATTTTTATCGTCCTAATTTTATCAAAAAGATTTTAAAAAAACAACAACATTAATTGAGTATATTTTTTAAAACAAAAATATGTAATAAACAAACGACAGTCGACACAGAAAATTATTCACTGACAAACATGAAACAGCCAACATTCATAATTCAAATTAAATCCAACGATTATAACACTGACTGGTACCTACAAAAAATTACAAGGTCTTTGGAATTTATGAAAAATAAACATTTTCGGTAAGTACCTACCTACTCTCGAGTACCATAGCACAATGACTTTGAACTAGAGATATGTGAACTATTGAATATGTTATTGAATAGAACGGTAATTATTTGAAACATGACGATTTTCGCGTCGTTTTCCGTTATTTTTTTTAATACTTTCAGTTTACATCTCCGTTGAGCAGAGGTGGATACATACTCGTATATTATGTTCGAGTAGATATTTTATATCGCAAGGAACGTTATACAAATAAAACAGTGAAAATGAAAGTTAGAACCCGTTCGTGGCGCCTGGGATGATCATACCGCTACAGAAGCGAATGGGAACTGAAACAATTACGGGGAACCTCGTGAAAATACGAGTAATACAATAGCACAGTACCGAGTTGTCACCTTGATACCTCGAAATTGGCCATCAGCTATCATGTCATAAAAATGTTCAATGATCTTCCGTGTATTATGTAACGTCATATTTCAACTTAACTTAAATTTTCAAAATTAAAATGTTTTGAATATAATTGGTACCAGATTTCGGCTTAAACTTAATGACAAAGTATTTTTTTGTTAAATATTCTATTGAATATATTTTAAATGAAAAAAATGAGATTATTTAAAATTATTTCACTATAAATTGACGACCGCCGTGACCTAGTTGGTAAGATGCTTGTCTACCCACCCGGAGGTCGCGACTTCGATTTCCGTTGGAGCCAATGTTTTTTTAAACACGGATTCCAATCTGGTTTTCACTTGGGGTCTCTTGAACATCTTTCTAGTTGGTTGGAAGAGATTTTCACATGGCAATAAGTCCGCCAGGTTGAACAAGTGTAATACAATACACTTGTTTAATATCTTGCGAACATCAACTAAATCAGTGGTTCCAAAATGGTGCGCAGCGGAATATTCCAATATTTTCATTGAGATGAGACTTACTTATACGTACATGTTATTTAAATCGGAACATCGACGTGCTGATGCGATGATATGAAGCGACATCTAACGGACACTGATTTATATTTATTTAATTATATAATTGTTCAAAATATGTACGAGCATTAATTACAAAACTTTTTTTGTGTTTAAATACGTGTTACATGGAAGATTATGCTCTGGATATAAACTAAAACAAAGGCTCAACGAGCCTAAAAATGAACCAGAGATTAACACACAAATACTTAATATAAGTATACACATATAAATAACACTGCACACACATATGACACAACAGTGGAAAAGGTATTCCCTCAAATCACTGACAAAAGATCGACGGTGCAGTAAAATGCGCACGTTTTAAAAATTTAATAAAAGCCTTAGAACTCGTATATCTATCTATCTATCTATCAACGTGTTACATGTATGTTTTTATCTAACAAATTGACAAGTGCAACTGCTAGATATGTTCTGACTTCGGGCGCCGTGGAAAACTGCTGATACAAAAAAAGGGCGCCGTAAACCGAACAAGGTTGGGAACCACTGCACGTAATTGTTTTAACTAACTTAACACTTAAATAGTTCTGCGATAGTCAAACCGTTCAAAGTGCAAAAGGGTATACAGCAAGGATGAATCCTCTCTTCCGATTTGTTTAACCTGTGATATATGGATAATATATTATGAAGACTGGAATGGCGGGATTGCTATTGGCGGAAGAAACCTTTCAAATCTGAGATATGCTGATGGCACGACGTAAATTGCCACATCAGAAGAACAAATGGCCACGCTTCTTAAAAAGGCGGAACATGAAAGCAAGCTCCTGGGCCTGGAAATCAATAGGTCAAAAACTAAACTTATGATAATAGAGCGCAGTAACAAACTGCCCCCAAATAATGTGAATCATGGTCTAGAAGTGGTTACTTGCTTTATTTACTTAGGCTCCAGGATTACCAGCAATGAAGGATGCGAGGTTGAGGTGAAAATAAGAACTGGAATGGCAAAAAAGCGATTTCAAAGCTGGAAAATACATGGAAGAGCTGAACTATCACCATCACGAAGAAAATGCGTCTAGTTAAGTCTCTCGTCCTCGCAATATTCATGTATGTTGCGGAGACTTGGACTCTGAGAGCAAGCAAAAAACGTGGAATAGATGCATTTGAAATGTGATGCTGGAGAAATATGTTACGAATACCATGGACAGCAAGGTGAACTAACGCCTCCATTCTCGAAGAACTGAGAATCACCGACAGATTGTCGACAATATGCCTTCGACGAGTCGTTCGATTTTTTTGGGCACATTGCTCGTAGCCAAAGAGATAGTTTGCAGGGATTTATGGTTACTGGAGACGTGGAAGGACGACGCACAAGAGGAAAAATTCCAATGCGTTGGACTGAACAAGTGACAGATGCAACTGGACTACCCTTAACAATTGCCCTTCGAGTCGTGGAATATAGGAATGGATGAAGAAAAGTCATCGGAGGCTATCATGGGAGTCACGTTGCTCAGTCATGAGTTACAAGACAGGATGAACACTTAAATACTCATTTTAACACAAGCCCTCCCAGTAAATTGGATACGGTTCATTTGAAAAAAAATCACTCATAGTTTAAACGCAATTCTGTTATATTTTCAACCACAGTACTGTACCCGTAAGTACTGTAAACTCAACTCGATTTGAACTAAAGTTGATTTTGATCATTCTGTGTACATTTTCTTATTCACAGTTACACGAATAACCTATCGCGTTATCATTACGTCATACTGTTAATTTGACATTGATAACAAGTTTGTCTCTGTGTTCCAAAACGTGACCGCAACTTGATGGTTTTGAAATGAGTGCAGATAAAATAAAACGCGAGAACAGCACAAAATCTAAAGGAATAAGAACATGCCGAAAAATAGAAGATAAATTTCAAATTAAGAAGCGAAATGTTCAATGAATGCATTTATTGTCTCTGATTATTGCAAATTATTAAAAGAAAAAAACTGAACATTTGAAAGGCCATTTTAGGATATTGTATTGAATTATGGATCAAATTTTTAAACAGCAATAACTAATCATTGTTAATTTTGATTCATCTTACAGTGTGAAGAATCCAGCTGTAAAAAAAGGCTTATTCGCTTTACACGTGCCCGAATGGTTATAACTACGAAGTAGTACTTGGCACCAAAAATGTTCTTAACTACTGCAAACTGTAACTTAACTTACATTTGTATTTCATCGCTCTATAATTATCTTTTTATTTTCAGTTTTGCTACAACTTTTCTACCTTCATTTTTACTTAGGTTTCTATCAAATTTTCATGTTCCAGTAAGTAACACATACGAGTACATGAAATAGTGTTAAATCTACGTGCTAACATTTATTTGTATAATGAAAAATCCTCCAGGATTTACAGCCTGTCAACGACATGCAGAATTAGAATACTGTCATACTTCGGATTTGTCGCTAGAAAAGACAAAGATAATTTGGAGAAGTTGGTAATGATTGAAAGTATTGAGGGGTAGCAAGTAAGAGGAAGGTCTCATTTGTTGTATTGTATAACACTACCTGGTGGGCTTATTGCATTAAGGAAATTTCTTTCAACCTATCAAAAAATGTTATAAGCCCTCATGTGAAAAACCAGACAAGAGTCGTTTGGGAATCGAGCCTCAGTTCCATAGGTTGGAAGTCAAAAGTTTTACCAATTAGGCCATCTTATAATAAACATTCCATATTTATCATCACGAAATTTTCCTGTCAGGGGAGGCAGAGAGGACAGAACACCAGATTGTCCTATTTCGACACACATCCTTAAGATCAACCGTGAGCTGACGGCAGGACTATTTTTTTCTTATTATCTGTAGGAAACCAGTTTAAGGGAGACCTTAAGCTGACCGTCACATGCCCACGATACGCGAGAGATGCAAACATTTTCCTAAGGCTTCGGCCACACCGGTAGGAGCCTCGCTTGATGCTTAGAGCTATGCTGCGAGTTAGGCGACATATCCTAGCGAACCAACGTACCGCATACTATCGCAGTGGCCACACTGCACGCTTCGCGCCACGTTGCATGACGATTAGTCATCGAGTGAATCTCCTAGCGAACAGACGTGTTGGTTAATTTACAAGATGGCGAGAGTTTTAATGACAGCTGTGTATAAAAGGGAGCCTTTGTAGAACCCATCGAGCAAATTATAGAAAAATGTACCAGTAATAAAATCACTTCGGAATGAAGTTGCACAGAAAGTAAATAAAGATGGTAAGTTGTAATGAAATTGGTTAGTTTTGAGTGACATCATATGTTGACTCAACCGCTCCCAACTGTCAAATGAATTTGTGCATAGCACTTTGGTGTGGCCAGGCATGAAGTCACCTACTATATGAGTCACGTAAAACCTAACGAAGCACTTTGGTGTGGTCTCGGCCTAACGGTGTGTCAAAGCAGATTATGCTATCGACTGATTGATCTATGTTAAGTTAGTACAAGCAAGCTCGCGGCATAACCACGGTCAGGTGAGAATCCAGTCTTAGTGTGAAGTAATGGACAGAACCTGCTGGCTCGAGTCTGACCCTGGCGAGGCCGCGTGCCTCAGAGCCGGCAGTGTCCGCGGCGCGGCAGGTAGGTGAGGTGGTCATGTTACCTGTTACCTGCCCGCCATACACTCGACACTGCTCAAGCCGGAGGAATTCGCTCCACCAGGCAATGGACCTTGTGAAAACCGGCAGATATTTTCCACAAACAAAAATATATTCATAATACACAACGGTATAGAGTGATTTCATTTTGTTTTATTCGAGTAAACGACCTTATTTCTTCGAGGGGTGCAAATTATTCATAATTATACGATCAACACAAATGTAGAAAAATTATGTCAGATTTTTTTTATTTTCAATGTAATAATAGTAATAAAAGGAACATTTATACAGCGCCGTTTAGAGAGTCAACTTTTCTAAAGGGCGCTCCAACTCGTGATTCAAACCCACTATCATTAAAATATTACAAAATTAATATATGTGTTTGTATATGTAAATTGAGTGTATGGAAAGGAAGGTAGTGGCTGCGTCCATTAGATTAGGTACTTCTCTGCATCTGAATACGTTTAAAAAAACATATTTGGAAACAAACCCACAGAAAACTTACCTCAGGAAGACGAACTACAAAGGAATCTTTGTAGATCTTCCGATATGTAATAGTAACACATTCGGATTTAGGTGTAGTGTAGTGTATATGTGTAGTGTTCATATACCACCATCAATTTTCATAAGACCTCTCAAAAAAGGTTTTGTTCAAGCGCTTCTTAAATCTGCATTATACACATTTAGTTGTTTCTGATTAGAACCTAAAATTTCAATAAAAAGCAGCGATCATAATCGTATAACTATACTCGTATTTTGAACATAACTAGAGTTCAAATTTATCGGCAAGTTTCACTTATTAACCCTTCCCTCCCTATGATGTGCTTCTAAAAACTTTAATATCTCTATAAATATAATAAACACTGGGTTCAGATTTTAGGTATTTCTCCGTAATACATTTGTGCATTGAATGAAAAAAATAATATTAATAATAATTAGCACTTATCGGCCACATCAGAGATATTTTGTGAAAATCGGGAATAAATTCACCAATACAATCAAACGTGTGCCAGTGTGTGACGTAGGTATATTCATTCTAAAAAACCACTATGGGTGAGGAAGCGACGCTATTCACGTCTCACTCTCACTCTACTTCGGTATATGGGAACGCAATAAATAGAATCTCAGTTCGCTCGCTTCAGTAGCTCGCGGGCTTTCGTTTGAGGTGGTCTCTTCGCCCGTTTTGTGAACGTCGACTGATGTTTTTTTTTTCATGTTTTCAGCAATTAAATTTCAATTATTATCACTTTTCACTTCAAATTTAATAAATTTAAGCGATTGGCTAAGAACATTCTTATTTTTCCGATTTTAAATCGCTCATTTTTACATGTGTATTGAATACACAGCGCCGGAACGGGCGGATTTTTTTAGCACAGGAAGGGGAAGGTGAAACGTACTAAGTTAAATTTTATTTAAAAACATATTGTTTAAAATAATCGTGTATGATAGTTTATACGCAAGTTGCGTTGACACCTATAAATGATATTCAGTGGCCTGGCCCTTCCAGAAAAACATCTTAGCCGATATACGCGTATAAACGAGTAGATATTAACTGCTCTTCATTTTACGCGTCGTTTTTTTACCCAGACTATGGAACCGGCTAATATAAAACTCGCGCCATCGTTAACGTTCTACAAAATGCGAATTTAAAAACATTACATCTCCCTTCAGTGTAGTAGCGTGTTTTTCCTGTTTTTTTCAGTACCCTTATTTTCAATCTCCGTTTCCCTCTTCTGCCAATCAATTCAATTTGTTTTTGTTATTTTGATACTGCAAAGTTTTTTCCTCTACATCAATAATGTAAAACCCCCACCTTCCATTCAAAACATTTTATAACTGGTTGGAAAAGATTGTCACTTAACAAAAAAATCTCGCCATATTGTAACTATATACAGTCAAGTTTTCAATAAATAAAAATATAACGAAAAGAAAAGATAAAAAATGATAAATTTTAAGGTAAGTTTGCTTGTAAATCTACTAGTACTTGGGTAATCGAAAAAAATCCCACGCTCGATACCCGGCGTAATATGTTGTTATATCAAATTTTAAATTCATCAATATCCTTGTTTCAATTATAATCGATCTTCGTTTATAAGTCCAATATACTCGTATAATACCTTATTTAAGGTAGAATAATAATACACATTATAAGTGCGCACATGCAATATTTTCACACATTTTTTTCTCTCTCAGCCAATCCGAGTCCAATAGGTGTCCTTCACGACTCTAATAAGAATTTATAATTCAAATCAAATCGTGCATAGATCTAGGAATTATTGATGCTCGTAACGTTCAATGTCCACAGTTTTTCATCTCAATAATTCAATATTCAAAAAAGCCTATTCAACGAGTGGAAAACAGGAGATAACTGTAGAAAATAACCAAAGAGGAAAGAAATCGAGTAGGCAAGAAATCTAATTTGCAATAAATATAATTATAATTAATATCGAGAGCTGTCTGATCAAGTTTTTGAGCGTGCCTCGAGAGATGCCATGACGTCATAGGAAAACAGTGCGCAGTGAACAGATGTTGCTCAATGCGCACATGCAATTACCTTATTCTATTATCACTCCCATCACATGGTCTCAAATATTTTCCCAGCTGTCAAAAGATAAGGAATAGTCAATAGCGAAGTAGCGGGCAGAATTGAACCCAACGCTCGAGAGTGATGTCATTATGAGCTCACTAATTAACCAGTCCTTCTATATTCGTTGCGCTGCGGCTGGCGGGCTCCTGTGACCTTGAAATCCAGGCTCGCCAAGCAACAAGTATGCAAATATCCTTGCCCCTCGTGTCCCGTGTTTTGCGAATATTCCAATATGTAACGTAGCTCAATACGCTTTAAATGTAATACAATACACTCACCTATAGTCACTCGGTTCATTTTAAATGTCTTTAGTCAAATGACAAGTAAGAACACAGTCAAAATTGGCGAGAACTTATAGATAATCGGCAGTCTAAAATCATTCCATGTTGACACTTGTTAGATCAGTAAACACGATCAACAAAAACAAAATTTTGCACACAGCTTTCGAAACGTGATTTTCCTTCGAATCTTAGGAGAATTGAGACACTTTTGTTGATCAATTTGCGAATTAATTTAGCAAATAGATGACATTATCAGACAAGTGTGTTATTAATCAATTCGCAGCGCGACGAGAGTTGGACAGACGTATCCAGTCTTTATCAGGCCAACATCTGTCGCGCAGATCTAGCTAGTGCTGCCATCTGTGCGGCACGCGGAGAAGCGCGCGTAGTGTCGGGAACAATCGGCCACAATGTAACTCGATAGTTGGCCGCTTGGAGCAGCTCGGCGCTTTCGCGGGAAAATCGTATTTCACTTTTTTATGCATCTTATCAGATTCTAATAAGTTTTGGACAAACATGGAATTTACACTATTTAAAAAATACCAGGGATAGTTTCACGGTCTTAACTTGTTTAGTTTTCTTGGATGAAATATGGAGGAATCTAGGATTGTAAAATTGTTTAGTTAATTAATAACAATCAATCAACCAAAATTGTGATGTTTATTGATTGTTAATAACAATTTGTTATTAACCTTTCCTGTTCTGTGATGTGTAACTAGTACACATTGCTTCTAAGAACTTGAATATCTCTATAAATATAATAAATACTGGGTTCAGATTTTAGGTATTCCTCCGTAATACATTTATGCATTGAATGAAAAAAATAATATCAATAATAATTAGCACTTATCGGCCACATCAGAGATATTTTGTGAAAATCGGGAATAAATTCACCAATACAATCAAACGTGTGCCAGTGTGTGACGTAGGTATATTCATTCTAAAAAACCGCTATGGGTGAGGAAGCGATGCTATTCACGTCTCACTCTCACTCGACTTCGGTATATGGGAACGCAATAAATAGAATCTCAGTTCGCTCGCTTCAGTAGCTCGCGGGCTTTCGTTTGAGGTGGTCTCTTCGCCCGTTTTGTGAACGTCTGCCGATGTTTTTTTTTTTCATGTTTTCAGCAATTAAATTTCAATTATTATCACTTTTGACTTCAAATTTAATTAATTTAAGCGATTGGCTATGAATATTCTTATTTTTCCGATTTTAAAAAGCTCATTTTTACATGTGTATTAAATACAGAGCACCTGAACGCGTTGATTTTTTTAGCACAGGAAGAGAAAGGTTAATAACGTAGCAAATAATTTTTTGATAGAAGGAACGTAAAAAGTCAGAGAAATCGTAGAAGTTGTACGGATGTAAAAGAGGCGAAGGATGTGTGTCGAGATCTGGTGCTCTGTCTTCTTTGCTTTGTGCCTACCCAGTGAAAGTCTGGTGTCCTGTCCTCTCTGCTTACCCCGACAGGGTAATGGCGTGTTGGTATGTATGTATGCAATAATCATCATCAACATCATCATTACGCAATGTCCCAATTGGTGTAGACAGAGATAACCCACAACATTATTCACATCCATTTACCTCGTCATGCATAATCTCCCATTATAATGGAGGTGCATGGCCGCGCAGTAACGCTCTGGACTTCCGTGCGGAAAGTCGTCGGTTCGAACCCCGCGCTGTGTTACTCCCCTCGAACGACACAGGCATTTTTTCCGCCTAGTGTTCGAGGTTATACGGATACCTATGACTTCGGTCATATCTATTCTTTTAAAAAAATAAAGCCTTTTCACTCTCTCCTCTTTTAGAAATTCATTAATTTGCTTGTGCCATGTTCTTCTAGGTTATAGCAAACTTTTTTTAACATCTATACCTATAGACTTCTAGAATCATCTCAAAGTTTCTTGTTTCATCTTAAGCACATATTTCAACTTGTATTCGTTCACACATTCTATTCAGTCTCATGTCTACCTTATTTATCTTTCTCCCATCACTTTTTTGCAATATTCAAGTTTCCCTTGCATAACCTAATGTTAGAAATGAATATTCCATTTTGAGCTGTCAGCTTTGCTTTTTTTGAAATGCTCCATTACTAATGTAGAAGTTAAATTAATCTATTGTTAAATTGATACACAGAATCACCTTCATAGCCCAATTGGTAGACAGCCGTGGTCGTGGTTTAACAGTTAGCATTCATGGTAAGCTTGCGAGCACCCAGGTTCGATCCTTGGCATGTTCACTTCCAGACTAGTTTTACTCTTAAACCATATTGAATTAGAATTGATGTATTTTATGTAGCTTATAAGCTGCTTATTGAGCAACGCAAAAATTGCGCTACATTAAAATCTAACACAAGACTGCAGCAGATTAAACCTGTCGATCGTCTTGGAAGTTTAATCTCCTTGTTATCGGAACATTGGATTCGCTCTTTCTAGACTGCTTGCTTGCTGTCGAGCAATACAATTAACTCAAAATACGCACAGATGTCTTCCATGTACAGGGTGGCTGACAATCTTACTGGATCACAAGAGATAGCCTATCGTATCCAGTTGGTAAGTCACATATCTCCCAACTCAAGTGTTGCGGGTAAGTTTTACAGACTGATTTCTCTTTAGTTCTGAAACGTCTTTTTCGTTGGTTAGAAGAGATTGACATACATACTTACCATCACGCCATTCCCCTTTCGGGGTAGGCAGAAAGAACAGAGCGACAGACTTTACTATCTCGCCACACATTCTTCGCCTCTTCCACATCCATACACCTTCTCATATAACTTCTACAATTTCTCTGATTTTATACGTTTCCTTCTATTAGAATATCATTCACTTGATCCAGCCATACTTTCTTTGGTATTCCTCTTACACGCCTTCCACATACATTTGCACTATATGATATATCTGTTTTGTTAGTTTTTCTTCATTCATTCGTTACACATGCCCAAACCATCTCAAGGTGCTCTTTTTCATCTTACTTAATGCATCAGCCTTAAGTTCACATTCAACCCTAATCACCTCATTCCGTATTCTTTGTCACACATTGTCACCCCATGTATATTCTTCTCAATGCAAAAACTCTACAAAATTTACTCAACTTCTCTCAGCCTTTTTCCACGTCCATGATTCACCATACTCGTACATCAAAGTTGGTACCAAAACACTTTTGAGGACTATCATCTAAGCAGATTTTGATACTGTCCGGTTCGATTATATGTGTTTTAGAGCCCCATTGACTTTCTTTCCTATCGCTACACTCTGTTTGACATCTCTCTTAAATCTTCCATCACCTGTGAAAATACTAATAAGGTGCCATTCAGTCTAATATGTGCTCAATCAATCTATATACTACTATATGGGTTACCTAGTATGTAACGTGAAATATTGTAGGAGGTAACACAGGAGATCAACATAAATAAGAAAAATAAACTCACTTAAAACAAACTCCATAGCACAGCTTCGCTTCCTCGCTAAACGCAAAAGCCTCAAAGCGATGAGACTGTCGGTGAGGGCAGGCCTGACCGACTGGAAGCCCTTAGTCGGTGTCTTACATGTCGAGCGGTCTGTGTTCGATAGTCGTCTCCCCGGTGGGATTGAAGTGCAGCGCTGGGATTCGGTAGCGGCACAGGTGATGGAGCAATCCTATTCAGGAACCATTTTGCTCCCCCTCAAACCAAGGAAGGAGTTATAAAAGGTGCCCTAACAATAATCTGCTCTCTTTTTTCGATGCCTGGGTGACCACGCCCAGGGGATCGCCCACACTAGTAGTTGCAAAAACAAATTTAGCAATGAATCAAATATTCAAGGACTTAGGCTTACAACATGGAATGTGAGGGCACTGATGGATCGCGAAGCAAGTACCAACCTGAGCACAGAACTGCTGTTGTTGCGAATGAGCTGGAGAGATATAATATCGACATTGCTGCATTGTCAGAAACTCGCTTTGCTGGAGAGGGGCAAATTGTGGAAGCATCTAGTGAGTACATTTTCTTTTGGAAGGGTTAACACCTAGAGGAGCATGGATACATGGAGTTGGCTTTGTGGTAAAAACTAGAATGGCTCGGGAAATTACCCAACTACCCTTGAGTCATTCTGAACATCCAATGACCCTGACAATGCCGATATCCAAAAACAGAAACCTGGTTTTGGTCAGCGCATATGATCCAGCCCTGATTGCATCAAATGCTGAGAAGAATGATTTCTACTCCAATCTGGATCGGGTTCTTTCATCAATAAGGAAAACTGATCATACTGGGTGACTTTAATGCGCGTGTTGGCACCGACCACGGGATTTGGAGGGGGTACTTGGTAGACATGGTGTTGGAAAGGTCAACTCTAATGGAGTTCTGTTGCTCACAAAATGTACTGAGCATGAACTTGTGGTTACAAATACACTATTCCAACTAAAGGATAAGTGCAAAACCACTTATTAATGCAAAAATGTGTCAATGATACAAGAGATCTTTCATATCCCAGTGGACAAATTAAGGATTGAACTCCTTAAAGAATTTACAGGTAAAACAAAGCCTGGAAACACTGAAAAGCATGAATATTATTCTTTATTTTCTCATTATGTTATATTTAGACTTTTAATCATTTAATTTATTTTCTTGTTATTTGATGTGGTCGGGTTAAACTTGAATCAAATTTTTTTTTAAATTTATTTATTTTATTTCATCAGTTAAATGACCTTTTTGATACAAAAATTAAAAAACAACAAATAGAATTTGACATTGACATGTAAGCAGTGTTGTAACTACAATAGGAAAGTAATAGTATAAGTCTAACAACACAACAAACCAATCTATATACAATTCAATCAATTCATCCCGTCAAGAACAACTTCTTAATTTTACTTCTGTAAGTAGTCAAAGTCATATGAGAATTCCAACAATACCCATATTGACTACCTAATATGTACAGTCTTTTTATGCAAGAGCTGTACAAATGATTTCTTGCAACCACTTCATTATGAAACAAAACACTTGCCAAGTGGGCCTAAAAGGAACACACAGCGTGACAAGCTGAGTTGATTCCGAGCTATTGAAATATGAACGGACAATCATAAATAATGTAAAGTTATGATAAACATCTTCCTTCTGTCTGACAAGGTTGCAAGACTCCTCACTTACATCAACATATCATAGTCTAACTCAGTTATTTGGATCTGCATTTTGAGGTTTATAAATCGTTAAAACCGCTATATACGTTCAACTTTTTAAACACGGACATCATAGTGGGGTGACCATATTACCAAATTGTAATCCTTAATTATTCTTACCAGAGAAGTATACAAAATTTTAAATGATTCCAGCTTAGAAAAATCATTACCAAATCTCAGTGTAAAGTCCAGTCTGGGCAATACAGCAGATGTTATTTTATCTATATTTGTTATTACCAAATCTCAGTGTAAAGCCCAGTCTGGGCAATACAGCAGATGTTATTTTATCTATATTTATTATTACCAAATCTCAGTGTAAAGCCCAGTCTGGACAAAACAGCAGATGTTATTTTATCTATATGTATTTATTTATTTTCTCAAAACAGGCTTAGCCTCAATTACTTTGAAAAATACAAGAAGTGTTAACATTAAAAATAAAGAAAAATTATATAGAATAAAAAAAATGTATATGCATACATAACATATATATGGTACACACAAACATACACATACATTCAAAGTCACTTAAGTACGTTGATGAGTGCTTTCTAAAACGCAACTCCCCGAACGAGTTTGACAACATATACCAGGAGATGCAGATCTCTTCTTACGCTCAAGGAGTTATACCCGAGCATGCCCAGCAGAAACTGAGTAGGATAAAGCCTTGGATAGACACCAAACTCATTCATATAGAGATATCGTAGATATTTTTTTGTACTTTCTCCACCATGAGTGAGTTCTGCGCTCCCAGCGAGCTCCAAATGCGAGCATTACTTTCTAGTTTGCGGAACAAAGCTCAGCTTTTCATCAAATATAACTCCGAGGTCCGATGGACCTGTGAAATAGTTTCCATTACAATTTCATATGTCTTGTAAAATAAATATTATAATTAAAAATAAATAAATACCATCAAACCATTTCTCAGACAGAGTAGGCAGATAGGAGAGAGTTCCAGACTTTTCAATATGGACACATTTCCTTCACCTCTTCTACATCCATACAGCTTCTCATAAAACTCCTACGAATTCTTTAACTTTCTATATTTCTTTCTTTCAAAATATCATTCACTTGATCCAACCATACTTTCTTGGTCTCTCTCCCTCCTACCTTCCTCTCACATTAGCACTATATATTTGTTTTGTTAGTCATTCTTCATTCATTCGTTCCACATGCTCAAACCATTTCAGAGAGCTCTTCTTCATCTTGCTCAACACTTAAACCTAAAGTTCACATTTCTAATCACTTCATTCTGTATTCTGTCATACATGGTCACCCCGTGTATTATTCTCAGTGCACGCATTGCTACAACATTTACTCGGCTTCTATCAGACTTTTTAATGTCCATGCTTTACACCCATAAATCAAAGTTGGCACTAAAATGCTGTTGGTAAAAGGCATCTTAGCAGATTTTGATTCTGGCAAGTTAAAGTATATGTGTTTTAGAACCCAATTGATTTTTTTCCTATCCTTACACGCCGTTCGATATCCCTCTTAACTCTTTTATAGTTCCGTCACACATGAATCTATGTAAATATTAAACAACCAGAGTAACAACGTCTATGGCCTAGATTGTAAGACACTTGTCTCCCAATCTGGGGGTTGTGGGTTCGATTCTCGTTGGAACCTAGTTTTTTTTTAAAAGGATACCAGTCTTGTTTTCACTTAAGACCCCTTTAACACCTTTCTGGTAGGTTGGAAGAGATTTCCACATGGAAATAAGCCTTATATACAGCATCATTTTCTAATAAATCTCTGTCGCTTGGTGTGTTTCCAGATAAATGGAAAACGGGGTTTTTAAAGCCAATATTAAAAATGGGAAAAGGCATGATGTATGTAAACTGATCTGTTTGCTCTCGACTATACCAAAGGTCTTTGAGTCTAATGTTGGATCGAATTTTTAGTAAATTACGAGTTTTAATAATTCCTTATCAGCATAGCTTCTTCTCAGGAAGGTCGACCACTACAAATCTGTTACTTTATACATATTACTGGTCTTCAAGTTGATGCTGTATATACAGACTTTAGTAAGGCCTTCGATAGGGTCAATCATCGGATTTTGATGTCAAAATTGTCTAAATATGGAATTGAGGGCAGTTTTTTGGGATGACTTAAATCGTATATTTCTGAAAGGAGTCTTGCTGTAAATATAAATGGTATACTGTCGAGGAAAATCAATCCAAAAAGCGGTGTACCCCAGGGATCCCTTGGGACTGGTTTTGTTTAGTTTATTTATTAACGAGATCCACATCCATCGAAAGACTTGAGTTTCTGGTTTTTGCAGATGATATTAAGGTTGTAGGATACCTACCTAGTAAATAAATAATTGTCAAAATAATAAGTGAATTGTTAAAACACAAATAAATTAAATTAATTATTGTTAATAATAAACATACAGGGTCAATGACCGATGAAGCATTCATATAGTGTCACACGCTACGGACAACAACAATGTTTACTATTTTGTAGTATCTGCGACTCGCCTAGCCATCTCCAAATACAAATAAATAATCTACCGCCGATCCATGCGCCAGAGCAAGACAGAATATGTATTGCGAACTGGTTCACTCAGTGGTATAAATTGTCCGCGCGCCGAGAATTAAATATATTATTATTGTCATTCATTCAACTGTCAAGACTTGTTATTTATTTTACCCGCTGTCCACTTATCGTTTTATATCCGCATTCCTGAGTCTATATTCATTGAATACAAATCAAGATCATCATGACTTATCAAGATAAGCAATCCGCTATATTGATGATTCTGTACGAGAAGTAATGCAGGATCAACTAAAACGAAGATAACGATGTCGATATCAAAATCATCAGCACGTTCTAATAGGACACACGCTACGTTGATAACGACCATCGTTACAAGGTATTTAAAGCAATCCGATGCATTGATGACTGTTACGTAACACAAACTGGTCTCAATAAGTTGTTTTCGTGGTGTCGAGTAATGGACTGCACTTGAACATTAAGAAATGCCAGATCAGTTTCTTCAGGATCAAAAACCCCATAAATTTTAATTATTATATTGATTGTGATGGATTGGAAGCGGTTTTGGAGATACGAGATCTAGGCAATTATATTTGATAGTGGTTTCACTTTTTTAATCATATTTACAAACTGATTCATAGTTGTCTGAAAATATTGGGATATATTCTTCCAGTTTCAGAACCATTTAAGGGAACACAGACGATTGTGTCTTTACATCACCTTAATGAGAAGTAAATTAGAATACAATTCTAGTACCAGGTCTGTAAATATGAAACCGGATTTTTTTTATAGAAAATACACATTTATTGTATGAAAATGGTAAAAAATATTTTATTCAAAGTATTACTCATCGCTAGCTACACATTTTCCCCATCTCTCTGGTAATTTGTGGATGCCACGCCAAAAAAAAACTTGTTTTTTTGAGGCAAACCAATCATCGAGTCATTTTCGTAAAAAGTGAAGTGCTGCTCAGCAACTGCGTGTCCCATCGATGCAAATAAGTAGTAATCGTATGGAGCCAAGTCTGGTGAGTAAGCCGCATGCGAAAGTATTTGCCAACTAAACGCCTCAATTGTTTCCTTGACCGGTTTTGCTGTGTGCGATGGTCCATTATCATGAAGCAAAATCTTTTTGTGTTGCCTCTTTGATATTCTGGTCGTTTTTCACGCAATGCTTGGATTAAATCCATCATTTGTTGTCGGTAGCGTTCAGTATTAACGGTTTCGCCAGGTTTTAGCAGCTCATAATGGATAACACCCTTCTGATCCCACCAAACACAGAGCATTGTCTTCCGTCCATAGCAATTTGGCCTTGCAGTCGATGTCGCTGGTTTGCTTGGAGTTACCTATGGTCTTTTACGCTTAGGATTCTCGAAATACATCCATTTTTCATCGCCGGTCACAATTAGATGGAGAAATGATTTTCTTTTATACCTGGCGAGCAGCATTTCGCAAGTGGTTTTTCGGTTTTCCTGCTGTCTTTCATTCAGTTCATGTGGAACCCATTTTCCCACCTTCTGGATCTTTCCCATGGCTTTCAAACATATGGAGACGGCTTCTCGTGTCACATTTAATTGATCCGCGAGTTGTTGTTGTGTTTGAGCGTCATCCTCATCCAACAATGCTATTCTTGCAATTGAGCGTCTTCAAACTTTCTCGGTGGTCTTCCATGTTCTTCGTTCCTCACATCAAAATCGCCACTTTTGGATTTTTTAAACCACTCAAAGCTCTGTGATTTACCAAGAGCATGCTCACCGTAAACTTCGACAAACACTCAATGCGATTCTGCAGCAGTTTTCTTCAAATGGTAACAGAAAATCAATGCTGTCCGCAAATCGTAGTTTTCAGGCACAAAAACAGACATGTTCAACGCTATGAAAACATATGTAGTTGTATTAAACTTGTATTGTTGTGAGTTAAAAGTCTTTGACAAATGTAAACACAAGAAAACGGCGCCAATGACGCGGTTTGACAGTCACTACATTGACAACTAGAGCCATCTATGAGCAAAGTCCGGTTTCATATTTACAGACCTGGTATATGGACTCCCCATTATGCAATCTATTCCAATGCACTGGAGAGAGTACAACATAGGTTTTTGCGCCACGTCAATTTTAAAATAGGTCTGAATATGAATGATATAAATTATAATTTATTATCCAACCTTAAATTATTATGCATCTCTGATCGGCGAACGAACATTAGCGGACTTGATTGTACTTTTCAAATGATCGATTGCCCAAAACTCTTAGAATTGATTAGCATTCGAGTTCTGACCAAAATTACTAGGCTGCCAGACACATTTCTATGTGAAAATTATTTTGCAAATTCTCCCATACCTAGACTGCACAGGATCAGAAATGAGCGATGATACGATGGCTTGGCTGCGAAGCCCGAGATTGGAACTATTGCATGTTCCATTAGATAAAAGAAGGTATAAAAAATTAAACAATAAATTGCAATATAGTTTATTTTTATTTCTTCATGCGTTTTGCGCTAAATAAAATTATTTTATACAAATAATACCGAATTTTCCTAGAATTTACAATTGCGTTAAATATATATATTGCACACATATGATAATATTATAAAATAAAGGATACAAAGATTTAAAAAAACCATCACATTCAAGAAGTTATCATTAGAGGAAATCATCACATTCAAGAAGTTATTATAGGAAACCAATAACATTATAACTCTTATAGTTTATAATGAAAATGTGCCAACGAAAGGATTAATCAAGAATAAAATTCGACACCTCTGTTATGTACTAATTTAATACATAACACTTTCATTGCATGTTGGTCTTATCAGCATGTTGTAATAATCTCTTGTACTCAAGGTGCAATTAATTAAGATAAAATATTTTCAATTGTGATAAAGGCCAGAATTACAAAATAATATTTTGGAAAGTTTGACTAAAATAAAATAATTTTATAATTAACAAATAGAAAATGATATTTTTAAGTAAAACTTAAATTTATAATAATTTAACCATTTACATCAAAATTTAAGTCACAACAATCTGTATTTATTTATTTTTTAGTATGTATAAGTTATGACTATTAAAAAAAACAATGTTTTATAGCATAAATTAAAGACACTCTAGCTATAATAAACAAAAACACTATACCATAACCTCGCTAATTGGAAATGCAGTACAAAAAAAACTCATTTCATATTAACAAAAACCCTTATATAATAAATCTAAATAAAAATTTTTTTTTGCTTACAATTACAATAGTATCTTGTCCCTACATAATCGCTTTGATGCGCCCATAGGCGTCATCTGTCTACCAGTCACGTCGTGTTGAGATTCACCATCCCGAATGAAGGAAAGAAGAAACATCGGAAATAAAATTAAAATTCAATTAATTCATTCAGCACACCGATGAAAAATTTTCCAGGCCCTAACCCCCGAACAATTCCTGAGCTGAAGGACGAAATTATTCGCGTTATTGGTGAGTTAGAACCGCAATTATGCCAAAATGTCACCGAAAACTTTGACAAAAAATTGGACATCTGTGGAGCTGCAAGAGGTGGACATATGGCGGATACTGTTTTTCATGTTTAAATGTCATACATTATACATCAATGACCAATAAAAAGTTTTTTGAAATCAAAGCAAATTGTGTGTTTTATTGAAGAATTAAAAATAAAATAAATTAAATTAAAAAAACCGCTCAATTGGAAAGACCATTTACAATAATTTCGAATTAGCGAGGTTATACTGTAGTTGCTAAACAAACTATATGTTCATAATTTATGTTATCGATTTTCTTGTAACAAAATATGAATTATGTGTCATGCTTTTGAAACGAGACATAAAAATGTGGAATTGATATAAAATATTTGAAGAAAAACAAAAAATTTAATCCTCCAATACAAATAATATACGAGGGTCATCCAGAAATTAAGGTTACAAAATTTATGTAGGATCGAAAAATGGATACTTCACAAATATATTTAACTATTTTTCAACGTAATTGCCGTCAAGATCGAGACATTTCTGTAGTCGGGGCAACAGCTTTTGTATGCCAGTGTCATAGACCTTCGCCGCCAGCTCTTTCAGCCACTTCTTCACAGCTTCCTCGATCTCCTGATCGTTGAAAAATTGTTGGGGTGTAGTGACACATCCACGTCTCATCTCCCGTCACGATAGAGTCCAGAAAAGTTTCTCCTTCCTGTGCAAAACGATTAAAAAATTCACGCGCGGCGGTCACGCGATTTTGACGGTGCTCCGGTGTGAGCATTCTGGGCACGCATCTCACACACAACTTCTTGTAACCAAGTTTTTCCGACACAATATTACCAAGGAGACTTCGAGGAATGTCAGGAAATTCTTCATGAAGGTCGTCAAGCGTCACACGGCGGTCATTACGCACTTATTCTTCAATTTTTTGCACAAATTCATCAGAAATCACTGCCTTGCCTCGTCGTGAGTATCAGTACGGCCTTCTCTGAACAACCTAACCCACTTCGTGACATGTTGTCGACTCATCACATCACTACCATAAACTTCCATGAGCTTCCGATGGATATTCGCGGTGGTATTGTTCTGCAAAGTCAAAAAACTGATGACCGTGCGGATCTCGCACGGACGAGAGTTGGCGGGAGTGCACGACGACCTCTCCATCGGAAGAATTTACTGTGACTGAACAAAGTGGTCGACAAACACGCGAGACCAAACAAACTGACCGTTAGGATCCCCCCTACACGCCAGTTGCACCAACTTTGAAACAAAAAATTTCCCCCGGCCTCAGGAGCCCTTGTAACCTTAGTTTCTGGATGACCCTCGTACATCATTGTATGTCTCAAATATTTCTGACATTGAAAGAATTATTTAACCAAAATAAAAAATGAGAAAAACAATTAAATGTCACAAATATCTATCTTATACCAATAATTGTATTAAACAGCACATTTAAAAAAAAACATATGAGAAATTAATTTCAGAATGTCATTTTAGTACGAGATATCAATGAAAAATTCAAAAATTAATTTATTTATTAAAAAGTATTTACTAATAAATATATTGATTTTTTTAAAGAGTTAAAATTTTATAAAGATATAACAAGAATAGGAAATATGAAAAGTTTATTAAATAGTCAATGTATATATTTCTTAGATATGTTTACATAATGTAGAAAAAATAATGAAAATATGATTTTTAAGAATTTCTAATTTAATTTCCACGTAGATTCCAAATTCTCATATTTTATCTCTCCCCACATCCATTCATTTAACACATTGTTTGCGGGAAACGATAAAACTCGTTCTATCCCGTCTTATGGTAGAGAGCGGGAGACGAGTTTACTCGTTTTGGTTTGCCAAGCGGTGGTATGCGGGAAACTTGTAAACACGGTCGCCAAATGGGGTGGGAACTGCGCGTTATCTATTGTAAGGGGTACCTAACGCATCTACCTGTTGATACAATGAGGTTGGGTGATAACAACACAAAAGGCAAAATAAAAATAAAAGCGGTTATGTTTACAAAAAAATATGTTTCAATGATAACAAATCGGGATCTTGTTTTAGCATTGTTGATCGTTTCTCTAGTGACTCCAGTGTACTGCTTTCGTTCGGAAGTCTTAGTATCGTGTTTCTGAGTTCATTCTGCTTTTACGAAGTATTTTATTTTGTTTTGAATTATCGAATTTTCGTAGAAAATACCTAACTATCGTGGTGTATTTGTTCAAAAACTTTTTTTACTTCGCCACTTTTTACTGCCACTGTTTTTTTTTTGTGATAAACTATTTTTGAAAGTTAATTTTACTGTCCCTGAACATGAATCAGGATGCAAACGAGAGTGATGATGAATTGTTTGCTGACAATTTATCTAATTATTCCTGCCAAAGCGACATAGAAGATTTTTCCGATTCCGAGGATGACGATGATAGTGAAGAAGATATTATTCCTCTGCCATCAACTTTTTCCCGAAGACGAATTTATAAGATTCTTATAAGATCTATTGAAAATTTCGTAATTATATTGTAATTTTATGTGAATAAAATAATTTTGATGGTGAAAGAGAATTTTTTTCTATGTTTACCTAGAATGTAGTAATTTTGTGTGAGTAAAAAATAGAGCAACCCATATTTTGCATAATAAAGATATAGATAGTTTTATTCTTAGTAAGATACAAAAAGTTTTTCGAAAAAATACTAATTAGTTTGAGAGATATGGTTTTTTTACGAAAGTCTAATTTTGGCGCAAAAAAGTCTAAAAGTACCCGCATTGCGTCATCACTTGTCGCGAAAAGTACCCGCAAAAATGTGTTAACAATAAATTTATGACCATAAATCTATACAAAACATAAATGATTATAAAATATTTAGGAATAACAGTAGGTATTTTAAAATATTAAATATACAAAGACATTATTTTAAAAGAGTGGTAAAAAGACTTATGACATTATTTAAAAACGTCAAAAACAATAAAATCTTAACTGTATTTTTATAACCTTTTCTTGGTTCCTCGTAATGTTTTACACCGCTTCTTAAAAATTTATTTCAAATTTGAATATTCTATGCCGCACTCCGAAGACATTCAAATATAATTTTAAGTCTCATTAAAAAAAATATAAAAATTTTATAAAATATTTTTATAAAAATAAAAATTAATTTGAAAGATTCTGTGGAGTCAGCCATTTTCCATTTATCAACCTTATATAGCTTACAAGGCCTGTCTTAAGTTGAATATGTTTTGGTGTTGCGATAATTTTCTAAAGCACTTAGTAATTTTATACTTAAAAACAAAATGACTAGAATTGAAAATAAAATAAATAATTATAATATATATATTTTATGAAAAAAAATATACAGATATATAGATATAAACTCAAGTGATCCCTCAGATGAAACACTTCGAAAATAAATCTCGTTTTGTTTATGTGTAAAATAATTGAGATTCAATATTCCCAAAAAAAATGCATTAAAAATTTTAGCCCTCATATCTGCCATGCCATTGCTTAGTAATCTCATTGTGGATATCAAATCATTTAAATGTTTTGCTTTCATTTTTAAAACTATCCTTTTCATGTTTGCGAAACTTGAAAATTATTTTTAGTAAAATCATTTATATGCTCTTTGTTAATTATTTTTTAAAAACTGAATTTATAGCAAGGAAACAAATGAATAACTAATGCTAAAAAATGTACCAACCACTGAATGTTAAATCTGGCCCTTTTTGTCATGATTAACCGTTTTACTGCAGGCCGTCGATATATCGACTCCTTATTACTGCGCGAAAACTGCGTACCGTCGGGATATCGACTATTGCTCAGTTTGATTTTAGATATCGACCTGTGTAGACGTGTCGCGGTGCGCGCGCGCAAATTATTTTTAATTCGTCAATAATAATCATAAATAAACTTTTATAAAGTATATCGCGGTGAAAATAACATTAATTTTTGTATTTTTTTATCAGTAAAAATTGTTTATTTCCCTCATACGATGTCGAATTGGTCAAGTAGCGCTGATGAAAACACTTGCGGAACTTCTTTTAGTGGCAGTGAGGATGAAATCAGAATGTTTGTTTACAAATGGAAGAATGCGTATTTGTAGTGAAAGTGAAGCTTCCGAAGATGATTCTATTTCTTTGGACGGTCTTGATACCGATACTTTCGTGCAACTTTTTTTTATATTCTTCTTTGTTTTTTTTATTTTTAAAAGATAAAAAAATACAGTTATAGTTAAAATTATCTTTTATTTGAGTAGTTTGATATGTTCCCTACACACAACCGAAAGAATTACGAAAATCCCTCTATATTTGATGAAAATGTACACAATTTTGTGCTCACTTATTGAAAGATTATTTTTTCTCTAAAATTCTTCCGCAATTTTCGCATAATATGTGAAAAAAGGCTCAGCAGTAAAACGGTTAATATTTGTATTTAGAAACAAAAAAATAGAAAATGCTTACTAATAAAAAAACTAACTAAATTATCCATATATAGAGAAAACCAAAAGATCACAATTTGCATCAATGGCTTAAAATAATAATGAACCATTCCACTAATTGTATTACATAATGTAAAGAAGTACAATGCTAAATGTCCAAGTGGATATTTACGCATGCATGGATATATTTCTAGATTTCAAGTCTAAGAGGGATATTCACACATAGCTATAATATAATAAGTAGACACCTATTACACCTTAATATTAATGGTTCAAATACTTTATAATGTTGATCAAAAACCAATATTAGATAATCTTTATTTAAATTTAATGTAAAATTTTCAATCAATATTCTGAATTCAATATTTGTTAGAAACACGTGAATTTTAAAATCAAGTTCAATCTTAAACTACTTCAAAATCAAATATGTGTAGGTAATAGTGACTCATTTTTTGACAAAAATGTCCCTTATATCTACATTCTTATAAGTATTATGTCCCTTATATCTACATTCTTATAAATATTATGTAAGGAAGCTAATTCAATTTTAAATACATTTTTATATACTTGGTATATAGGTATACATATTTCTAAAATAAACAAAGATTCTAATTATTCCAATAAAATAAAAAAAAACACAAAAAAAACATGTGTAAAATAAATTGCACAATAAATTAAGTACAAAGCCAATAAATATGGAAATCTAACATTATAATTCGTAGTTTATTTTCGACAATTGTAGAGTAAAACTCATAAACCACTCGAGAGCCAAAAAATTCGTAGAGTTATAAGAAAATAACTGCACATTTTCTACAAAACGTTTTATTTGTGAAAAATTAAAAAAACATACAAATTATATAAAGCAATTTTTATAGTTTGAATTCACATAACATATATGCCATTTATAAGTATATTGTCGCTTGTTGATCGACTGTTTTTCCATAAAAAAATCAAAAACACAGTTGTTATGTGGTTTATGAGTTTTAGTCTTCATTTATAGAATACTATTAAAAAATATATATTTTATTATAAAATTTGACTAAACTTAATTAAACCTCCAAATTCATTCCAAATTCTCCAAAGATTGTAATTTTAAAAGTTCATTTTTCTTTTCAACTTTCGCCTTTTTTGATTCAAATAACACATTGAAAATGTTTTCTTTTCTTTCATATACTTTTCTTCGCATTTTATTATTTTCATGACCTTACAGCTGAAAAAGGCAACTCAGAAGATAATAAATTATAAGAAACAAACATGAACATAATTGACAAAAATAAACAATTTATGATATGTATGTACAAAAAAAATATTTACGATTTATCTGTACATAATGACAATTATTGAAAAATTACAAGTATACTTAATGTAAAATTACAAGTATACTTAATGTAAAATGTTTTAAGATAGAATATTGTTTACATTGAGATTTTAAATTGTCAGCTACCTCGGTCATATTTTTCAATCAAAATTGGATAAATAAAGCATTTTATTTTACATGGAATGATTTTTGGAGATACTTTTATTTGTTTGTGCGACTGTTTTGCGCATAAAAATATATACATACATTATTAGATACATTGTTATATTATTGAAAATGTTTTCTGTAGAAATATTAGCCCTAAAACTAAAATATTACAAATGATTATCTTATAAATGAATCATGAATAATACATATTTAAAAAAAATAGTTATCTGAATTATGTTGCATCAAGTCCATTTATTAATAATATACAAGAATGTGAAGTTGTGATTGAAAAATACAAATATGTATTTTTTTCAAATTGGAATGTTTCAGCAAAAAAAATTACTCTTTTACTCGTATAAAAAATGTTAGAGAAAATTAGTCATATTACTTAAGGATTTATATGTAATAACTTTCACAGAAATCTTTAAAAAATATACAAAACAAACATACCACCAGTTTGGATCAAAACATATTTAAGAAATGTTTGAACATAACTTCAATGATCAAAACATATTTAAGAAATGTTTAAACATAACTTCAATGATCAAAACATAACTTCAAAATGTATTTCAAGAGAAACAGGCTTGTCATTTTATCTCAGTTTTTGTTGAATTTATTAGCGTTTCTGTGAAAGAAACTAAGTTAAAAACTCAAATTTTACAATATTTCTATATGTTCAATAAATAAGGTTTATAATTTTATCTCAACTCCTTAATAAAAATAAATATGAACTCCAAAAAACTAAAAGAAGATTTATAAACTCAAAATAGTGTTAAAAAATTAAAGAATAACTTTGACAACTAATTTAGAATAAATGAATGTTGAAAATACAAAAAAATTGTATAAAAGGTTTAATTTTTTTATATTTACTATTTATAAAATTTGGTTTTTACTTTTAAATAATGGAAATTTTCAGTTTTTTGTAGGAAGTGAATGAGAATTGACATTTTAATTAGTTAAATATTTAAATTAGCAAACTCATACAACTGATATTAAAAATATTAGTCATATTAGGTAAAATATTTGTAAATTGAAAATATTTTATTCAATACATTTTATATTTTCTAAATTTAAGGATCAAGAATATTTAAAAGCACACATATATATATACACATAGACACCACTAGATGTATTTTACTAAAAACTATATGAAAATTATAACTTAAATATATTTTTCAGACAGCTGCCAAGTAATTATAAATCAAAGATAATTTATTTATATTGAGACCTTTTAGTATGACTGCGTATAACAATACTTAATAATAAGTACTCTAACAGTTTGATAATATACAGTACACATGTTTGCTTATTTCTGGACTTAAAGGCCAAGAAAGGCTATTTTTTTTTTTTAATTTGGTCATGATATATTTTTTCATACACATATAAGTCAAATGGAATTCATTCAATTATATCTCCAGACGATTTGATAAAATAAATATTGTTAAAACCATTTTTCACATTCCATTTGAAGTTCTGTGATGGAGGAGGCGACATGGCAAAGTGCTTACACCAAGTTGCTGGAATTCGAGTCAGGTATATGCTTAAAGAAGGGTTCCTCGGAATTCCACGAATAGTGTGGTGGTCCCAGGCTGAAGCAATATTTGGTATCGAGAGGTTCGTCATTAACAACATAGTACATCAGGTAAAAATTACACATCTCGTCGTTGTTTGTTGGACTGAAAGAGAAGAATTACAAATCATTAAAAGAAAATTCTAAGTAAAAAATATTAGCAGATTTCATTTGTAAAACCTGGCATCTTTTGCTTCAATCAGAATTAAGAAGAATAACACCGACACCACTTCATTTGTAAAACCTGGCATCTTTTTCTTCAATCAGAATTAAGAAGAATAACACACACACCACTTCATTTGTAAAACCTGGCATCTTTTGCTTCAATCAGAATTAAGAAGAATAACACAGACACCACTTCATTTGTAAAACCTGCATCTTTTACTTCAATCAGAATTAAGAAGAATAACACCGACACCACTTCATTTGTAAAACCTGGCATATTTTGCTTCAATCAGAATTAAGAAGAATAACACCGACACCACTTCATTTGTAAAACCTGGCATCTTTTGCTTCAATCAGAATTAAGAAGAATAACACCGACACCACTTCATTTGTAAAACCTGGCATATTTTGCTTCAATCAGAATTAAGAAGAATAACACCGACACCACTTCATTTGTAAAACCTGGCATCTTTTGCTTCAATCAGAATTAAGAAGAATAACACCGAAACCACTTCATTTGTAAAACCTGGCATCTTTTGCTTCAATCAGAATTAAGAAGAATAACACCGACACCACTTCATTTGTAAAACTTGGCATCTTTTGCTTCAATCAGAATTAAGAAGAATAACACCGACACCACTTCATTTGTAAAACTTGGCATCTTTTGCTTCAATCAGAATTAAGAAGAATAACACCGAAACCACTTCATTTGTAAAACCTGGCATCTTTTGCTTCAATCAGAATTAAGAAGAATAACACCGACACCACTTTCACATTCATCAAGTCAAGTTATCCACACAAACCCTAATAGTAAATGTATGAAAAATTTTAATTTTACATAAAATAAATTATGTTTTGATTGATAAGTCTAAATTTCATTCTGCATATCATGAAAATTGAATCCATAATTCTTCTTTCTACGAATTATAAAACCTAGTGCCTAGGCTGTGTAATGATAATGACCCTGGTGATGAGTTTTTTCTAAT
Organism: Odontocerum albicorne; assembly: GCA_949825065.1. Taxonomy (NCBI): domain Eukaryota; kingdom Metazoa; phylum Arthropoda; class Insecta; order Trichoptera; family Odontoceridae; genus Odontocerum; species Odontocerum albicorne. Next base: position 5,426,584 of record OX463839.1, read on the forward strand.
AACCATCTGAACCAATTCCATCTACTATAATACTGTTTGATAAATCATACTCTCTTTCAATTATTGTCAAAACATCACCATACTGCACCAGTTTTGAGCAAGAAGGAATGCCATCATAACTCGGTGGTTTTATCTTAGAATTAAAATATCTAAAATATTCTTAGCCCTTATCCTATGATATAAACTTGGATACCATATTCTTATCCTGGAAGTGATTAAATTTTAATATTTTAGACGGTTTTGGGTTACTTGAGATTTATTAATGCGGTTTATAAAATGAATGTCTTCATTGATAGATCGATATATTTTTTTATTCATACTAATCAAAATGCTTCGCAACAAGTCTGCTCTTAAGTTAGTCTACATTTTGCGCAGGTACCGTGTTCTCTAAAGCAATCCTGGAGTAAGTTACAAGTCACTCTTTGGACCAAATTGACTCAACAGGTCTATAATGACCACTGACCATTTGTTAGCTCTTTCTTATCTTCATTATGTTATCACTCGTTCTTTATTATGTTATCACTCGTTCTTTATTATGTTATCACTAGTTACAAAATTCACAATGAATAGTTAACAACCATTTTATAATACTATTGAAATAGTTTTTATTAAGTCCAGGGTACTTGAAACAATTATAAAACTCATTTGAAATCCACTTGACCCAGGTATAGAAATATAATGCAGGATTGAATAAGCAACAATAGCATTCAATAGTATATTACACTGGCGAGAGACTGTTTTGTGTTCGATATCATTATTCTGTAATTATACGAGTAATATGAATTCAAAGTTGAGGAAGACAACGGTCAAATGCTATGCATGGTCTATTTTGGTCTATGAAGTTGAGACATGGGTCATTTTGTTTTGGTAATCACCAACATATGACTTGAGACCTTATTTTATTTATTTTACATTTGATACAGGTTTAACCCAATTTCATCAAACAAAATGCACAATATAAGAAAAAAACATAAAGATAAGTCTAAAAATAATAACAAGAAGAACTCATGCTTCCCTGTTAAGTGGCCAAGTTATACTCACAAAGTGTACTAATAAGCTCAATCCTCAATTTATCCACGAAGATATAGAAAATATTAATATCGGAAAATACGTTCAACAAAGTAATTCTGTATGCCAATGGTCGCGCTTTAAATAGCTCAGTTTGTGAATATGGTACCGAAAACTGTCTTAATTCACGATGGCGTAAATAATTATCAAGTAAATTAAACAAAAGTTTATCAATCAACAAGGGATTGCTCTACACAAAGAGATGCCTATTTTCTAAAGCTTAAAAAGTTGTGGACAAACATACCCATTAAAAAAAATGTGGGATAGATAGCCTACATTCCCTAGAATAAAGGTTTCGCAGAATTCTTTTTTTAGCTCGCTCAACTATCAGGGAATTCTGGATTCCTCACGGATTCTATATTCAATATATTGAGCTGTACTCTAATCTGCTGTGAACCACTGAATTATAAAGATATTTCATAACATATGGCATTCCCCATTCAAGTAAAAATCATCTCAAAAGAGACTTTCTGGTATAAATAAATACCCATGAATGTAAAAAGAAAGCAGATTTGTAATATTTAATAATACTAACCCAATCATTGTCCATACATCCCTGAAGTTTTTCATTGTGCACCGAGCAGCCAGGAAGTCTCCGGGTCTGATGGGGTTGGTGTCCTCTGTAGGGTAAAACATCTGAGGTGTCATGGGGTCTCTCTGGCCTAGTCTGGTCCATTCATCAACTCCTTTATCATTCTCTCTTACTCGATAACCCTCAACTAACTTGCCTTGAATATAACACAATAAAAGTAAGAAATTTGATTTTAAATTAAGATGAAAAGTAACTTTATCATAATATTAAAGTACATTATAACACTATACATATATAGAAATTAATTAAATGTCCCAATAACATATTTGTGTAAAAGAAATGTTAGAGAAGAATGGTATATATTAACGGTATAGATATATTTTGAAAGGTGTGTTGCAGCAGAAAACAAGGTAAACGGTGCACTTAGAACTGTATTGACAAATAAAAGAATCTTTAAAAATTATGGAACACAGTGGTATCTTAGTGTCCACCTTGATGTTTCATAGTGAAACCTGGACATTAAAGAGTGATAGGAGTAGAATAAATGCGATACAAATGTGAGCTTTGCGGAGATTATCTAGTATTACAATGTATTATAGAGTAAGAATAACTAGATGAGACTGCTTGTTCCAGTCAAATGTTATCATTAGAATCAAGAAAGGAATCTTCAGATGGTTTGGACAAATCCAAAGAATGAGTTCCGAAAGACTTACAAAATCAATATACATGTATGTCTGGAGTTAATGAAGTGTAAGGAAATGGCAGGTTGAGGAAATAATCGAAGGATATAGTTAGAAAAATTATGACTGAAAGCAAAGAAGCATGAGAAACAGAAGAGCATGCATGATGAGATATATGAGTGTGGATGAGGCAAATAATATTTGTGTGGATAGAAAGGAGTGGAAATCTGTCCTCCCTGCCTACCCCAAAAGAGATATGATATAATGGTATGTATGTATGTAAAAAATATTATTGGTAGACAAGGCATCAAGTAGATTTTGTCTCTATGTGAAATGAACAAATATCTCCAATTTTATGATACCCTGTAGCTACTCTACCATATCTCTTGAACTAATTTCATAATTTTATTGGAAACATTTCATTGTATGCTGGTAATAAATAACAAAAAAACATCACATCCTCTCATACTGGTGGATTTTGTGTACAACTGTGACAACATGGTCAAGTATAAACATTTACACTAGTCAATAATTTCAGGACCTGGCCAAGTATTTTAAAATTCAAGACTAATTTGACATCAATTGAACAGGATGAATGGTTCAAATTGTGATGCAGAAAATATTTAATAACCACATATTGACTTGACACCTAGCACCCTCCAATCCATTAATTAATCCAATTATTCCAGTCTCTCAAAAATTCCCTTAAGGGAAAAAATTTATCTTCCCTGAATTTCTTTGCCCAGAAAGATGCAAAGTTATGAAAGGATAAAATTTTCAAGTAGATCGAAATATGGCATAAATTAGTGGAACATACATTATAGAATAAAATTACATCTAAATATAAAATACGAAATTACTTTCCTTACAACCCGATACTATACACAAAATCACGCATAATAAAGAACTTACCAAGACTGTGAGTGTGTGTTCTATACGCAAATGGCCAAATAACTTTGTTTTCCTTGAGTTGGCATGCCGTCTCCATGTACTCCACTTCGCGGGGAGGGATGATGCCCCCTGTGCCCAGTAGTACCACTCCAGCCAATTTGCTTAGGCTATAAAAAAAGGAAAATTATTACACCTTTTATTTTTCAGTATTGCAGCATTCAACCGAAAATGTGATCCACAAAAGGTTTCCAGCCTAGTTCGAGAGTTCATCAGGTATTATATTTTTACAATGAATATTTATACTGAGACAGATTGGCGTATCTTCGGTTTAAACTGGCACATTGCCAATATGAAAAAGGATAATTTATAAATCGACATCATCTCAGCATGTCTTTAATTACTTTTCGTCAATAAAAACATTTATTTACACTGTTGTACGAGGGTTGCTACTTAAATTTTGAGATATGGCAACACCAGTTTAGATACGTCAAATCTGACATCAGTATCGTAAAGTTCGACGTTTTTAATGGTATACGTGCTCAGAAAATTTTGTCATACGAGTGCTATTTTGTGTTGTTTACAGTGACTTGAAAAATTCATCTCCGCGAAAAATGGAATTAAATCGTGAACATTTTCGTGCGATGATTTTTTATGATTTTCGACGTGGACTAACTCAACAACAGTGTGCCGATCAACTTGACTGTCAACAAATAATTTCAGAATCTTTTACAGCTTCTGTTTCTGATCATTAATACTTCGAATAAAAAATGATATACTCACGGCTTTTCTGTGTAGTGAAGAAACACACCTGAGTCATCTTCCATACCAGCTGCAACAAAACATACATAGTTATGTAAAATTTTACTATTTTAATCAGGTCTGTAGAGTCGGAATCAAGTCAGATGTCGGGGTTTTGGAGTCTGTTGGTTTTTTATGGAATCGTAGTCAGGAGATGCTATTCTAATTTGGAGTACCACTTCAAATTTTTTACATTTCTTCAAACTTATTGGCAACATAAATTATGAACTACGTACCATCTAGTACAAATAGTGTAATGAAAAGGAATCAGGATCGAACAGAGGGAAGAGATAATTAAAAACAAACTGTACTTAAGTACTTATGCCTCGTATATGACATATAGTTAGCAATATATGTACTATAATTGTATTTCAGTACTTACACCACGTATATAACATATACGTGGATCGTCCAGAAAGTAAAGAACGTTTTGGCAACTAAATAAAAACAAAAGATATGAACACAAAACTTTATTTACAAAGTCACAATACCTTACTCTATTTTTCAATGTAGTCACAATAGCTGTCAAGGCACTTATTGTAACGTGCAACCAATTTTTCGATTCCGATGTTATACTGTTTACTCCACTTTTTGTAATGGTACACCCTACCGTTTCAAGACTTTTACCTCATCATCAGGGGAGCACAAACAAGACTGAATTCTGTTCGAACTGGTCCTGACATACACGCTTCTAAAGGTAAACATTCGGCTTGGGGACTGTGGGTGGAGGAAGGGAGGAGACAACCTCGGTGAGCAGTGGCAAGACTCTTGGTATATATGTGTTTGCCAGATGTTCTCCTCGATGCACTGACAGTAGTTGAATTAGAGATTACTTGAGCCCTTTTCACAAAAGATCCAGTTCTTCATCCCTAAAAGGATGGTTTGAAACATAAACTACTTTTTCTGCGCATTTTAAATCTTTACTTGTATCGCTAGTGTTAGGTGTTTCGTTAATCTGGTCATATTTTAATTTATTTAGTTTTTTATCCACTTTTTATTTTCGGATCCAAATGCGCTTACAGATTCATACACATAATCGTTAAAAATGTCCCACTCAACTGGATGCAAACAATCAATTATCTCGCAAAAATGGTACATTTGACTTTGACATATATGTTATAGAAAAGACTTATTCAGACTCTATAATCCAGCAGCTTCCAACCATCCTAATAACCATAAATTGGCCGCCTTTAACTATATGCTTCATAGATTGCTCAGTGTCCCCTTGACCGACGACAATTTTTAAAAGGAATTAATAACCATAAAAAAAATAGCTACAAATAATGGCTATCCTGGAAGCCTCATTGATTCGCTTTTAAAAAATAAAACAAAAAAGAAACTCATAAAAGATCACATATTTAACAACATCTATAAGCATACCTATAAATGGAGCAAAGTCCTATTTATAAAAAATATATATGAAATGACCAAATGACCAGCTTTTTACACGAACTTTAATCTCTGGAAACTCTTATGTAACGGGAAAGGCCAAAATGGAATACTTAGTAACAGTGGTGTGTATAAACTTTTATATGCCGACTGATAATTTCTATATAGGAAAGACAAAAAGATCATTTGAAAAGAGATTTCGTGAACACAAATCCACCTTAACAAATACTCTAATTTATTCTGAAATGGCTAATCATTGTCACCATGAAAACCATACATTTTCTATTGATGATGCCAATTTCTTACATATCAGTAATAACGGAAATAAATTCGACAGATTAGAGGCCCTAAAAATCTCTAAGTCAGTGCATCGGGGTGAACATCTGGAAAACACATATAGTCCAAGATTCGCCACTGCTCGCCGAGGTTGTCTCCTCCCTCCCTTCCACCCACAGTCCCCAACCCGAATGTTTACCGTTACAAGCAGGACTGTGGAGTCGGAGTCGCAGTCGGAGCCGGAGTCGTGGAGTCGGAACATTTTAGGCGGAGTCGGAGTCGGAAAAAATCGACCGACTCCGACTCCGTTTAATTATTTTAACATTTTCTTTAATGAATAACGTTAACGTATGTGTTAACCAGTTAACCTCTCATCGTTTCATGCCTGATACTATTTTCCGCGCTTAAAATGATTAAATCAGATTTAAGAGCTTCCATAAATCCTGACTTAATAGAAGCAATTCTTTTTTTGAGATCTAATTCCATTTAGACCACGAATAGGAAATAAGATTTATATAAAGTATATTTACTTTCAAAAATCTTATCTTGTGTTCTATTCAATATTGAATCAAAATAATAATAAACAATATTAATAAGATTTAGTTAACGTATGAAAACAAATGAAGCAACCTTTTTATTTTAAAGTGTTTTCTTATTTTTTTTAATACCTACCTGTGTTGTTTTTCTAATTATTTTAAAAGTTTTATTTAATTCTTTTTTTAAATATAAATATATATTTTTAATATTATTTTTGTGTGAAGATATTGCTTAATTCGTATTGTTTATATATTTTTTTATTAAATTGTTTCATTTGTGTACGAATATAAATTAATTTTTTATTTATACCTGTATCCATTATTAATAAGTCAATATAAATACATTAGGTAGACGCAGTAAATTATAAAATAAAATAAAAATTGAAGTCAGAGTCAAGAGTAGGAGTCGGAGTCGGAGTTGGAGTCGGAGTCGGAGTATAAAATAAAGCCGGAGCCGGAGTCGGAGTCGGTAAATTTTCATCCGACTCCACAGCCCTGGTTACAAGTGTGTATGTTGGTACCAGTTTGAACAGAATTCAGTATTGTTTGTCCACTGATGATGAGGTGAAAGCCTTGAAAACAATAGGGCTATACCGTAACAAAAAGTGGAATAAACAGTGTTTGATAAAACAAATTACAATGTCTTTAAACCTCCACAATGTTAATGCCTCAACTATAAACAATATGTTAAAGATATCTTGAGTGAAAGAATAATTGGAACTCTTTTTAAAAATCTGGGTTCCAATGAGAATCAAACCCACAACTTATAGATGTAGTGAAACGTGCAAATAATATATATTTTAGATAAATTCCAAGAGTCCTCTTGGAGTTACAGTTAGCTTACATCAGTTAGTACATAAGTGAGTTTTTAATGGAAAATACCTGGGAATCTGTGCATGTAATGAACTTGCAGTACCAGGTACTGGATCGGAGAGTTCCCTCCAACCTTGAAGCCCACATCAGCCGGTAGAGTCAGCATCGGAGCATCCCTTGCCCAAGCGTAGATTATCTAAAGCAGAAAATTTATTTTTAAAATAATCAGAACAATGATTCATACATTTCATTATTTATCACAGTTAATTAGTTTTCGAGATATGGGTGCAGCTTAGGAAGTACTTACTTTCACACGCTTTTCTATCACCATGACTGGATTTCGAAACATTCATTCTCAGATCTTTCTCTTCGCATCTCTCACAGAATATACATATCAAATGTATGGTACCAATTGACTTTGTAGTTCCTTCACACACGAATCTGTATAAATATTGAACAGCCAGGGCGACATAATGTATCCTTGCTTTATCCCTTTCGAAATATTAAACCATTTAGTCAAAATAGCATTTAATCTAATACATGCTCTATTTTTGGCATATAATGACGCAATACCACGTATTAGTTTATATTCAACACCATATTCATTCAATATTATCCATAGCTTGCCTCTTATCACGCAATCATATACTTTTTCATTCTAACTCACTATTATTGACACATTTAAAATATTACATAATGTTACATATGCGAGTGTAAGGATAAGAAGGTAGTGGCTGCGGCCATTAACCACTTGACAGTTTTTCCCGAGCGGGACTCGGGCACAAAGTTCCTTTTTATACTCGATGAGTCCGAGCGTCGTTCAGGCAAATCTTGTTTCGACTTGTTGGGAGTGTTTCTCTCGAGCGTCCTTTGGGCAGATCTTGTTTCAACTTGTTTTCTCCGAATGAAATATACTTTCGTATAGAATTTATTCATTCACAGTTCATCATTGTGTTACGTCGCGTGTTAAAAATCCGACTGTTAAATGGTTAAATTAGGTACTTCCCTGCATCTGCACATGTTCAGAAAAACATATTTAGTAAGAAAACCGCAGAAAACTTGCCGAGGAAGACGAGCCACAAAGAAACCTTTGCGCAGTTTTTATATACGAGTATGATCATAAATTTTGATAAGATCTCCCAAAAAAGGTTGTCTTCAAGTGATTCCTTAAGCTAACTGCTATTTACGAGTATTATTCACAGCAATCAGGAATGTCAAAAATGTTAATAAATGTCCCGTAGGGTACCAAGTCTTTTTTAATTAGATTAATTTTGAAAATTCATTATAATATCTGAATAAATAAGTGATTCCATTACTTAACCTTTAACCCTTTTAATCCCAGCATATTTTGCATAAAATGTGCGAAAAATCCCAAGCATTTTTTGGCAAAAAAAACCATAGTTTATATTTTAATTTTTAACTCAGTTAATATTTAGTTTTAAAACCTAATTTTTTTTATGGAGACCTTCCTGTAGAATGTAAAATAATAAGTAATTTTCATATTTCATCTCCATGGATCTTCCTCGAATAACAACCAGAGGAAGATCAAAGAATTCGTGGGTGGTGCAAAAAGATAACCTGATGCAGAGGCACGGCCTGGGGGACGTAGTCCGGGACAGAAGAGCATAGAACCTGAGGACGAGGAGAGCTGATCCCAACAGTCTTCACAGACAGTGAGTTGGGATGGAGCCAGGGAGAAGATATTTCATTAAAAAAATTCAACATAAAAACTTGTAGGCCTATGATCGGCCCTGTGGGATTTTTCGCATACACCAGTTGGGGCCGATAATCACCCCTGTGGGATTAAAAGGGTTAATAAATATAATTATCATTTTTTCTTCTTACCGTATTCTTTACAATTTCAAATCGACACAATTTAGCAGACACAGAGTTTCCAAAGCAGTTAACGTCGTAAAATGTAAAATATAATGATTCATTTCTTAAGAAATAATACAGAAGTCAGAAATAATGATTCATATCTTAAGAAATAATAATGATTCATATCTTAAGAAATAATGATTCATATCTTAAGAAATAATAATGATTCATATCTTAAGAAATAATGATTCATATCTTAAGAAATAATACAAATAAAATTATAAAGAGAAGTCAGAAATACCTGTGAGCCGGATGCACATGGACTAGCTTTGGTGCTGTATACATCCATTGTCTCACTCTTTTGCATCTCACCGCAATTCCTAGAAATAAAAAATGAGCATAACAATACGGCAGTGTAAGTGGAGAATGGGGATGAATTACATTCATTGTAATAAAAAAGTGTGAAACATTGTAATAAAAAAGTGTGAAAGGAAAAGTAAATGTGCTATTTTAGGAGCGGTTGTTCCTTAAAGGAGAGATGATGAGGATAAATAAAAACGTGTAAAGAGGAATTTTATTGACAGACGTCGGTATTTATAATGTTTATTGAATGTGTGCGGGAATGCGCACGCGATATGTCGCTGTCTCGTCTCTGCGTTTACAATACGTTTGTTGTCGCGTGTAGGTATTCTTTCTGTTTTGGGAGACAGCGCGAAAGATGTGTTGCTTTCTCGTTTCCTTATGGAATGCGCTCTCAGTTGGTAGTGAGTTGAATGACCGACGCGTGGACTTTGTCCATTGATTGTCTCGGATTGTGAAGGTGTGCAAAGGTCGTCTCGTGGGTTCAGTGATCGCACATACGGTCGCCACACTATATTAGGTAGTATTTTTTCAGATAGTGGAAAAGTTCTAAGGGATATTGAATGGTGTATAGCGATAGATTTAAGGATATGTTCCGGTTCAAAGTCACAACAGCAGTTTAGTACCAACTTTAATATATGGGAATAAAACGTGAATGTGAAAAAATAATGAAAAGAGCTAAATAAATTCTTTATAAATACGTGCACTGAGAAAGGCACACGAATGACATGGTTTGACAAAATACGGAATGAAGTGATTAGGGATGAATGTGAATTTAAGGGTGATGTGTTGAGTAAGATGAAGAATGACTAACAAAACTAATATACAGTGTGCAAATGTGAGTGGAAAGTGTAGTAGAGAAAGACCAAAGAAGGTATGGTTGGATCATGTGAATAATATTTTGAAAGAATAAAATGTAAGAGAAATCTTAAGAGATGTATAAGAGAAAAGACGAAAGTCAGTTGCTCTGTCCTATCTCCCTACTTCAACATGGAAACAGTGTGATGTACATAACAGTACTTCATTCTTTTAAATCCTATAGCTTATGACGACCTCCGTGGCTTGGTGGTAAGACTGTCTGCCGATCCGGAAGTTGCGGGTTCGATCCCCGCTGGAACCCAGATTTTTTTTTAATAGGATTCCAGTCTGGTTAACACTTAGGGCATATAAATAAAAACATATTTCTGGTTGGTTGGAAGAGATTGCCACATGGCAATAAACTCGCCAGATTAAAAAAAATAATTTATTTTATTTATTTATTTTACACATGACAAGAAATATAGATAATTTGGTAAAGAACAACAGGTAATTTAATTCGGATACACAATTTTAATGGATCTGGGTTTGTTGCCTTTCATTTGTCGTGTCCCCAGTAAACTAGACTTTTGCCTGTATCTCACTGAGGAGATTATTACTAATATTATCCGTATACTATATTAAATTCGCAAATAGTTTGCAATTTTTATTTAAAAAAATAATTTTGATACATCAATCATCCGATAATTTATTTAAACAAGTAGATGAAACTTACCACACAGGCTTGTCAGCGCCAGGTAAAGTACACCCATAAAGAAGCATGTGATGCGCTGTGTGCATTGTGGCGTTAGGTTCAAACCCAACTGCAAAAAATATAATACAATATATTGGTGAGTTCGAGTCATTAGTCCAATGGTTCCTACGTACAAGAATTTAGGAACTCCGAGCATGATCTTTTTAAAACTGAAATATCCATGATCCTAAATGGTTTTAATTCAGATAATTTTATCTGAATTGATGAGCTTGGCATTGAGTGGTGACTTACATATGTTACATTGTTGGGTAATATTTATTACGGTATACTACCTTGATCAAAAAGTTTTAAGACTTTATTCATAAAATTGAAAATACAAGTTTATTCAACAAAATCGATATGGTCCCCTTCAAAGTACTCCCCATCGACTGCAACGCACTTACGCCAGCGTTTGATCCAATCCTCGAAACACCGCTGGTACTCAATTTTCGGTATGTCCATCAGAGCCGTCTTCGATTTTTTCATGACATCCTCTCGGGTGCAGTAACGCGTTCCGCGAAGCGGTTTTTTAAGTCGGTTGAACAGGAAAAAGTCGCAGGGAGCCAGATCAGGTGAATTTGAAGGCTGCTGGATAGTAATCGTGTTGTTTTTGGTCAAAAACTCATGGAAATCATGTCTTTCGCGATTTCAACGCGGTCCTTTTTTGCATGAAATTAAAGTCTTTCGGCACCAGTTTTGCAACGACACGTCTGAGGCCCAAATCACTAACCAAAATGGCTTGAGCGGATCTATAAGCGATGTTCAAGTCCTCTGCCAGCTCTCTGATGGTCAATTTGCGGTTTTCGGCCAACATTTCTTTGATTTTATCGATGTTTTCATCGGTTTTCGACTGCCACTGCGTTCGTCATCCTCGACCGACTCACGACCATGCCACCGAAAAACACTTCTCCAACATTTCCAAGGTCTGCGGACCGTTAACTCCGTTTTTCACACAAAATTTAATGCAAACTCGTTGATGCACAGTTGATGCCATTTTCAAACTTGTAAAAAATCGAAAACACGCACAAAGGTAGATGTACTCAGTACAGCGTAACTTTTACAAATCTCAAGCTATGACGCTGAAATTTAGAGGGAAGTGTCAATGATAGATGTGGTAACCTAACAAAAAAAAAATTCCAATCGGGTGACTGACAGCGCCACACGGTGGCCGGTACTAAAACGTTTTGATCAAGGTAGTATGAACCATTCTGACGTTATGGATAAAAATACTAAAGAGAATACTATTTTCTAAATGAGGATGGAAGCTTTGCATAAGAGGTTTTTTTTCAGTAAAATCAGAAGGTAGAAAACTGATAAAAACTGCACGAAAGCTCTAAAAGTAAAAATTGGCGATCTATATGAAAATATACATAAATAAGATACAATTTTAAAGCAAAAGAGTTATTAGTTAATTTCGATGCTACGAAATATTTCAATACACGAGTATTTATGTGTAGTAATTTTGTTTAAAGAGTATTCCTATATGCATGGTATACAGAAAATTGTCTTCATACCATGCCCATTAAATGTATCACTGCCTCCACTTATCTCGGTTAAAATACTCAGCATCTTTCCGATAACGGATTTGAACTATGCTCAAGCAGAGATTGTTTATTCGCTTTCCCAGTTCCCCACTCTTCTCATTTTTGCTTTGTTATTTTCTTTCCATGCAACGAGACTTTCCATACTCTGGAACTAGTAAACAATTAACCGCTGAACGAGTAGGGCGAGCGAATTTTTACCTCAAGAGAGTATGGACGTACACGGTACGTGCGATGTTTTTATTCCCGAATACATGAATTTATCCATAAAACGGACAAGGCTCAAATGTTTTTATCTATTCTATTATTTTGTAAATGGCGGCCGCAATTACGATATTTATATTACTTACAAAATATTTTTTTTATTTTACTTACAAAATCTCACTCGCTTAGAGGTTAATGTTAAACTCGCTCCATCATTAACATGTTTCAAAAAGTGACTGAAAAAACTCTTAATTTCAAGTCAGCAAAGTTACATGTTTCATTCCCGATTTGCTTTTCCTCTCGAACAACCCTTCCTTCTTTATAATTTTGCAAGTACGTACAGTACCCGGCGGTAAGTAATAATACACATAGTTTGTAGAGCGTCGTCTCTGTCATTTATACACGTGTTCCGTCGCGATTTGTCAGTCGTTACCGGACCGGACTGTTAGCGCATCGTGAGACAGAGACGACACTCTACAAACTATGTGTAATTACTTACCGCCGGGTACAGTGTTAATAAATAAATAAATAAATTCATAGTCATTTTCAGCAGCTGTGGACACCAATGAACAGCATAAAACAATATAAAGGTCACGAGTACACCAGATGAGCGACAGATGGTTGCAGTGCTTGGGGTAGTTCAACCACCCCACCCCTTTTAAATAAAATAACATATTAAGTTCATGCTGATATAAAAGTAGGTACTAATTATCTATTCTACATGGAACGTATCATATATATCTGGAAAAAGATTATTTTTCGAAACTTCAGTCATTGAATAAAGCAGAAATTAAATGGAATAATCCTATAAACATAACTTACCTATATAATAAGGTTTTGTGGGATCCACTCGAATTGGCGAGCAGAGATAAAGCTCATCCTGAAACAAATTAAATATATTTGAAAAACATAATTTACACTATTATATTGATGTATTTCGGGCAAAATAGTGTAACCTCAAATATGTAAATTTGACTGAAGAATAATAAAACAGGAAATACAACTAAATTTAACCACAAACTACACTTCTTACCGGATGCGTATGTTTACATAAACTCATATACATAAATTTATAGACAAACTACACTTCTTACCGGATGCGTAAGTTTACATAAACTCATATACATAAATGATATAGGGTCATTTGACATTTACAATAAAAATTTTAAAAATATAATTGAGAGTTGGATAGTCTTTTCCATGTATTTGTAAAACTCAATAATAAAATATTGGCAGTGAACTGCTCAGCTCTCATGACCTCCCCAGAGAAGTAAGGCCTCAGGTAGATAAAGCTGCAGTTGTGGCGGGCTGCCTGAGAGATGTCATATGGAGGAATAAAGATATGAGAACGGATAGCAAGGTACGCATTTATAAGACCTGTGTGCGACCTATCCTCACATATGGCATCGAAGCGAGGGCGGACACTACAAGACCAAAAGTATGCTAATGACAACAGAAATGAGAACTCTACGTTCTATTGCTGGGAAGACTTTGCGTGATCGTGTAAGGAACACAACAATCTGAGAGGTCTGTGAGGTCCAAGATGTGGTCAGATGGGGACGACAACGTCGACGATACTGGTGCCAACATGTACAGAGAATGAATTCCACAAGAATTCCATACATAGCTCTGCATGGGGTGCCGGATGGACGGCGTCCACCAGGGAGACGCCCGAAACGATGGAAAGATAGCTGGAGCTCAGCATCACACGAGGATTATCTTGTAATAACAGACTGTTGAGTCTACAGAAAGTTGAAGAATAATAAAATCAATTTATGGTTTAATGTCAACTTCAACTCGACAGATTCAGTTGACTCATTTTATTTCAACTATGTATTCTACTTCTGGAAAAGAAAATAAAAGAAAGATTTACACCCCTTTACGTTCATTAAACGTAAAAATGCGTAATATGAATACATGAAATTTAAGGATTCAATTTTCAAAAAGTAGAAATACCACCTTCAAAAGAAATAAAAAGCACGATTTAATATAAACATTAAGTATGTAATAAAACCACGAAAACTGGAGAATTCTCGTCTGGAAATGTAAAAAGTTGTATCTTATGTATGTAACATTACATAAAAAGAAGCGATTATTTCGAAAGTCGGGTGATATTTAATAATAAAAAATATATTTTACTGTGGTTTTTAAAAAGGGTAATATTTGACTGTTTATATTATTTATTATGTATTTGATACGGGTTTGAGATGAGATAAGACACTCTGAGATGGTTTGGACATGTTGAACGAATGAATTAAGAAAGACTAACAAAACAAATATAGAGTGAAAATGAGAGTGTAAGGCGTAGTAGAGGAAGACCAAGTGAATTATATTTATAAAAAAAAGGAAATGTATAAAGTCGGAAAAATCGTTTAAGTTGTGTCATCATCATCATTGTTAACCAGGGTCGATCCACTGCTGGATGAAGTTCACTCCAAGTTGACTCCAAATAGTTCGGTTTTTTACTCGTTGGTACCATGTGATGCTGCCATGCTTCCTGATTTAATCTATCCAGTGTACCTTCTTCGGTCTTCTTCTGGGCCTCTGTATGCCTCTTGGGTACTGTTGGATTATTTCGGACGTCCATCGGGAATCTGACATTGTGGCTACGTATCCTGCCCATTGCCACTTTATTTTATTGCACACCTTTATTACGTCTTCTACGTTGTGTGACAAGATGTACGGATGTAGGAGACGCAAAAGATGTGTCGCTATAAGAAAATATGGCGCTTTTTCCTCTCTGCCTACCCCGATAGGGAAAGTGTGATAATATGTAGGTGTATGATACAGGCTTAACCCAATTATGGTTATTAGACCATTCGACACAGGTTCGCAAAGACCAGTTATTAAAATAAGTTGCGGATCTCCGAACCGATTGTTAAAATATTCAGTCTGTTCGAACTGGTTCTCGCGGACCGGTTGTCGCATTTGTGTATTAGGAGGTTTGAATTATTTATTTTATTCATTACACATGATAAGAAATATACATAATTTGCGGAAAAACAACAGGTAATTTAATTTGGACATACATTATTTTAATGGATCTGGGTTTGTCGCCTTTCAGTTGTCGTATCCCCACTAGGCTTTTACCCGTATCTCACTTATAAATGGCACATCAGCGTCACGGTAAAATGTCAAACAGTCGGTTTCTCTAAAATGTCACAAACGAGTGTAACGTAACAATCACGCCTACTCGTTGTCTTTGTAATTGGTAGCCGTAAAATCTCGACAAAATCTCATTTTAATTGCCCCGTAAAATGTTTAACATTGTAACATAAGTGTTTAATTGCTTGAAAGCAGATTTCCGTTAATATATCTGGCAAAAGTTTATCATTACCGAAAACATGATGAAATATCGCCGATTTAAAATTTACAATGTTTTTTTATTTTCTTTAATAGGCAATCCATCTATACAAAACTGATTTGTGCCACCACGTCAAAGCCAAAAATGAGGCAATATGATAGATGAAATCTAAAAAATGAATGAATATGATAGGTGAAATCTAAAAAAATACACAATTTTAGACTATTTAAAGCTTCAACTACTTAAAAAATCTAACGATCGATCTATCTATAAATGGAAAAGTTCGTCGAAGAAATGCAACATTCATTGGACGCGACAAAGATCTATATGCCATTTAGGCCGAGGCCACACAGGTAGGAGCCTCGCTTGGTGCTTAGAGCTACGCTGCGAGTTAGGTGACATATCCTAGAGCAGTGTTCCCCAACCGGTGGTCCGCGGCCCGGTGCCGGGCCGCAGAGACTTTCCGCCGGGCCGCAAACAGTATACCAAATTTCAAGAAATTCGCCATGCAAAAATATTAAATATAGGATTTTCATCCATGTCCTCAATAAAATCGAAACATAGGAATAGACTGGACGTAAATGCAGCACTTCGTCTGTCAGAGACAGCACTACAGTCAAGAATATCCAATATATTAGCAAAGATCAACAGCAGGTTTCGCATTAGTTTGTTGCAAAAACCCCCTTGTTTTTGTTAAATTTTAATTGTATCAGACAATGTTACAATTAAAATTGTTTAACTGTTATATGTATATTTGTCAATTATAGTTACATACGAGTATGTCCATCTGTCACAATATAAGATTAAAAATAAATTTAATAAAAAAAACATTTTTATTTCAGTATTAGTGGTCCGCGAAAATTTTTTCCTTTTTTTACCGGTCCACAGGTCTAAAAAGGTTGGGGAACACTGTCCTAGAGAACCAACGCATACTATCGCAATGGCCACACTGCACGCTTCGTGCCACACTGCACGTTTCGCGCCACGCTACATGACGATTAGTCACCGAGTGAATCTCCTAGCGAATATACGTGTGGGTTAATTTTATTGTGTCACCGTGATTTTACAAGATGGCGGAAGTTTTAATAACAGCTGTGTATAAAAGTGAGCCTTTGTGGAACCCACCTAGCAAATTATACAAAAATGTACCTGTAATAAAATCACTTGGGAATGAAGTTACACAGGAAGGAAATAAAGATGGTAAGTTGTAATGAAATTGGTTAGTTTTGAGAGTGACATCGTTTGTTGACTCAACCGCTCCCAAATGTCAAATGAATTTGTGCGAAGCACTTTGATGTGGCCAAGCATGAAGTCACCTAGTATATGAGTCAAGTAAAACCTAGCTTAGCACCTAACGAAGCACTTTGGTGTGGCCTCGGCCTTAGTAATTCAAATGTCACGTAAAGGACAATCGAAAAACACATGATCATTTCAGCCTTATATTGTGTTCTTACAAATCTATACGAGATTTTCTTCTCATGTATTTAACATGCATCAAAGAAGAAGAAATACATAGGATTGAAGTGATTTAATTAAGGTCACATAAATCCAATTTATTAGTGCCTGAATTACTTTATATATACAGACCATCACGTTTCCCTGTCCGGATAGACAGAGAGGAGAGAATGTCAAACTTTCCAATAGCGCTACACGTATTTCCTCCTTTCTACACCCATACACTTTCTCATACAACTCTGACGATTGCTTCAACTTTTTCCATTTCCTTCTCTCAAAACATCAAACACTTGATCCGACCAAATTTTCCTTGATCTTCCACTCACATTTACACTGTAAATTTGTTTTGTTTTCCAATTATTTCTTCATTCTTCAAGCCCAAACCATCTCACAGTACTCTTCTTCATCTTACTTAATACATCAACCTTTAATTCACAAAGTTGGAATATTATTGTGGACTATCTCATCTTAGCAGATTTTGATACTGTCTGATTCGAGTATATATGTTTTAATGCCACGTTGACTTTGTTTCCTATCGCTACACGCCGTTCGATATCCCTCGATCGCTATTATATATTCAGAGGAGAAAAATACTACTTCCGTAAATTAAAATTGATGGGCCAAATTGAGGGTCGACGCGGTAGAATGCGTCTGGTTTAGTTAAACAACATTCGAGAATGGACAGGAATCCAGACAGTTGAGGTGTTCCGTGCCGCCAAAGACAGACAAGAGTGATCGCCAACGTCAGTGGGAACGGACACAGCACACGAAGAAGAAGAAGAATGTTAATATTGTATATTAAATAAAAATAAACACAATTATCATAACTTATTAAGAACGGCCAAATTGCTGCAACCATCCTCTTTGTGAAGCTTAAATTTTTTTCGCCCCATCCTTATCTATATTAGCACCCAATATGTCGATTGGTCATCGAATCCATTACAACGGTGTAATCTCCACGGTACAGTTTTGCTTTCCAACTATAGTTAGAATGAAAAACGGAACCTCGAATACGATACCCAGCAACAACGACGATACGTACTACAGGAGTAACCCATACTATAGTATACGCGTACAACCAAGTTGCGTGACTTTTGATCATTTATCTCGATTTGCTGTGAACAAAATGTTTTTAATTGAAGAAAGATTTTTGAAATCGCATTGTTTGAAGAAATATCAATGACGGGAGTTCTGTGTGACCCGACAATGCCAGTCAAGTTAAAAGGAAAAGTATACCAAACGATTGTCAGACCCGCACTCCTCTATGGCTCCGAATGCTGGATGATGTATAACTCTTACTCTAGACAACCAGAAACTGCTGAAATGCGCATGCTAAGATGGTCAGCTGGTGTGTCCCTAAGAGACAAAATAAAAAGCTCACGCATTCGTGCAAACTTAGGTGTTACAGACATCAACAGTAAGATGGAGGAGAGGTGATTGAGACGGTATGGGCACGTTGGACGCAGAGCACCCGATCACATTGTGAACCAGGCAATCTCCATGGATCTTCCTCGAATAACAACTAGAGGAAGACCAAATAATTCATGGGTGGTGCAAAAAGATAATCTGATGCAGAGGCACGGCCTGGGGGACGTAGTTCGGGACAGAAGAGCATACAACCAGAGGACGAGGAAAGTTGACCCCAACAGTCTTCGCAGACAGTGAGTTGGGATGGAGCCAGGGAGAAGATTGTTTGAAGAAATAGAAAACTTGGAGTTTCGATACGAAGAATGAAAAATATGTAGAATATACAAAATAAAAGGCACGTGGTCGCACGATAACGCCTTAGACTTCAGTGCGGAAGGTTTCCGGTTCGAACTTCAAGCTATACTACTCTCAAACGATACAGGATTTTTTTTGCCTAGTATTCGGAGGTATAAAGATTCCTGTGACTTGTGTCATATATATTCTTAATACTTGGTATCCCGTGATTTAACGTACGTGATAAACTAGATTTGCGTCGAGTCCCGGTCCCGTGTTTTCAAGTGATAGATACCTCTCCTAAAAGGGACATATTAATAGCACCTATACTAAAGAAAATGTAGCATGATTCCTGTGACGTTTCACAAATTTGCCCAAATACAACCTTGTAACGACGTTCAGTAATTTTAATTGTTTTATCAACTTTAATATAAGCCTCGATTCTAATAAATAGCGAGTTATTTAGGTAAATACATTACACAAAACTAACAATAATGACAAATTAATACATCTTGTTACAAATTAGCAAAAATATGTCAGTTTGTTAAAATCAAATAATATTTAGCGACGTTCGTCTAAAGTCACTACGTTAGTCTGTCTGCATTGGCTAGGGATGGGGTATACGACAATTGGATTTTCGATTTTTTTTTATACATAAAATTAAATGTTCGTAATTAGTATTCATTCATAGTGGATATTGGCCTACTTAAAGATAGATACAATCATACAATACACTAAAAAGTCAGTATAATGAAAATTAGGAATTAAAACGTCAGTTTAGAGAAAAACAATTTTTCGATTTATAGAAAAACGATTCGATTCGTAAAAAAAACGATTTTACCCCATCCCTTTGAGACATGACATTTCAAACGTCACAGGGACCATGCTACATTTTCTTGAGTATAGTAAATATTTTTTGTAAACAATGCAACCTTCAAACCACAGTCTTCTGATTTCAAACATGGGCAATAATACCCTAGATAATGAAAATATGTATTCATTGATTTATGATGGAGATTTTGATGTCGCATAATCAGTGTACTATACAGTGTATCTTATAATCTTGAAGATTTTAACATATAAATCAACTATATTCTCTAGATCCAAACAGAATAAAGAATTTGCAAAATCTTCCAGAGGTTGTCAAAATACGTGTCTAATCATGTGTTGATGTGTATTAGATCAACTGGTAATAAAGAAGAACCCTGCAGAGTTTGCAAGGTATGTACAGTTCCCGGCGATAAATAATACACATCGGGCTTAAGAAAGAGACTGTCGGCCATAATCGGTTAACTTCGGCTTTGTAGAGCGTCGTCTCTGTCATTCATACACGTGTTCCGTCGCGATTTGTCAGAGATAGAGACGACGCTCTACAAAGCCGAAGTTAGCCGATTATGGCCGACAGTCTCTTTCTTAATCCCGATGTGTATTACTTACCGCCGGGTACTGTATGTGCTGCACACAAGAATAAAAGTGAGACAGCACATGTGTAAAGAGTATGATGTATGTTACTCGTAGCTGTTCACAAATAAGTATGTTGGTAGAATTATCACACTAAACTAAATTATTAGACTATTTTAAACAAATAAACAAAGTCTCGTTACAATATTCTTTATATTTACTTAACATAGATATAGCAATGTTAGTAAACCTTTCACAAAAAACAGAATTCCTCAAAAACAAGCCAGACACTGGGAAAGGTTGCCATGATTTTGAGCGGGTCTGAAGTGTTTAAAAAAGTAATGTAGGTTAGTAATATTGCCATTAAAAATAATCTACGTAATCATAAATAGATTTTTTTTCGTCGTTATTACTCGTACGTCTTATGACTGAAATGTAAATTTGCATAAGTGTCACGAGACAATACAAGACAAATGATAAAACGCGATCAGCGCTGATGTCTCAATTAAAGGCAAAACGTCACGAAACAATATTTGAAAAGAAAACAGCTCCGTTGTCTATGTAATTCTATGGAGACAGATGCACACTGTATGTAGATATAGTCAGGCCGACATGCAGGAGATTATGTATATACTTGTACAAGTAGGTTGTGCATCTATTGTGCCAGCGATGTATACATTTGCCTTGTGTGATGTCGACTAATTTTTATCGCCGAAATTCTATTATATTTGGTGATTCAAATTCAGATACTTGACAATACCGTTGTATTTTTTAGATAACGTTGAGGTGTAGAGAATTATTATGGAAGTGTTAAGGTTTCAAGGCGGGCATTTATTGAAAATTCCAGTAATAAACAAACCATAACCTAACTAACCGTGCCTCACTTGTAAACGTCATTCGTCTCTCTCTCTCTCTTTGAATAATGGCCGTGAACTCCTATATATGCCGTCATTCGTCTCACAACTGCAAAAAAGCGTCTATAAATAATAAAAAGCTAGAATCTATGGTTCATCACTTGACACTGGCGTACACTCATTCATATATAGGAGTTTGCGGCCATCATTCAAGATAAAGAATAATCTATGGTTATCAGTTATTGTACATATATGGTATATGACCTTCTGGACACTGGCGTATACTCCTTCATATATAGGAGTTCACGGTCATTATTCAAAGAGAGAGAGACCTTGTATATCTATGGAATGAAAAATAAGAATGAAATGTATAATTTCTATAAAATTCAAAATATATCTTCATAAACGCATGTAATACGGAAGACTTTCTAAGCCTAGTTGGTAAAACGCTCGTCTCCCAACCCGTTCGATTCCTAATGGAACCTAGATTTTTTTTTAAAGGATTCCAGTCTGATTGTCACTTAAGGCCTCTTTAACATCTTTCTGGTTGGCTGGAAGATATTGCCACATGGTAGGTTGTACTGTATACAACGAAAGTGTGATACAATACATACCATAATTGTATGATTTTCACAGATTTTGTTGTTTTTCTGTTAGGAAAAACACATTTAAATTTTACGTCATAGAATTTTTCTTAATTTTGAATTTTTTTACAAAAAAATATCAAGATCACCTATTTTCACAAAAAGCGGCAAACATTTGCAGGCCTATGTAATGAATACAAACGTGTATTTCATGGATATGATGGCGTATACGAGCATGTACAATCGTTTGTGAAAAAATAAACTCTTTGTCGATGTCTAATGTAAGATGAAAAGTAATGGATAGTTTATTTTCGCAAAAAGAATACCACGATAATGATAAAATGAAGTGGAAAAGCGTGATACTACAAAATATTTACAAACTTTCGATCACGCACGGTTAAAAGGTGTTTCGCACGCTAAAAAGCGTACGGCACATACGAGTAGATAGTGCGTTGCCGCAGAGAGTGAAAGGTCTGTAAGGCGATAAACTTGCCCAAAACAAGTGATAAACTTCAGGTATAAATCACACCAGGATTAAAGTTGATCGTCATAAAAAGCATGCAATGATTAAATGTGTTATTGAATAAAGGAGCTTTAAGATGGTTTGAACACTTGGAGAAAATGAATTTCGAAAGAATGACTAAGCTAATATACAATTCAGAAGTGCAAGGTACGTGTGGAAGAGGTAGACCAAGGAAAATGTGGCTGGATCAAATAGACCAAATTTTGTAAGGTAAAAAGTGACGTATGACCATACTACATTGTTCATTACAATACAACCTTGATCAAAAAGTTTTAGGACTTTATTCATAAAATCGAAAATACAAATGTATTCATCAAAATCGATATGGTCCCCTTCAAAGTACTCCCCATCGACTGCAACGCACTTACGCCAGCGCTTGATCCAATCCTCGAAACACCGCTAGTACTCAATTTTCGGTATGTCCATCAGAGCCGTCTTCGATTTTTTCATGACATCCTCTCGGGTGCAGTAACGCGTTCCGCGAAGCGATTTTTTAAGACGGTTGAACAGGAAAAAGTCGCAGAGAGCCAGATCAGGTGAATTCGAAGGCTGTTGGATAGTATTCGTGTTGTTTTTGGTCAAAAACTCATGGGAATCATGTCTTTCGCGATTTCAACGCGGTCCTTTTTTGCATGAAATTAAGGTATTTCGGCACCAGTTTTGCAGCTACACGTCTGAGACCCAAATCACTAACCAAAATGTCTTGAGCGGATCCATAAGCGATGTTTAAGTCCTCTGCCAGCTCTCTAATGGTCAATTTGCGGTTTTCGGCCAACATTTCTTTGATTTTATCGATGTTTTCATCGGTTTTCGACTGTCGCTGCGTTCGTCATCCTCGACCGACTCACGACCATGCCACCGAAAAACACTTCTCCAACATTTCCAAGGTCTGCGGACCGTTAACTCCGTTTTTTCACACAAAATTTAATGCAAACTTGTTGATGCACAGTTGATGCCATTTTCAAACTTGTAAAAAATCGAAAACACGCACAAAGGTAGATGTACTCAGTACAGCGTAACTTTTACAAATGTCAAGCTATGACGCTGAAATTTAGAGGGAAGTGTCAATGATAGATGTGGTAACCTAACAAAAAAAAATTCCAATCGGGTGACTGACAGCGCCACACGGTGGCCGGTCCTAAAACTTTTTTATCAAGGTAGTATGTATGAATGTGGAGGAGGCGATAGCTGGGTGCTTGAAGAGAAAAGTTTAGAGATTTGTTCTTACTGCTTACACCGCAAGAAACACGGCGTGATGATATGTATATGTAATATGTACCATCATTAAAGGTGATCAGCTATAAATAATATTATGATTAAAGTTCACTAGATATACCATGAGTTCAATCAGACAAAAATAGTCGACAGTGGGAAGTGCAGCCAAATGCACTACTCATTATTCGTATCAAATAAGCGTTCAAGGCAAATCGTTGCACCATTATATATCCGTAGGAAAGCAGGGAAAAGCGTCAAAGGAAAGGAAAGTAAATCTATCAAAGAAGTTAATATTCAAATTAGGGAAGGCGAACTGAGGGAGGCAAGCTCAATGAAAGCATCTGAATCCCTCCCACGTCAGCCGACAGCCATGGACGGAATGAAGGTTTATAAATAGAATGAGCACGGAATTTCCATTTCACTGACCAGGGACTGTCTAGTGATTCTATCCCACTGTGGTTCGAAGCATGGGACCTTTAGTGGCAAACTCTTTAGCTTCAATCGTGTCCCTTAGCCATGTTGTGTTTTTTGCGGTCATCTATGTCAATCCGCAGATAACATTATGTGGTACTGCGATGATAATCGAGTGAATAATTTCCGAAGGGACTCCACTCAACCTTATATCGGTTCATAATAATAATAATAATAAAAGGACAATTTATATAGGGCTATTTAAAGAGCAAAGTTTCAACTCAGGATTCGAACGCACTCGTAAATTTTCATGAGATCTCTCAAAAAGGGTTATCTTTAAAGTTGCACACACCACTCATATATCTGATACTAGGAGGCAGACTATTCCCCGCCAAAAGCACCAGCAACAGCAAAAGCTGTATCACAATTCCCGTCCTATTGTATTGATTTGAAACAACCAATTTATTAGATGAAGAAATCGACCTCAAAGTTCTACTTCTCTCCGAAGCAACATCCTTCAGACACAGATTCAAAAGATACAATGGAGACATCCCATTAAGGGACTTAAATGCAAAGAGATAAAGTTTGAAATTAATCCGTTCGCGACACTTAAAGCCTTTTTCTGTAGACTTTTTAGATGAGGATTGAAAGGACATGCAGTACTTAAGACGAAGAAAGGAACATTACGATGGTTGTCACATAGAAAGAAAGAATGATAAAAGAATAACAAAAACAATCTATACAAGTTGTATAGAAGGTACAAGAAATTCAGCAATACCTAGAAAGAACAGGAGAAGGAAGGTCATATATTCCGGTTTGTTTTTGTTATTTTATATACAAAACAACAACGGGCAGTAGGACTAGCTTTTTTATCTGGTGACTATTGAGAGCAATAGATGTTTAAAACAAAGCACGTCAAAAAACAAAAAACATCCACCACATCCTGACAAAGATAAAAATGCATTTATTAGCTACAGTCGTGTATATCTGGATCTAAGCTAACCACACTGCCAAGCACCTTCATTTTCTTAGGCTCATTTGCAAACTTTGTTTAGATTTTTTGGTGTTAATGTGGCACAGCCAAATTAAATTAATTAAATCGTGAAAGAGCGAAAAGCCTTTAAAATGGGGTATAGCTAGATGTTAAACGGTAGTACCTTATGAACAGTACTGGTCAGTCTAAGGTCACCTAGAAAGCATTCAACCCCGAACTGCTGACATCTCGAACTCTTCACTTTTGGCTACACAACACGTAACAGTCACTGTGCGGACAGCGGCCACACCGCGGAAACTGCGTGAACACCAAGGCTAAACTTGGTGAAGGGCCAGAAACTGGGTATTTCTGATACTGTGTTTTCCACATCCTCTCTTCAAATCCTTCCAACTCCCATCTACTCGCTCTCACTGAACATCCACAAATATACATTTCATCCAGAGCCTAGTACTACACCCCAAAGTACTGTGTATTGGCAGCAGAGCTCACAATATACTCCACATGTATACAGTTTTCAGATCGGTAACAGGAGTCTTGTGTGACCCAAAAATGCCTATAAAACTGAAGGAAAGATAAACCAGACTATCGTTAGACCCACAATTATGTATGGCTCAGAATGCTGGACTATGTACAGCTCCTACTCTAGGCAACTTGAAACAGCAGGAATGCGAATGCTTAGGTGGTCGCCAGGAGTATCACTGAAATATAAAATTAAAAGCTCACGCATTCGTGGTAGCCTGTAGGTCACTGGCATAAATAGTAAGCGGAAAGAGCGACAGCTGAGATGGTACGGGCACATAAGACGGAGACCACCAGACCATACGGTAAATCAGGCAATGTCTGTGGATCTTCCTCGACAGCCGTCCAGAGGAAGACCAAAGAACTCCTGGACGACTCAATGCTCCAAAATCCTGCAGAGAAACGGCCTAGATGAAGGCGACACCCAGAACCGAAGAATATACAGCCTGAGAACGAGAAGAGCCGACCTCAACAGCCTACCTAGGCAATGAGTTGGGACAGTGCCAGGAAGAAGAAGATGTGTACAGTTTCTGTAATATCGACTGCGGTGCGGAAGGTAATGAGAAAACACGCACTATTTCCCAAGAAAACCATATGAATATTCTAACAATTTGTGGATAACATTCCTCAGCATTGGGATCACGACGAAAATGATAGGTGGTTATACATGACAATGTGTATGGATCTGGCAGAAGCAACAGGTGTGTGCAAGGTTAGAATAAAGTGGATGTATGTTCTGTCTGTCAACTCCAATATGACATGGCGTAATGGTAATGATGATGATAACCTAATTCTTCCAAATCTTAATCACAATGAAAATGGCATTAAAATTTACTACAATTTTACAGCCATATAAGCTAAGTGAAAAACAGTACAAAGGATTTTTTTTAAATATAAAAAGCGTCTCACATCGTAATTTTATTCCTACCTACTTTTACTTGGAATTTAACCCTTCAGGCTCGTATGCCAAAACATATTTCCAGTCCCCAGGGAGGTTTAATTTTTTATGGAGATAGAGGTAAAATTGATATTAATATTTTATATAAGGTTTTATAGCATAATTTAATTCAATTAACACTTTTAGAACCACTGGAATGCTTTTTTTAATCAGTTTAGATCATGGATCGGCAACCTTTTGTTGTAACAGGGCCAAATATTTTACGTGGGAATTAGTGCGGGCCGCACTTGGGACATATGTCATTACAGTATACCTACAATATTTGTGTACAAATATTTTAGTTTTGAATCTAAAACTCTAATTATATATTTTTACGACATTTATTGTAGTTAATAAAATCAATGAGATTTTTCTGGCTGCATTTGACTTGCAAGTATTTTTATATTAACTTGCATTTTTGAAGTAGAGACGCGTAGTAACGCGTTGCGTCTAAATGTGAATCTGACAACCAAGAACAGTGTTTGTTTTTTCGGTATCATCTGCGTATCTATTAGTTTCCGTCACGATAATATCGATCACGTCATTGGTGAACATGAAACGAACGAAATTGGCGAACATGAACGTGAAACAGGGCACTGTTTTCGTACATCCTTGTGTGGGATTTTTGATGCGCGTGCGGTGCACGTCATACGTGCCTGAAGGGTTAAGCAAAGTTAAATATTTCACTTGGGGGAGAATTCAGACGTCCTTGCCCGAGTTCATTGCCAACTATTCAAAGGACAACATTCCCTCTAAGGGGCGATATAATTAATATCAGCAAGTTATCGTCTGGCAAGAACAATTGGACGTAAATATGCAAAAACAAACTTATCGTTAAAAAAATTGTAGTTTATTTAAAATATCGCAAAAGCATGGATCAATACTGGGTGTGCAAAAATATCAAGTAAGATGAATGAGCATCATATGGTTAAATTATTAACGTCTTCAAGTGTTTTTTTTATTCCATACAAGTCAACCATATACAAAGCGGCGACATATTGCCTCAATTAACTCAAAACAGATAAAGAATGTGTGGGTTGAATCCATTTTGCGTAATTACTTCCAATTTTAGTTTACAAGTCTCAAAAGGAGTATGTGCCAAATGATTAAAACGGAGGATTTTTTATTTTAACAAAATATATATAGTTGGTTATACAACTCTTACAATTTCTCTGACATTACATTTCCTTATTTAAAATTATCATTCATTCACTTGATCCAACTATACATTGGTCTTTCTCTACAACGCCTTCGAAGACTATGTATTATATATGGTTTTCCGGCAACGCTCTTCAACGTGACCGCATCGATCATGGCCTTAAAATTTCGTTAAAAATGGCACATGGCCCCTTAGCGATTTCAAGTCGAAAATGAACATCGGCTGCGGCACGTGTCCTGCATAAGCAGCTCCAATTACTAATTTCACCGATAACTCCTAAAACCGCAATCGCTCTGCTACTTCCAATCGCTTTGAGACTCGCTACTTCTTCCCTCCACTTTACCTAGTATCGCTATGATGGAAATCAAATTATTGTATTTTTAAAAGAATCGGTCATTGGATTCCGACCGGTCGCAATTTCTATAGCATAAAATTACCTTTTGAATCTTGAATTAAGTGTTCTGAAGTAAATAAAAATCTTTCATAAAAATATGTAACTTTTAATTACCATTGAATTAGTCAACGAGTTTTTTTCTTAAAACATAATTGATATGACTTCGATTATGGGATATAGAGATATATAATACAAATGAAATTACTATGAAAAATTATATTTTACAAGGAGCTGTATAAAGTATTCGTATATGGATGAGAAGGCAAAATGTGTATGATACATCGCAATCGAAAAGTCTGGTTATTTGCCTTCTATATCTACCTCGACAGCGTGACGGTATGCATGTAATTTACTAAAGCTGTTATATTATGTCGGGGCCGTGGTTCAATGGTTAGATACCATGCTTGCTGAAAGTGCAGGCTCGATTTCCAATGGGTCTCGGACTGGCATTTTAAGGAGACCTTTTTAATCTGTTATCCTGACAATAAATAGCTGCCAGTATTTTTTTCAAATACTCGTATTTTAATTTTTTTTTAAATATTAAAAAAAAATAGTTTTGAATTTAAGGGATTCAAGGTAGGGACGATATAAAAACATTTATTAAAGTTTCACACTAAATTTGAAGGCAATCGGTTGGATAGAACTTGAGATTTTATGTCGACCAGGTCGAAAAAAGTAGTTTCGAGAAAAACGCGTTAAAAGTTTTGAGATTATTGTCCGAGTCATACCGGTGCGGCGTAATTTCTGCATCATTTATAGCTATAACTTCGTAAATATTAAGAATCTTTCAATTTACTTGTGAGAACATACTCTTAAAAAATTAAACTTTAAAAATATGCAAAAAAAAACATTTTCAAATTTCTAGAGTGGAATGCCCCCTTAATGATGAGTATCGGAGGTTTTTTGAAGAACAACTTTTGACGAATAACCCAATGCCAGCCTATATGACATGACAATGCTCATTACAAACTTGTCTCCCCCCCCCGTTTGCAAAGTGTTAAGAAAGTGCATAGTTCCTAATTAAATAAATATATAAAATAAGGCTTCTTATTTGAAAAAAAGATGTAACGAGATGTTAAGCGGTAGTATCTTGTGGACAGCACTGGCCAGTCTAGGTTCGCCTGAATAGTATCCAGCCCCTGGTCCGCTGACATCTCGAACTCTTCGCCTTTGGGTCCAAGAAGCTGTCAGTGTATGGATACCGGCCACACCCCGGAAACTGCATGGGCACACAAACTAACTAGACTGTGTGGAGAGGCACAGAGGCTGGCCATTTCACCTTCTGTGTTTCCCCTATCTTCTTTCCTAATCCTTCCAACTCCTATCCACATTAGCTTATCCCAAAACATTTCTACAATACTTCAACACCCACAAGTGTTCATTTCATCTAGCACCTAATAAATACTACACCAAAAAATATTGTGTTTGCAACAAGACTCACAATATATACAACATGTATACAATTTCTGTAACATCTACTGCAGTGCGGATGCCAATAGAAAACCACCAAACTATTTCCCCCAAAAAAACTACATGAATATGTTTAACAATTTGTGGGCAACGTTACTCAGTATTGAAGTCACGACGAAGAATATTTGAGAAATGTGGTATTATTTTAATTTTTAACCTTTCCCTTCCTGTGCTAAAAAAATCCGCCCGTTCCGGTGCTGTGTATTCAATACAAATCAATACACATGTAAAAATGAGAGATTTAAAATCGGAAAAATAAGAATATTCATAGCCAATCGCTTAAATTAATTAAATTTGAAGTCAACAGTAATAATAATTTAAATTTAATTGCTGAAAACATGAAGAAAAAAACCATCGGACGACGTTCACAAAACGGGCAAAGCGACCACCTCGAACGAAAGCCCGCTGGCTACTGAGCGAGAGAAGCGAGCGAACCGAGATTCTACGAGTATTCCTTGCGTTCCCATAGTAGAGTAAGAGTGAGACGCGAATAGCGTCGCTTCCTCACCCATAGCGGTTTTTTTAGAATGAATATAGCTACGTCACACACTGGTACACGTTTGATTGTATTGGTGAATTTATTCCCGATTTTCC
Organism: Odontocerum albicorne; assembly: GCA_949825065.1. Lineage (NCBI taxonomy): Eukaryota > Metazoa > Arthropoda > Insecta > Trichoptera > Odontoceridae > Odontocerum > Odontocerum albicorne. Next base: position 5,456,554 of record OX463839.1, read on the forward strand.
ATATCTCTGATGTGGCCGATAAGTGTTAATTATTATTAATATTATTTTTTCATTCAATGCGTAAATGTATTACGGAGGAATACCTAAAATCTGAACCCAGTATTTATTATATTTAGAGAGATATTAAAGTTTTTAGAAGCAATGTGTACTAGTTACACATCACAGGACAGGAAGAGTTAATAGCAAAAGTCAACTGTGATTGTGCTTTTAAAACATATTCTATGTTCTCAATAAACGTAGTCCACTCATTATTACTCACTGGATGGGAATACCCAAATCTGGGAGAATAACAAAAAAACTGTTGACTGTAATGACAGGTGTGAGGAAACACTACTGTACTGTACTGCACTGCACCGACAGTGTATGGGGACAACAATGATCAATTTTAACTTTTGATGAATATTTGAAAAATATTTACACAATCTAAAAAATATTATTTTATTTTTTTTAGATACACACAACAAAAAATAAATTGAGTACTTACACAAAAAAATAATAATCTCAAAATCAACAAACAAAAATCAGATTAACATTTTTTGACGTTAAAAAGGAAAAAGGTAACCTTACAACAAATGATTTTATTAAAGGATTTAAGTAATTTTGCAAAATCATCAAAGAAAATCAAAATTGTTTTTCTTTTTTTTGCCCATTAAATAAATGCAGAGCTACAGAAACGTCGGTGTAAATTAATTTAGATTGAAGATTTTTGCGGATCAAAGAAAATCTTTGAAGGTTTTAATACGATAATTTGTATGAATCTTAGTAACGAAAATCTAAAAAAAATCTGATTAAATTTTATGAACAAAACGGAGACTAACGAATTGCTAAGACTAAAGACTTATTAACAAAACGGAGACTAAACCTTGCGTTTGAATACCGTGAGAAAACTATCAAATGTTGTTTATAGTTAAGGCATTAACGTTGTGGAGGTTTAAATACATTGTATTTATTTTTATCAAACACTGTTTATTCCACTTTTTTGTGACGATATAATCCTATCGGTTTCAAGGCTTTCACCTCATCTTCAAGGGAGCGCAAACAAGACTCCCCTGAAGATGAGGTGAAAGCCTTGAAACCGGTAGGGTTATACCGTCACAAAAAAGTGGAATAAGCTGTGTTTGATAAAAATTTATTACAAAACTATGAAATACACATAAATAGAAAAGGTGAAAGGAAAAGTATATGCGATATATGGTATAAGTATGGGTGAATAAACAAAGCTTCGAGCAAGATGAGGAATTTTATGATACTATTAGGTAATGTTCGCTCAAATAATGGAACAGTTAAGAGGTATATCGAACGGCATGTAGCGATAGGAAAGAAAATTAGTGGGGCGCTAAAACACATATACTCGAAACGGACAGTATCAAAATCTGCTAAGATGATAGTCCACAATAGTAATTTGATGCTAACTTTAATGTATGAGAGTAAAACGTGGAAAAATACAGACGAGCCGTATAGATGCAGTGGAAATAATGCGTGCATTAAAAAGAATACATGGAGTGATAATGTATGACAAAATACGGAATGAAGTGGTTATGAATGAATATGAACCTAAGGCTAATGTGCTAAGATGAAGAAGAGTGCTGAGATGGTTTGGGTATATGACACGAATGAATGAAGAAAGAATAACAAAACAGATAAAGCAACTGTGAGTGGAAGGCGTGTGAAAGGAAGATCAAGGAAAGTATCTTTGGATCAAGTGAATGATATTCTGAATGAATGAAACGTAGAAAGTCAGAGAAATCGTAGAAGTTGTATGAGAAGGTGTATGGATGTGCAATAGAAGAGACTAAGGATGTGTGTCGAAATAGGAAAGTCTGGCTCTCTGTCCTCTCTGCCTACCCCGACTGTGAAATGGCGTAATGGTATGTATGTATTTATAGGTATAAATATTAATAATATAATTGATAGCAAATCAGTACAAATATTAGGCCAGGTGGATAAATGAAAAATGGAATTCCCTTAAGACATAAAAGCGAGGATACAGATAGCGAGAATCGCTTTAATTAAAATAAAGCCTTTTAATAAACCGAGACCTGAGCTTCTAAATGGGAATGAGTATGGTTCGCTGTTATATCTTCTCAACTCTCATTTATGGAATGTAACTGAACCGGGAAATATCAAGTAAGGCCGAGGCTTTTGAGATGTGGACCTACAGACGTATCCTCAAAATTCCTTGGACAGATGGTGTAACAAATGTGGAAGTGCTTTCTCGTACGTATTGAGATCAAGAACTGTTTAAAACTGTTGAGGTTTGCAAGTTGTAGTATCTCGGTCACATAATGAGAGGCATAATATAGTATACATTGTAACAACTGATCATCCAGAGAAAATAAATGGCAAATGAACCAGATTAAGATGCTGCATCTTTTGGCTTAAGAACTTGCGGGAGTGGTTTGGGTACAGTGCTTTTGAGCTGTTCCGGGTTGCAGTGAACAAGATAATGGTGGCCAACCTTCGATAAGAAACAGCATGTCGTGAAGATGATTGAAAAAAATCCTTGTCCTTTTTTTAATTGAAAATAAACTGCATGCATTATCTACCATTAAGAAGAGTAAACTGGAGTTTGAGCATGTACTTGTATATTCATTTATTAGACGGCCGCCTTGATCTAACGGTTAGTATTAGTGTGCCCAGGTTCTACGAGTATTCCTGGCGGATTTATTTCTAGACTGATTTTACTATGCGCTAGAGCGACCAGGCGAAGAGTGCCTTTGTCACAGGCTCTTCAGACAGCGGAATGCCAAGATGAACCGAGAAAAATGTTCGCAAATTACAGCAGTCTCAGTGTGGGGTCACATTCCTCGGCATTGAGGTTACGACGAAAATACAATTATTTACAAACGTGAGTAAATAAATGTATTCAAAGTACAAAAAAAATAAATATACATTCAAAATACTTTTTAGGTTTATCAGTTTGTTTTTTTTTTATAATATATCACATCGTTCTTTCTCGTTATCAAGTTTTTCTTGTTTATCCTGTAACATCTTAATCATGCCATAGGGTTATACAAAGTTTCCAGAACCAAAATGATGTTTACAAAAAAAACTTGATCTGTAACATTACCTCGAGGGAGGTAGTGAGGCAGTACCACATTCACGAATCTGTCTGTCTGGATGGAAATTTTTAATCAGGCAAATTTGGACTATACACAAAAAGGAAACAACCTAAAAATTGATTTTTTTCGAAGTATCTTTAAATACCGAATAAATCAATCCCGGTAGTGGAAACATATCAAACCAGTAATATGGGTATTTTAAAGATAAATCCCGTCTTAAAACAAAGAGTCCTAGTCCTATACAAGCCCTATTAAACGGTGAGATAACAGTTAAAACAAAAATAAATATTGCGTAATCACGTCCATTTATAGTCCTTAACGTGAATCCTAAATTAGGTGTCTTTGTAACACGTCTTCCGCATCTCCATTTCTCACACTACCTGTATATTTTCAGAAGCTTCTCAAGAAACTTGAAAAATTATTTATTTATTTAACTACACAACAGTGTCTTTATATACAAATGAACATGTGACAGGTTATAACGTACTTAAAATTATTGACGAATAATACAAAACTTTCTCTTAAACTAACATGAAGATACAAAAAGCAGTAGTAATAATAAATTACAGTCATTGTTTTAAAATTATTTAATAATTATATGTATATTTAAGTTCAATATACTATATGTTATATATGTATACCACAAAATATTACCAAACTTCACCAAGCAGACTTACGTAATTGTCGAAGACTTATTTTATAGAGGAAAAGAACTCAGGTTTGTTTTTAGTGCAATAACGCATACATAGAACTAATATTGGATTTTTTGAGAATTTTGTGGGAATTTTATGGATAGATATTGAGATATAGAAAACACATGGCCTCATTAGTAGAACGAGATGCAAGTTGCTATGCAGAATAAAATCTTCCTAGATGTTGATGCAGGGTTACTCAACTCCAGAGGCAAAGTATGATAATTATACTTCAGAAATTCTAGCACGGGTCCTATAACAGTTCACAAATTTTCCCCAATACAACCTTGTAACGACGTTCAGTAATTTTAATTATTTTATCAACTTTAATATAAGCCTCGATTCTAATAAATAGCAAGTTATTTAGGTAAATACATTACACAAAACTAACAATAATGACAAATTATTACATCTTGTTACAAATTAGCAAAAATGTGGGAGTTTGTTAAAATCAAATAATATTTGGCGACGTTTGTCAAAAGTCATTACGTTAGTCTGCATTGGCTAGGGATGGGGTATACGATAATTGTAGTTTCGATTTTTTTATACTTAAAATAAAATGTTTGTAATTAGTATTAATTCGTAGTTGATCTTGGCCTATTTAAAGATAGATACAAATCATACAATACATTAGAAAGACAGTATAATGAAAATTAGGAATGAAAACGTCAGTTTAGAGAAAAACAATTTTTCGATTTATAAAAAAACTATTCGATTTGTAAAAAAAACGATTTGATCCCATCCCTTTGAGACATGACGTTTAAAACGTCGCAGGACCCATCCGACATTTTCTGAAGTTTAATCCTTTTCCCGTAGTAAACAAACTAATGCATGAAAATAAAACTTGGTCAAATCCATCGGTTGCTACAGAGAGAAAATGTATGTTTTATTATTGGAAAAAAAGCCATGGAAAAAATATTGTAAATATACTCGTAGATGATTATTTAAATCATATACCTACTCGAACTGGACAATATCAGAATCTGGTAAGATAATAGATCACAAGAGTATTTTAGTACCAGCTTTGATGTATGTAGGACTTTGATGTATGGTGTATGTGGGAGTAAAACGTGGAGTGGAAGACGCGGTAAAGGAAGACCGTAGAAAGTATGTTTGGATAAAGTGAAGGATATTTTGAAAGATGGGTAGTTCCAATGGGTAGTAGGGCTACGATGGAGTGGAGAGATGTGTATGCTTGGCTGAAAAGTATACTTCTACAAAATGTCGTAATGCGCCACGTTGCAACGTCACCAGTAACACTACTACAAAGACCAACTCTCTAGCGTCCACGAGTGGTAACATATCTCAGGCGCCGCGAACCCCGGGCAATGTGACCACTCACATTTCCATCAGTATGATAGCAGATAGAGAGTGGACGAATGGCGAGTTTCCAGCGCCATAAAACTGGATCCACCTAGCTAAGGGAAGGTAACCCCAACAGAAAATCCTCCAGAGAAGGCAAGGGGAAGCCACTCTGGATATCCCTCCCCAGGAAATCACTACGGAGAGAAATCAAGCCAGGGCCCCGAGTCCCGGGCGACCCTTAAATGGGTCAGGGGTGCTAAGAATCTCCCGGCTCGACATAGTAAAGAACAATATACGTAGAGGGTCGAAAAGGTGTTGGCAGGAGGCAAATCTCCTGACTCCGCAATATACGTGATTGGACTGGTATAAAGAGCGTCGGGGATCTTTTTCGGGCTACCGGGGACAAAGATGTATACTCTCAGGTGATATTCATCGTTGGGGGGGCCTGACATGACACTCGGAAGAAGAAGATTTTGAAAGAAGGAAACGTAGAAATTCAGAGAAATCATAAGATTTGTATGAGGTATATGGATGTAAAAAAGGCGAAAGATGTGTCTAGATAGAAAATTCCACTCAACAGGGAAATAGCGTGATGCTATATATTTAAATTATTTTAGGGTTTAATATGTTTTTTGGTTTAGGAAATTTACTTTGCTGAGAGTGTTTTGTGAAAGTCTAATATGTTACTTTACTAATAAATGTATTTTCTACAGTGCTATCTATTTAGACAACTAGGTTCGCATCTAAAACGCATTCGTGGAAACCTAGGTGTTACATAAACAGTAAGATGGAGGAGAGGCGATTGAGATGGTATGGGCACGCTGGACGCAGATCACCCGATCACATTGTGAACCAGGCAATCTCCATGGATCTTCCTCGAATAACAACCAGAGGAAGACCAAAGAATTCATGGGTGGTGCAAAAAGATAACCTGATGCAGAGGTACGGCGTGGGGGACGTAGTCCGGGACAGAAGAGCATACAACCTGAGGACGAGGAGAGCTGACCTCAACAGTGTTCGCAGACAGTGAGTTGGGATGGAGCCAGGGAGAAGAAGGTTCGCAACTAAAACGCTTGATTCTGAGACACCCGGAGGAGGAAGGTCTTACAGCCGCTTAATTTAGGCAAAAAATATTCGGTGGTTGGATTTGAAATTATTTATAGTGAAGCTACAGAAAATATACATAATGATATTCATAGTTACCTAATATTTAAACCCAGCTAAATGTTATTACGCAGAATAAAGTATTTTCGCGAATGCGAATATTTTTACATAATTGGCCAAATTTATTTTTCAACCTGAATAATATACACTAAGTGTTAAACATCTAACTCTTTAAATTGATAAATCTCAGTTGACTGGATTGGGGCATGCGTTGAGAATGCCAGATGACCCAAAACCTCAAATATTCCGAATATTTCCTGTCGAGACTCAAGGCTTCTCTTGTGGGAATAGAAAAAACGTGGAATTAGCAGATAAAGGGACAGCGCAAACACATTCCCAAGAGGGCCCACGACAGACTCGTCAGGAATAATGCTGGCTCAGCGCTGCAATCCAGATCCTTATGAACATGGGAGGAAAGATGATTTAGCTAGTTTTGAAATGAAAAATGGCAATAATTTAACTCGTTTAAAAGCCGTTTATTATGAAAAATTAAATTAAAACTGAAAAACATACTTTTTTGAGATTTGACTAATTTTGAGATGAAATTAAAATTTTACATCCATATATCACGCCACTTCTCTGTTGGAGTAGAAATATAGAATAGAACGCTTAACATTCATTTTACTATATACTTCTTTCACCTCCTCCACATGCATGCATCTTCTCATACAGGTCCTTCTGTTTCTCTTGCTTCGTATCTTTCCTTCTTTCAAAGTTTCATTAACTCCAGCCATATAATTCTCGGTCGTCCTCTACCACAACTCTCACATATTATTCTTAATGCACGCATTACCACTATATTTACTCGGCTTCTTTTATTAATTTTCCACGTTCACTCCCATACATCAATGTTGACAGTAAAACGCTGTTGTAAACTCATCTAACGATGGGTAAACATGGTACCTCTGGCGAGCTTATTGTTATACAGTAATTTCTTCCAACAAACCAGTTTTGTTATTTAAATAAATATCTTTTAGTGCCCTATTGACTTTCCGTTGTCTGAGAACATACTTTTTAACTTAAAATGGTACCCTTTTTTAAATTATTTGAATCCACGGTTGATTCACATCAACTGAAATAATAAAATTATCTTGTTTGTATTCCCTTTTAATGTTATTGATAACTCCAATTTCTGGCACACAGTTAACATTCACATCCCCTTTACGAATATATCACGAGGAATAAGCCATGATTGATAATTGGCATGTGTGATTGTATCTATCAGTAACGAGTATCGTTAAAAGTTCGTCTCCATTATATAATAATTGGCAATGTATGGTGTTGACACTTCCATGTAGTTTAACGACGCTAACCTCTTGAGAAATTTCGCACTGTCGGCAAAGACGTTTTCAAAATATATTGGTCGTTATAAGGAACTAGAGGATTATTCAGCATCATGCACGGTTTCAGAGTTTTTTTTATAAAGTTTCTGAACTGTTATAAAAGGATACTTGAGGACAAACAAACGAAAAATATATTATATGTATTTTCAAAAACGAAATGCAAACATATCATTTAACACTGCTACGTTCGCTATACTATACATCACAATATTACAACAAACATTTACGGGGTTAACTAATTAATACTGCTATAAACACATTTTATATTACTCAAATATAAATCCGCATTAAACACAACAATACCGCCTTATATATCAACTGACAGCTGACTGTCAAAACTAAAAATCTTCACTCGCGACCATTATTTGTTCACTTCACATCACACTTCATAAAACCGTGCATAAAAAAAATATTTTAATTTTATAATTGAATTATTATAATGCGCATCTCATTTTATTTACAAAAGTGAAAATAATCGACATCTGTTATCATTACAAATCATAATTATCGACAACAATGGGATATTTTGGGTGACATCTGTTTTGATTTATAATATTTTTTCGTGAAGTTGTTTCGGGTTGCTTTAAAAAAACAGAAATAAATCAAAATATTTATTACAGGTTCCACTCCTTTAGAATGCCGGTAAATGAACGGCAAGTTACTGTAATAAATATACACTTTTGATTAATTTAGTGTCATATTATGCAACGACTTAATGCCAGCATGACAATAAATTCTGCTGAAATAGTTTGATTTTTTTTAACCCGGAACACCTTAATAATAAGCAAGCATGCTGACTATTAGACAGTTCAGTCTAATAGCCAGCATATTTGCTTGGAACTGAAATGTTCAGTTCAGTCTAATGGCCGGCATATTTGCTTCGAACTGAAATGTTCAGTTCAGTCTAATGGCCGGCATATTTGCTTCGAACTGAAATGTTCAGTTCAGTCTAATGGCCGGCATATTTGCTTCGAACTGAAATGTTCAGTTCAGTCTAATGGCCGGCATATTTGCTTCGAACTGAAATGTTCAGTTCAGTCTAATGGTCAGCATATTTGCTTCGAACTGAACTGTTCTTCTTCTTCTCAGTGTCATGTCAGGTCCCCCCAACGTTGAATATCACCTGAGAGTAGACATCTTTATCCCCGGCAGCTCGAAAAAGATCTCCAACGCCCGTTATGCCAGTCCAATCACGTATATTGCGGAGCCAGGAGATTTGCCTCCTGCCAACACCTCTTCGTCCTTCTATTTTGCCTTGGATGATCAGGTCCAGTAATTTTTACTTTGCTCCTCTAAGTATTGTACATGACCCAAGTAGGACGCCTTTCGGATTTTAATATTAGTCAGCAACTCTCTGTCAACTTTGACTCTTTGAAGAACCCTCGTGTTACTGACCATATCCGTCCAGGGTATCCATAGCATTCTCCGGTGCATCCACATTTCGAATGCTTCCAGTCGGTTCATACTACTAACCTCGAATCCATGATTCCACTCCATTCCACTTCAGTTCAGTCTAATGGCCAGCATATTTGCTTCGAACTTAACTGGTCATTAAACATTTTTTTAAATTCGAAAATGAAGTGAATGTGTTAATAATGTTAAATGAAAATCGTAAATCAGAATTCCATAAGTTAAACGCCAACAATATTAAATATGATGAATTTAAAAAATTATTGCTACAAAGCATTTCCCTCGCAATTGAACTTTTAAAAATAAAGATTGTCTAAAGAAGTAAAACTTATTTAAAGTCTATTCAAGGGATTCAAAAGCCTTTTCAAGACTTAATATAAACTTTCCTTCGCAATAATTGAGAAATTGAAAATAAAAATTCAACGAAGGTACGTCAGGTTTTGAAAAATGTTGCGTAGGACGTCAAGTTCATTAATTGTAATTCAGAGATCAGCCAACGGAGGACCGTGATATATTTTACAGTTGGTAGCGAGCATCTTAAGGGACAAATAAAAAATGTGTTGATTTGAGTGTTTGAAGTTTTTATTTCAGAAATCAATTAATACCTTATACTTTTAAACAAAAAACAAGGCGCAAACAACACCTGTTTAGCAAGTAATATCTAAGACTGGTAAGTGATTCCATTTTATCAACAAATAACTAAACCCTTACTATAAGTTCTTTAACGGATAAAAAGGGATTTAATTGATTTTATGATAAAAAAGTCTACCGGCATGAGGTTTGGGGAGTGCAGGGGATATTCACTACTTCTACGTCCAATCCATCTGGCAAATGTTCATCAAGATAGGCCCTCACCACGATGGTAGTGGGGAGGTGCATCATCCTGGACATAAATCCTCATCCCTAAACTCCTTATGAATACGTGGTATGACAAATTCCTGCAGCAAGTTCAAGTAAACGGCACGGTCTAAAAGTATACATTCTTTGGGACACTATATTAAATTTCTTGTGTGCTATAAATATTTACAAAAACTTTAAATTATCATTAAAATAATAACGTTGATGATAATTTAAAGTTTTTGTAAATGTTTATAGCACACAAGAAGCTTAATATAGTGTCTCAAAGAATGTATACTTTTAGACCGTGCCGTTTACATGAACTTGCTGCAGAAATTTGTCATACCACGCATTCATGAGGAGTTTAGAGATAAGGATTTATGTCCAGGATGATGCACCTCCCCCACTACCATATTGGTGAGGGCCAATCTTGATGAAAATTTGCCAGATGGATTGGACGTAGAGGTAGAGTGAATAAATATCCCCCGCACTCCCCAAACCTCATGCCGATAGACTTATTTTATGTCTAGTAGTTAAGACGCTTGTCTCCTGACCCGGAGATTGCGGGCTCGATTCTCATTGGTACCCTGATTTAAAAAAAAAGGATTCCAGACTGGTTTTCACTTCAGATCTCTTAAACATCTTTCTGGTTAGTTGAAAGATATTGCCACATGGCAATTAGCCCATCGGCTTGTACTGTATACATAGTCCTGCCATAAATACTGTTACACAAATTCCGACACTCATAAAATCTAAAAAATAGCAGGTAGAAACCTTAAACCTTTTTTTAGGTAATTCTCCATCCCTTGTGCTATTGCTATAGTCAGTTAGTCACTGAATGTTGACCAGTAAACATGAAGTGGGGCGGTAAAGAAAACCATATCGCTGTAATTGCGTTACGTAAAGTTGGAAAGACGCCGGGAGACATTTTAAATTCTTTAACATCTTTGGGTATCAATCGTCAGTTTGTATATCGGACTATTAATCGGTTCTAAGATACTCAAAGTATTAAAGATCGGCAAAAAAGTGATCGACCGCGAATCGTAAGAACTCCAGCAGTCATCAAAGCCGTGAGTAACAGAATCCGTAGAAATCCACTCCGCAAACAAAAAATCATGTCCAGGGAGATGGGTATTTCGACACAGAATATGTCTCGTATTATCAAATCGAACCCAAATATGGGGGCTTACCGGAGAAGCACTGGACATTTGCTTACTCCATCTTTGAGGAACATCAGGAAGACCAGAGCTAAACAACTGATTCACCGGTACGCAAACAATATGCATCGCAAAATCCTATTTTCCGATGAAAAAATTTTAGGCTTTGAAGAAAATTATAATAAGCAAAATGATCGGGTGTACGCACATAGCTCTCGCGAGGCCACTCAAGTAATTCATAGAATTCAGAGGGATCATCATCCAGCATCTATGATGGTTTAGTGGGGTGTCTCATACGAAGGGGTTACTGAGCTACATTTTTGTGCTCAAGGTGTGAAGACAAGTGCAAATTCATACCAAAATGACATTTTGGAGAAGGTCGTCAAGCCTCTTAACAAGATCATGTTTAATTCAGGTCATTCGATCTTTCAACAAGATTCTACTACAGCCCACAAGGTCCACCCAGCAATGGCTAGAAATTCATACACCAGAGTTTATTAGGAAGCCCAGATTAAATCCACTGGACTACAAATTGTGGTCAGTGTTGGAGAACATGGCCTGTAGCAGACGACATCCAAATTTGGAGAGTCTGAAACAATAATTGAAGAAAGCAGTGGCCAATTTTCCAATGGACATCGTGCGTACTGCCGTTGACGATTGGCCGTTACGTTTAATGGCCTGTGTAAAGGCAAGGGGAGGACATTTTGAAAAATATGTATGTTTTCATTTAAGATTATATGTGTGTAAGTCTAACAATATAATAAATCATTTGTAAGATGCACTGTTTTTTAATTATAATCCAAACACTTTGTAACAGAATTGATGGGAAGACTAGGTATATAACGAAAGTGTAAAACAATACAATACATAGATACAGTTTATGGCATAAAACCAGCAACATTTAATGAATTGAGGGCAGCTATTGAAAGCTAATGTGCCCAAATACCAAAACAAATTATTAAGCATTCAAAGTGTGTATACATTTTTGGGACGCCCTATATAACCTACCCATCCAGAAGCTACCAGAAATTAAACGAAAACATAATTTTTCAAATAATATCCTGAATCCAATATCAAAATTTAGCGTTTTAGCGTGAAATGCATAATTATTTTTCAGAAAATGTGTTGTCGATCTCTCCATCATTCAGTTTGTCGGACTAGCTCATATCCTGTGAAGTTTGCCGACCTCTGTTCTAACATAAAAAATAAATGAAATCTTTTTATTCCAGAGATTTTTCTCGTTTATACAAAAAAAAAGTTATTTGCATGAAAAAATAAAATATCGCGAAGATAATCAAATTTTTCCTGCAAAAAAATATTTTTCGTGTTTCAAATGGCCATCCAATTTAAATATGCTAATGGCGTCTGTCAATAGCTACTAACTTTGTGCTCTCCTTTATTAATATAAATAACGTAATATAAACAAAACATTAAGGACAATACTTTGCCTCTGGAGTTGAGTAACCCTGCATCAACATGTATAAAGCTTATAATTCTGCAAAGCAACTTGCATCTCGTTCTACTAATGAGGCCATGTGTTTTCTATATCTCAATATATATCCATAAAATTCCCACAAAATTCTCAAAGATTATTAAATAATTTTAAAACGATGGCTGTAATTTATTATTACTACTGATTTTTGTTATCTTCATGTTAGTTTAAGATAACGTTTTGTATTATTTGTCAATAATTTTAAGTACTTGTATAACCTGTCACATATTCATTTGTATACAAAGACACTGTTGTGTCGTTAATTAAATAAATAAATAAATGTATTCTGCTTTTAATATGCGATTCGTTACCCATTATTGTATTTGACAATTGTGTTTCCCAGATTCATCAAATACCCCCGGCTTTTAAGCGAAAGCTTCAAAGCTCTAAGCGAAACGCTATCTCTGTGGAGCGCTTTTAACACATTCACACGATGCATGTTGCAAGAAGGTGCATTCTCGGAATATCAATGGCTGATACTCGTATTACAAGTAAAATACTTAGCCCAGACATTCATGTATATTGCCTCGACTGAAATGTCATTCGCCTTCAGATCTCTGAAAATTTGAAAACAAACCTAACATACATACATATAAGGTTTCTGGGGTCTGACCTAATGCGCTGCCGTCTACCTAGGAAAATGGTAATTTGTTGATCAACGTAGTTCACCTCGAATCAAACAAACTTTCTGACTAAGTTTATATCATACGAGTATATCCCTCCTGAAAGAATCTTAACTTTTCCAATAGCCACTTCACTGGGAAACGACTTAAGTGAACAGTTTCAGCGGTACAAAAACCTTTTTCTGATATTTATTGCGTGCTTTACACGTGATTAACGTGAAAAACTTCTTGTTGTGTGGTTCGCCACGTTTGGCAGCTTTTATACACATTCAAGTGTGTAAAAATATGGCCGGTACATTTATTTTCACCGAATTTATCATCAATTCTTAGATATTTTTACCTGTACATTGTTCCTACGAAAATGTTATTTAGACCCCAAATAAAATTACGTCATGTAGATCCCAAATGCTGTACACTAACTTCTTAAAATTCACAACGTAACTTTACAAACTTCTGATAAAAACTAATTGCGATTGATTTGCGTCATTTTTTTTTCCTGAATAATGTCCATGAACTCTTATAAATATATAAAGGAGTATACCCCAGTATCAAGTGATGAATTTATCTCCTTTGTTAACCCATAAATGAAAAAAAAAGAAAAACATAAATAGTTGCCAACAACGCAACAGCACATTTTTCTTCACAATAATATTCTAATAACAACGTTGATGTATGAGAGAAAACCGTGGACGTGAAAAAGACTAAAAGGAGCCGAATAAATATTGTAGAAATGCGTACACTGAGAAGAATACACGAGGTGATAATGTATGGTAGAATAAAGTGATGAAGGAAGAATGCGAAATCAAGGATATACTATTGAGAACGATCAAGTAAAGCACTCGATACGGTTTGAACATGTAGAACGAATAAATGACGAAAGACTAAAAACAAATGTGAAAAGCCCTAGAAATCATAGTTGTATCGATGGAGAAGAGACGAAGGATGTTTGCCGCGATAGGAAAGCGCCTCAGGACTGCGCACAGTTACAACAGGACCTAGACTCCCTAGTCTCCTGGAGTGAGCAAAATCATCTTCTGTTCAACATTAATAAATGTGTCTGTGTATCTTATAGTCGATCGTTTTCACCAATCCACCATCAGTATACTATACAAGGAGTGGCACTAAACAGAGTTTCTGAATTCAAGGATTTGGGCGTAACCTTCGATGTCGGACTCACGTTCGTTAACCATGTCTCACGTTTGATATCGGACTGTTACAAACTACTCGGTTTTGTAATGAGAATATCAAGAGAATTTAACAGCACCGATATCCTCCGAAACTTATATAATTATCTAATTAGAACCAAATTAGAATATGCATCTACGGTTTGGGCTCCTCACCAGCTCAAATACAAAAACAATATAGAACAAATACAAAAAAAAATCCTCAGATATCTATGGTACAGAACAAAGGGCGATTACCCAAAATATGCTCACCATGCCGAACTTCTCACGGTGTGTAACTATAGAAGCCTTGAAACAAGAAGGCAAGAATCCATTGCGATATTCCTAATAAAGGTTTTCCAAGGTTCCTTTAACTGTCCCGCGATTCTAGAAGCACTAAGTTTATATGTACCCAATAAATATATCCGTGCAAGGAATCACCCTCTGTTCTACATACCAACTTACAGGACGAATATCATGGCTAAACACTCAGTCACCCGTGGTATAGAGATATTGAACCAACTGAATGACACGGTTGATATATTCTCGGTACCGTCTAGCAGTATGAGAAAAATCCTGGCTGATATTATTCCTAACGAATAAGCTAACGCTAGAAGCAAACCCTCTTTGTGTAACAGGAGAAATCTTTGCAAAGTGTATAAAAAAAAAAAAAAAAAAAAAAAAAAAAAAAAAAAAAAAAAAAAAAAAAAAAGAAACGCCGTGATGGTATGTACTCGTATGTATCTTATTTGAGAAATTGAATTCAAAAACCACTTCGATCAAATATAAAGAAAAGGGGGATTCTCGCACTGATATTTCAGGCAAAGTCGTAAAAATGCTGATTAAGGGTTCCCCGAACTTTGATGGTCGGGTGTTTCGAAATAAACGATAAAGAGTAACTCCAGTGTCAAATGAATATGTAAATGGCGACCCACGAGCAAGATTAACAACCCTTGACCTGTGCAGATTGGAATAGAGCTATACCAGGGGTACGCAACCGGTCGATAGCGGCATGCTTTAAAGTAGATCTTAGGTAAATAAACATACATTCGGTCATCATATCAAGAGTATGTATTAATCTGCCAGTCAAGTTTTGGGATTTGTGATATGAGTCTCTAGTGCCAGTATAACGATTCCTATCTTAAAAAAAGGAAAAAAATCTGATTCTGGTAACTACAGAGGAATATCTCTTTTAAGCGCATTTCTCAAGCTCTTCACCAACATCCGAAGAGTAACATTAGAACAACAAATTGAAAATAGAGATGAACAACAAGGATTCCGAAGAAACAGATCTACTACAGACGCTATATTCATACTGCGGGAAATTAAAGAAAAGTCTTTGCAATACAACAAGACTGCTTACCTTGCTTTTATGGATCTGACCAAGGCCTTTGATAGAATCCAACTAGAAGATATAATAAGCATTTTGCTCAAAAGGAACGTGTCACCCTCAATCGCCAAAACCATTAGAGACATAAACCTAAATAGCTCGACAAGAATTCGCGTAGACGGAGAACTCTCTAATGACGTTCCAGCACCAACCGGAGTAAGACAAGGAGATAGTTTAACCCCAATTCTATTTATGAACATCCAAAGCAAGGTGAGGATATACAAGACCTGTGTCCGCCCTAAAATGACATACAGCATAGAGTCCAGAGCCGACACTGTCAGAATCAAAAATCTCCTTCGAACCAACGCAAAACCCTTCGTGATAGAGTACGTAACACAGAAATCCGAAGGACGTGCGAAGTTGAAGATATTGTCAGATGGGGACGACAGAGAAGAAGGTTGTGGAACGAACACGTATCCAGAATGGCGGAACCAAGAGCCGTAAGAATGGCCAGGGACAGTATCCCCCAAGCAAGCAGACCTCCAGGATGACCTCCCAAAAGATGGAAAGACAGCTGGCAATCGACGTCGCAAAAGGCAAACAATGATGCAGGACCATAACACGCCAACAGGCCTAAAATAAGATGATGAAGAAGAAGAAGTATCTAGTGCATTTGATGGTGGCGCTGTTTTAACATATCTTTACAATTCACCGGTTCGCAGTAGATAGAGCTCAATCATTTAGAATCCGAGAGAAATGGTGATATTCCCAGATAGTTGAGTTCAAAAGAGATTTCTGCGACACCTTTGTTGCAGAGTATGGATTTTACCCATGATTTTTTTATGGGTTTGCTTGAATTTGCTCTTTTAAGTTGAATAAATTTTCTGATATCGATATCTTCCACATCTCGGTGAATAAATTGAGGATTAAACTTTTTAATAAACTTTGTATATATAACATAACTGAGTCACTTCACAGGGATTCATCATAGTATAAATAGGCCAAAACTCATACGGTGGTTGTCGTCAAAGAAAGAATACGAGAATTGAATTTTGAATACAAGAGAGCGAGAGAGGAATACTTGGATTCTCTCCGAAAGTAATTCAAAATTTGAATCTCGGTGGGTCCGTGATACTGAATGAATTTTAATTTAAATACCTAGCTAACAATTTTTGAACCGGTGTAAAAGGGGACGATGTATAAATGATATATATAAATAAATTTTACATTTATGAATATATATTTTCATAAATGTAAAATTTGTTTTAGTTCCGTGAATATTTCACGGGTTGCAACTAGTTACTTATATTGTTCCTGCTGTCATCATGATTTAGACTACATTACTTACTTTTTCCTAGTGATTTGATGTAATTGGATCGAACCTTTATTAAATGTAAAAACAATATAAAAAAATCACTACTTTCTCTTTAATTGCATATACGAAATATATTAATTGGAGTGATAATATTTGGCAGAATACGGAACGAAGTGATTAAGAATGAATGTGAACTTAAGGCGATGATGATTGATGTGTTGACTAAGATGGAGAAGAGCACGCTGAGACGGTTTTGGCATGTAGAATGAATGAAAAAGAAATAGTAACAAAACAAACATACAGTGCAAATGTGAGTGAAAGGCGTGTGAGAGAAAGACCAAGGAAAGTATGGTTGCCCTTCAAAAAATGTAGCTCACATATAGAAAAAAGTTGGGTAACCCTGAGCAATACATTCCCCGTAATTTCCCACGAGACTACTTTGATTTTCCTGTATTTGCTCTTCACGGAATCCAGTTGGTTACAGGCTGAATAACGACCAAAAGGTACCAATACTAATTCTATCACCAAAACATAAACAACTTGATAAAAAAAATCAAATATTTTTTCGGAAGAACCATTTTTTACTTTTCTTTTTAGAAATTCATTCATTCTTTAGGATATGTATCCTAGAGGGAAGAGATGATGGTGGTTTGTTGATAAATAATAAAACACGTTAGATCGCAATGCGGAAAGAGAGTGGAATTTTATTAGTAACGTAGGTATTTACATCTTTTTAGAATGTGCGCAAGAATGCGCTCGCGATATGCCTGCGTCTCGTTTCTGTAAACGGAACCGGCGAGACAGCGTGGTGCGTTCTCTCTCTAGTATGGAGTGCGGTCCGCTCGGCTACGGGATGACTGGCCGGCGGTTGACCTTCGGACTTGTTTACTTAGATTTATCGCGGAATCCGAAGGTCATTTCATCGGTCATTGACCGTATGTATGAGCGCCGAGTGGGCGACTGCCACAATTCTATCGTGTCAGAAAATTTATCAGGCTTTGGGTAGGATTTATGGATCCAGGGGGAAGTTATCAACGGTGTTCAAGTCCCTCAATAGGTTTCCGTTGTATATTTCGTATCTACGAGTATGTCTGAGAGATGTTCCTTCGGAGAGGAGTAGAACTTTGAGGTCGATTTCACGATACTGTTAAAAGAATCATACATTTGATGCATTATATTATTCTTCTTTCGTATGGTACCCTTCAATATATCTGAATTGGTAATTTGGACATATTGAAGAGTTCGGATGGGAGATTATATTTTCGACCTCAGTAATCGAGCCTTCAAGTTTCGAACCATTACAGCAGACATGGAACTCGCGGCTCGTCATTACACGTGTTGGCAATACTACCGCACGTGAAGAGCTAACAACACTCGCTCACGTACTCGGCGAGTACGAGTATTACTACCAGACAAACTTTTTTGCCAGATTGGGAACCTTTTTTTTTTAGGATCCATCGAGAATTAAACAAGGAAAACCCCGGGTTGAAGTCAAGAAAGTATCTTACAACCTAGACAGCTGGCAGCATTGTAAACGACTGTACAACATTTTGATTCGATGATTATGGGAACTAAATATTGACTGATGATTATTCTTATTATTTGAAGGCAACATACGAATAAGCAGAAAAAGAAAAATTGAGGATTGTATTATATGACCATGTCGATTGTGGCATTGTTGGATGCAAGTAGATCACAGTGTGTGGACGGTTCAAGCATGCTGAGCAGTTAAGTGCCCCAGCGTGTGGGGGGAAGCAAATGGCGGATAATATTAGATATACAAAATAAACGTACGTAAAATATTAATTTTGATAATATGATCCAAAGATAAGTTAGTAAACAATATGCCACGATCTATAACTTTGATAATATGATCCAAAGATAAGTTAATAAACAATATGCCACGATCTATAACTTTGATAATATGATCCAAAGATAAGTTAATAAACAATATGCCACGATCTATAACTTTGATAATATGATCCAAAGATAAGTTAATAAACAATATGCCATGATCTATAACTTTGATAATATGATCCAAAGATAAGTTAATAAACAATATGCCACGATCTATAACTTTGATAATATGATCCAAAGATAAGTTAATAAACAATATGCCACGATCTATAACTTTGATAATATGATCCAAAGATAAGTTAATAAACAATATGCCATGATCTATAACTTTGATAATATGATCCAAAGATAAGTTAATAAACAATATGCCACGATCTATAACTTTGATAATATGATCCAAAGATAAGTTAATAAACAATATGCCACGATCTATAACTTTGATAATATGATCCAAAGATAAGTTAATAAACAATATGCCACGATTTATAACTTTGATAATATGATCCAAAGATAAGTTAATAAACAATATGCCATGATCTATAACTTTGATAATATGATCCAAAGATAAGTTAATAAACAATATGCCACGATCTATAACTTTGATAATATGATCCAAAGATAAGTTAATAAACAATATGCCACGATCTATAACTTTGATAATATGATCCAAAGATAAGTTAATAAACAATATGCCATGATCTATAACTTTGATAATATGATCCAAACATAAGTTAATAAACAATATGCCACGATTTATAACTTTGATAATATGATCCAAAGATAAGTTAATAAACAATATGCCACGATCTATAACTTTGATAATATGATCCAAAGATAAGTTAATAAACAATATGCCACGATCTATAAATTTACATAAAGCATGTTACCTGTTTAATAAAATAAATCTGGGATTTAAATTAACCTATGAGCCTCACTTAAGGGGGTATTCCACTTTAGAAATTTGAAAAAAATCCTTTTTTTTGCATATTCTTAAAGTTTAGACCTTTAAGAATATGTTCTCAAAAAGGAAATTTTAAAATTCTCAATATTTACGAAGTTATAGCTATAAATGAGACAGCAATTACGCCGCACCGGAATGACTCGGACAATAATCTCAAAACTTTAAACGCGTTTTTCTCGAAACTACTTTTTTCGACCTGGTCGACATAATATCTCAAGTTCTATCCAACCGATTGCCTTCAAATTTGGTATGAAACTTTGATAGATGTTTCTCTATCGTTCCTACATTGGAAAATTCAAAACAATTTTTTTTTACTAATTTTAAAAAATTTAAAAAAAAGGGTAAAAAATGGATTTTTTTCAGACAGCCGCCATTTTACGATTTTTTTCTGTTTGGTGCCAACTATAACGACATTATTTCTTAACTAATGGTACGGCCCTTCCGGTTTCAGTGTTTTCACATTCTCATCGGGGGAGCAAAAACAATTCTGAGTTATACTTGGGCTGGCCTGACACGCATCTAACGGCGAAAGTTCGGAGTGGGGATTGTAGGTGAAGGGAGCCTAGAGATGACTTCGGCAAGCAGCGATGAGACCTTGGAAACATACACATATGTGTTTACCAGATATTCATCCCAATGCAATGGTTTTGATATTTTCAGGATCTCTGATCTGTAACAATTTAGTATTATTGATAAAAAAAATGTAAGATTTTCTCGATGACTCTGCATTAAAACTGATTCATATTAAATATTTGATTAATGGAAGAGTTCGAGGCCAAGACGCATCTCTCTGTGCTTTGTGTCTGAATAATCTCCTTAAACAAGAAAAGAAAAAAGGTTTCAGTCGGATTTTCACTTAAGGCTCGTTAAAACACCTTTCTGGTTGATTGGAAGAGATTGCTACACGGCTATAAACCCACAAGGATGTACTGTTTACAACAAAAGTCTAATACAATACGTTATATAGTTTGATTAATGTTAACTTAACCCTTATCTTGGCAAAGTTCAATTTATCCAAATATTAACGTTTTTCTTCGGTGATTCCTTGTTATATGGTAAGTTATGAAGGAAAATTGAGAGAAAAACAATCACAACTTTTTTATAGCTTTTTTTTATATGTAACACCCACGTTACATTGCCAAAATATCAATTTTTATAAAACACAAAATGCGTTATAAAATGACTCTATAATCTAAAACAAGAACAACATTTACATAGCTGAATTATCAACAAATAAAATGGTTTGAATAATTTTTATCTACATGTAGTGATTAATAAGATATTTAAAGATTATTTACCCCAATTTTCAAATCGCGCCCACGCTGTCCAGACATGTTGACCCGATGTCGTTTGAAAGCTTGTAGTGTTGTCAATATTTATCACCAGATGATACCACTGTACACAATAGTGCATGTATAGTATTCGAATGTGTTGTCATATTTAAAATTACGTTAAAGTTTCTGTATTTAAAAAAAAATCCCTAAATCAATGTAACACCTGTGTTACAATGCTATGATAAGGGTTAAAAACCTGGAAATTTTCAAAAGTTAATTTTAGATTCGATCTTAGATATTGATTTTATTCCTCATAAATTCACCCGTCTCAAAATACGAATTCTGCAGGTTTCGCTGAAGTTTACCCCCACACGCAAAAGGGTGCGCGGCCATTGACTTTTAGTGTCTATACGCGTCCTTTTGATATTCAACACGAGCTAACAAATATAACAGAACCAATATTAAATTCCGAACTTAATGACTTCGCTACCTCGTCAAGTGTACCATACTGTACTAAAATACATACCATATTGTAGATAACGTTTTTACCAACCGATACTGGTTTATTAGCAAACATAAATCGCCACTAGACATACATTATAATAATGCGGTTTAGTAGTTGACTTCAATGATCTAGTCATTAGTTTGTCCTAGTTTGACTCTTGGCGGATTTCAAACCTATCACAATCACATGTGGGTGTATATAAAAACTAAAAATTATAACTTTTTAGTTCCTTCGAATATTGAACGAGAATACCTCATGAATATACAATATGTATGTGAAAAGTACAAACAGTAAAATGCGTATTTTATTATTAAGCTCACATTTTGAAAACATTATTTACATATTATACATTTTCGTGCTGACTGATATAAGTATTATATGAACATCGTATCAGATACAGCGTTCAACTCACTTTACAATAACACTCTTTTCAAACATTTTCGTGCCAACTGATGCTAGTACGAAGGGTGCATCAGAAGCCATTAATGACACAAATCTCAAAATAGGCAGACTGTGGGCTGGAACTTTTTTACGCATATCATACACCCTCCGTGGCTTAATTTGTTACTCCTGCCTTTCAATCCGCGGATTACGAGTTCGATTTCCTTTGAAATTCAATTTATTTTAAAAATAATTCCAGCATAGTTTTCACTTAAGGCGTCTGTCACATATTTCTAGTTGGTTGGAACAATAAACCCACCAATTTGTACTGTATACGACGAATATGTAGTATTATGCTGTGCGCATATTACGATTTTTTTATCTTAGACTTGGAACGTTTGCTGCAACAAAAATGAATTTTAATCCCAAACATACGCTTTTTAGTATCGAATATTTACCATAAGCTTACCACGATAATTGGGAACTACTCCAACATCGTAGATTCTTCGTCCCGTTAGAAGGAAAAATGAGCCACAAGAGACAACAGAAAAATGGCCTCCCACAGGGGAGTGTATTAGCGCCCATACTCTTCAACGTATACACTACCGACCAACCCATCGAAAGTGATAAGAAGCACTCCCTCTACGTCGACAATCTTGCAGATATACATACCTGCATAAACACTTCAATGTCGTCGAAAACAAGCTCTTATATAAGCAGTACTGTATCAACACGAAACCTGCAGCGAGGAATTGAATCCTGGGAAAACTAACAAGAAGGACGTGGGGTGCCGACCACTACCTGCTCAGGATATCGGCCTTCGTACTGTGCACTGTGGAATAAGTCTGCCCATGCTTATCAAGTAGACGCAGCGCTGAATGAGATATATCGCATCGTGACTGGGTGCCTTGAACCTGTGCCGATCGCTTAAGTACAAATTCTTGCTGTAATCGCCCCTCCAGCGATGCGCCGTCAGACCGCAGCCCGCATCGAATAGGCTGCCCAAGAGACGGACCCACACAGCTTCATGTACAGGTACCAGAAGCAGAAATTGAAAATAAAATTAAACCAAAGGCTAAAATCTAGAAAGAGCTTCATGACCGTAGGTCTGACTGTCTCGCCCGAAATGAGGTGCGTGTCGGCCTGTAAAGCTGAACGAACTGGCCACAGTAATGCTCGATGAATGTCGGAGACCTGCGGAGTACCTCCATCCTGGATGTAACCTTGATTACAGCACGTAGACGAGCCTGAATAGATTGCACACAATTGAGTGGGACCCAGGACAACCTTGTCAAATGGGGGATCTCGGACGACCCTATCTGCGCCTGTGGCGAGCTACAAAACATCGACCACCTTTCCATATACGATGGCTAACCAATTAAATGTGGGTTCGACGACATCCTACATCTGAGCAACAGCGGTGTTGACTTCGCCTGCATTGAGGAAATGTCCTGTAGTGAAGTTGTACCGTATTCAACAAAAGTGTTACAGACACCTTGTTTATATTTGTTGGGCGGAAATGTTTGGACTTAAATACGTATATGTCTTTCCCTACACCTCATTTTACCTCTATCAACATATCTGTTAATACGAGTATATCTTCAGTCTGCGGCTGACATGTCCCGCTGGGATGTGACCGAGGACGTGACAGGAATGCGGAACTCATGCTAGCGGGATGCGCAGGTCAATTTTTATTAGCTGATGTGGATGCATCCCTTTAGCCTTACTATGCTATTTCCGGTTAATGATATTGAAGCCAGCAACCGGGTCAATAATCTACATCAAATGTTGTTCAACAAAAATATGTGTTTATTTTATAACTATGTTTGTAAGCAAAAGTTTAAAGGAAATTATTCACAATAACCAGCTCGGGGTATGAATTTATTGCCATGAATAATTTACCTTGCAAGTAACTATTATATAATAGATACAGTATTGAATTAAACATTTTGAATGTGTCGTGTCAATTTGGCGAAATGTGATACAAATTATTGTTCGGTGGCAGCCACAATTATTCCAATTATTCTCTCTGACTGAATACACGACAATATGACAATACAAAATAAACAGATTAACTGTTAAACAGAATAAACAGAATCACACTTCATCTTCACTTCACTTTCGCTTACCAAAAACATTGTCAAACTGTCAACAAACTTAAGAATGCTTTTGTAAAGCGATACAGGCGTGTCACTTTAATTTAAGTTTAATGTGTAGATTTTTTTATTCACATCTAAGTGTTAAATTCGGCTGTCCGATTCCGTGTGGGGGTCCCGGGAACACCTATGAGACAACACGGTGTGCTACCTTAATCGCTTTATATTCAATATTTCGAGTAACGCATACTCGTATTAAGCTATTCACACCCCATTCAAACCTATTATTGACTAACATCATTCAAAATGTAAATAGCATTTTTAAGAGTAAATTCAACCTATTTTCTCTCTATACTTTAAGTGTAGGGTTATTACGTGCTACAAGTGTTAAATTAATTATGTTTAAAATAAAGTTCTACAATATAAATGCCAAGTCAATTCATATGTTAATTACAACTTGGTACTCCAAGCATAACATTGCTTACAATATGTTAATTACAACTCGGTACTCCAAGCATAACATTGCTTACAATGTGTTAATTACAACTCGGTACTCCAAGCATAACATTGCTTACAAAATATTAATTACAACTTGGTAGTCCAAGCATAACATTGCTTACAATATAATCTAACGTTCTGGATTCGTTTAGGTTTTCCATAGCTTACATTTTTTTTAAAACAGGAAATTAATCAATGATTTCACACAAAACATATATTTTTTAAACAATACCAACGATTAAAATCACTTTTTTCTCTTTTGTTAATTTAATTGAAAAGGTGTGAATCTCATACATTTTTAGAGTATTTTTTATTTTTTTAAGTGTTCTTTTCAGTGACGCGAGTAGTTAATTGACAAATATGATAAGCTGGTAGAATTAAAATATGAATTCCTAGTTTAGTCAGCGGAGGTCTACGGTATCTGAGCAAAATTTAGTCAGCGGAGGTACACGGCATCTGAGCAAAGTTTAGTCAGCGGAGGTCTACGGTATCTGAGTAAAGTTTAGTCAGAGTATTTTTTTAATGTTCTTTTCAGTGACTAAAATATTTAATTGACAAATATGATAAGCTGGTAGAATAAAAGTATGAATTCCTAGTTGTCAGCGGAGGTCAACGGTATCTGAGCAAAGTTTAGTCAGCGGAGGTCAACGGTATCTGAGCAAAGTTTAGTCAGCGGAGGTCTACTGTATCTGAGCAAAGGGAATAAGCATGATGCGGGGAAAGGGAATATGATTATTTCTTATATGATTATTGAACTGTATGTCATTAAATTGTTGCTTAGTTATTATCGTAACCTTGTCTCGTAAAAGAAAATAAGTAAATGAAAATTATCCGAGTTTATCTCATACACAGTTCAGCCATGTTAACAGGTTAGTGAAAATGATATAATAATTGTATAACACTTTTGTTGTATGTATTAAAACCTAGCGGGTTTATTGCAATGTGGTAATATTTTCCAACTAACTACGAGGGTGAATCAAATATGAACGAGACTTTTTTATTTTAATTTTTTTATTTGCAGAAAGAAAAAGACCACGTACACGTCATTTTTCTACATAATCTCCTGCTTTAGAAATGCATTTTTTCCAGCGGATCGGTAGTTTTTTTTATCCCGTCATATTAAAAAGAAGTGGGTTGTGTCAGCAACCAATTGCGCACAAACCCCTCTACTCCATCGTCGTCGTTGAATCGTTGGCCTCCCAGAACTTCTTTCAGTGGCCCAAAGAGATGACAGTCGCAGGGTGATAGATCAGGACTATAGGGAGGGTGTTCCAGTCGTGTCCAACTCATTTCCCTCAAATTTTCGCATGTTACAGATGCAGTATGGGGCCTCGTGTTGTCATGGAGAAGAATCACTTCTGTATCAGTTGCTCACGTTTTTTGGATCGATAAGCAAGTTTAACTTCACTCCAAAGCTCGTAGTACGCCGCATTGATGGTGCGACGATCGTGCAAAAAATCGTTGTGCAATATGCCGCGCCGGTCCCAAAAAATTGTCGCAAGCACATTACCAGTTGACAGCCGAGTCTTGGCTTTCACAGGGGCTGCCTCATCCTTCTTTCTCCACTCAATGCTGGCTTGTTTCGACTCGGGCGTGTAGTGGTGTACCTAAGTTTTATGGCAGGTAACGATGCGGCTCAAAAATGCGTTGTCTTCTTCTGCAAACCGCGCCAAGATCCGCTCACAGACGGGCAAACGTGCCAACTTTTGTTCTGCAGTCAAAATACGTGGGACCCATCGAGCAGACACTTTACGGAATCTTAGGTCATTTGTGACTATGGATTGAATGATCCCATAACTTATTCTTATCTCAGAACAAATTTAGGAAACCGTCAAAAGTCGGTCGCCTTCCAGAAGATCACGAATGGCGTTAATGTTCTGTTCTGTAATGCTCGTCTGTGGGCGACGATTATGGCTCTAATTTTCGACCCCTTATTACGCGTACCCAACACTCATCGAGGCGGCCGCGCGCTCCGTTTTAAATTACGTGCTCTAATACAAAAGTCTCGTTGATATTTGATCCGCCCTCGTAGAAAGGTGTTAGAAAAGCCTCAAATTACAACCAAATTGAAACACTTTTTTGAAAAAAATCTGGGTATCAACGGGAATTTAATCCGCAACCCACGGGTTGGAAAATAGACATCCTTATCAACTAAGCTACTACAATTTTTTTTGTCAATTCAGCCACCGTCCTACATTCTGAATGTACACGTTCGAGTTACCGTATTGTTCACCTCGGCACATTTTCAGTAATGGGTTATGTCTGTGGGCCTTTGTCAATGTAATATGGGTAATTTAAACAAAGCAGATATTTATTTTAACAGAGCGTGAGGGAACACTAAAATCAACTCGTTCCAAAACTACGACTTCCTAACATTATTTACTAAATGCCTAACATAAAGCTTAGATTTAATATGACGACCTCCGTGGTCTGGTGGTAAGACGCTTGTCTACCGATCCGGAGGTTACGGGTTCGATCCCCGCTTGAACCCAGATAAAAAAAAAAGGATTTCAGTCTGGTTTTCACTTAGTGTCCATTAAAACATTTTCTGGTTGGTTGTAAGAGATTGCCAAATGGCAATAAACCTGCCAGGTTAAATAAAAAAAAATTTAAAAAACTTAAGGACAGTACGGAACTAAAAAATAAACCTTGTAATTTGTTTTATCAAATACTTTGTTCCAATTTTTGTAACGGTATAACCCTACTGGTTTCAAGGCTTTCACCTCATCTTTAGGGGAGCACAAACAAGACTGAATTATGTTCGAACTGGTACCGATATACACGCTTCTAACGGTTGGGGACATTCGAATTGGGGACTGAGGGAGGCATGGGACGATCTCCGCCAGCAGCGGAGAGATTTTTGGGATATATGTGTTTACCAGATGTTCGCCTCGACGTACTGACTTAGAAATTTCTAGAAAATAAATTGGACAGATTAGAGACCCTAGAGGTGAACGCTTTGAAACCGATAAGGTTATACCGTTACAAAAAGTTGAATAAACAGTGTTTGATAAAACAAATTACAATATATTTAAACCTCCACAACGTTAATGCCTTCACTATAAAAAAAAATAAACGTTTTAAAAATCTGCCCTGTTGTCCCGGAACGTCAGTTTATTAGACTCCCGCTCAATCTCTCAAGACGATCTCGTTGCTGAAGTGCTGTGTTAATATAGACAATAAGGCAAAACACGCACAAAATGAACGTTGTCTTGGAGCCGAAAGACAGACGATGATGAAGGAGGAAATAAACTGGATATATGGACATAAAAAGATTCAACCCACATTTTAACTGTTTTGAAGTCCATACGAGCATACGTATCATTAATGGACGTTTTGATGTTTTAATATTTTACGTCTTAATGTTTCGTTGTATACAATACAACCTGACGGGTTTATTGCCATATAGCAATCTTCCAATCAACCAGAAAGATGTTAAATGCCTAAAATGTGAAGGTGTGAATAAAAACACTGTGATGCCCCTGGTCGGGCTTCACTTAAAATGGAGGTGATGTCTGATCGAGAGGTTTTGACAGCACCTTAATTTACCTTATTTGTTATATGAATCACGTGAAACCAATATTGATTTACATTTTTCTTGTACTTATTGTTTTATTTTTGCCATCAATAAACAAGATTATTATTACTGAGCACAAACCAAAATGGAAGCATATTTAAAAAAAATTGGTAACAAAAGCGTATCGAACCCGAACTCCCAGTCGGAAGACCATCTTCTTACCAACTAGGCCACAGATATATCATTTCTTAGTATTCAATGAACTTTAATAAATTATACACCTAAATAACCTCATGAAACAGAAAATAAAATACATTTCAGAAAAAATCAAACTGATTCCTAAATAATAACAAATGGAAAGAAAGTCAGCAAATGAGACTAAGATAATAGAGTCACTTGATAGTGTGGTTAACTAAATAAATTCTAATCGAACGACTAGCTCTAAATCCAAGCTGACTGACTCGCCCACAAATAATAAAGGCATTTATTTATTTCTTTAGGATGTTATGGATGGATTATTTTGTTGTTTTCTTTCAAAAATCCATTACTCCAACAGTCACCAAACAAACAAGCTATTCCTACCCATTGTTGTTTTGTATATAAAATAAGGAAAACAAACCGGGATGTACGGCCTGGCCTTCCTTCTCCTGTTCTCGATATTCCACGAAATGTTATTATAAAAGGATTACAAATTGAATCGTAGTGAGAAAGAACACGACAAGTCCATTTTTCTCTATTCATAATAGTTTGCAATAAATGTACATACGTCAGGTATGACTAAGTAATCGTTGTACTGAAACTAAAAATTAACAATTCAAAAATCACAATAGGGGAAAGGGAACAAGCAATATGGCATGAACTTGAGGGCAAATGCAAATTTATAAATTGATTTTCTTCGTTATACGAGGGTCATCCAGAAACTAAGGTTACAAGGGCTCCTGAGGCCGGGGGAAATTTTTTGTTTCAAAGTTGATGCAACTGGCGTGTAGGGGGAATCCTAACGGTCAGTTTGTTTGGTCCCGCATGTTTGTCGGACATTTTGTTCAGTCACAGTAAATTCTTCCGATGGAGAGGTCGTCGTGCGCTCCCGCCAACTCTCATCCGTGCGAAACCCGCGCGGTCATCAGTTTTTTTACTTTGCAGAACAATACCGCCGCGATTATCCATCGAAAGCTCATGCAAGTTTATGGTAGTGATGTGATGAGTCGACAACATGTCACGAAGTGGGTTAGATTGTTCAGAGAAGGCCGTACTGATATTCACGACGAGGCAAGGCAGTGATTTCTGACGAATTTGTGCAAAAAATTGAAGGACAAGTGCAAAATGACCGCCGTGTGACGCTTGACGACCTTCACGAAGAATTTCCTGACATTTCTCGAAGTCTCCTTGGTAATATTGTGTCGGAAAAACTTGGTTACAAGAAGTTGTGTGTGAGATGGGTGCCCAGAATGCTCACACCGCAGCACCGTCAAAATCGCGTGATCGCCGCGCGTGAATTTTTGGATCGTTTTGCACAGGAGGGAGAAGCTTTTCTGGACTCTATCGTGACGGGGAATGAGACGTGAGTGTGTCACTACACACCAACAAATTTTCAACATCAGGAGGTCGAGGAAGCCGTGAAGAAGTGGCTGAAAGAGGTGCCGGCGGAGGTCTATGACACTGGCATACAAAAGCTGGTGCCCCGACTACAGAAATATCTCGATCTCGACGGCAATTACGTTGAAAAATAGTTAAACATATTTGTGAAGTATCCTGTGAATTTCAATTAAATACAAGCATTTTTCGATCCTACATAAATGTTGTAAACTTACATTCTGGATGACCCTCGTAATTACATAATTCAAGAGTATTATGTAATAATTTTTAAATTTATGTTTTGAAATCAATAGAATATTAAATCTTCGTAAAGGACACTTTTTAAGTCCAAGCTTTGTCAGCTTTTTCTTGTTGTGGTCTTGGAACAGTATTTAAATTCTCCCATAAAAAATAACGTGGACGTGGAAAAGACAAAAAAAAGCCGATCAAACGCTGTAGAAGTGCGTGCACAGAATAAAACATCGGGTGACAATGTATGACCGAATACGGTATGAAATTATTAAGAATGATTGTAAACTTAATGCTGATGTGTTGTTGAGTTAGACGAAAAACAGCATACTAGGATGGTTTGGCCATGTGGAACGAATGAATAACGAAAGCCTAACAAAACAAATATATAGCACAGATGTGAGTGGAAGGCGTGTGAAAGGAATACCAAGGAAGGTATGATTGGATCAAGCGAATGCTATTTTGAAAGAACGAAACGTAGAAAGGCAAGATAAATCGGAGTAGTTATATGATGAGGTGCATAGATGTGGAAAAGGCTAAATATGTCGAGATAGGAAAGGCTGGCGTTCTGTTATCTCTGCCTACCCAGACAAGTAAATAACGTTATGGTATGTATGTATTAAAAACATAAAATGTAACTTGTGATCTTCAGCTGGACCTATAATTTGCAATTCACCCAGAGATAATTGTACCTATCTATACAATGTCCCATCTGAAAAAACGAAACTCCACTAAACTAAACTATAAAGAAAAATCAAACGGGAAAAGTTTACAGTGGACACAAGACGCAAGAATTACACTAAATTGTACGCTTCTTCTCCCTGGCTCCATCCCAACTCACTGTCTGCGAAGACTGTTGGGGTCAGCTCTCCTCGTCCTCAGGTTGTATGCTCTTCTGTCCCGGACTACGTCCCCCAGGCCGTGCCTCTGCATCAGGTTATCCTTTTACACCACCCACGAATTATTTGGTCTTCCTCTGGTTGTTATTCGAGGAAGATCCATGGAGATTGCCTGGTTCACAATGTGATCGGGTGCTCTGCGTCCAGCGTGGCCATACCATCTCAATCGCCTTTCCTCCATCTTACTGTTGATGTCTGTAACACCTAGGCTTCCACGAATACGTGAGCTTTTTATTTTGTCTCTTAGGGAAACACCAGCTGACCATCTTAGCATGCGCATTTCAGCAGTTTCTAGTTGCCTAGAGTAAGAGTTATATATATACATCGTCCAGCATTCGGAGCCATAGAGGAGTGCGGGTCTGACAATCGTTTGGTATACTTTTCCTTTTAACTTTACGGGCATTTTCGGATCACATAGAACTCCCGTCATTGATCTAAATTTCATCCATCCCACACTAATTATATGTGTTACATCTGCTGCACATCCTCCATCGCTATGGATGAGTGACCCAAGATACTTAAAGGAGTCACAATTTGGTAATGTTTCTCCATCCATTTGCATTACGGGAATGAATTATACTAAATTGTACGCAATAAGCATAAAATAGAAAGGATACAAAATAACACATATTACGTATTTAATATAACTAATGAAACATCTGTATTTTTTTGTTATTTTGTTTTTAGACTGCATAATAAATTTCTTCTTCAAATAAAGCAGTGGTAAATACAAAATAAGTGTCTTATGAAAAACATGCATAGTAATTATTTAATATACATATTTAAAAGAAAATAATACTGTATTTTCCTTGGAAAGTTTTTACATACTATTAATATATCAAATCATAAATTCAGATTCGGATTATCCGAATGAAATTTCGAAAACAGAAATATTCGCTTCCTAAATGTGCCGATACCAAGTAATATACAAGTATCATAATATAAATAGGCCAAAGCCCATACAAGTATCATAATATAAATAGGCCAAAGCCCGTACGACGGTTATCGTCAAAGAAAGAATACAAGAATTGAATTTTGAATACAAGAGAGCGAGAGAGGAATACTTGGATTCTCTCCGAAAGTAATTCGAAATTTGAATCTCGGTGGGTCCGTGATACTGAACGAATTTTAAATACCTAGCTAACAAGTTTTGAACCGGTGTAAAAGGGGACGATGTATAAATGATACATATAAACAAATTTTACATTTATGAATATATTTTACATTTATGAATATATATTTTCATAAATGTAGAATTTGTTTTATTTCCGTGAATATTTCACGGGTTGTAACTAGTAATAATATTATTACATTAGGGTCTCCGCCTCTGGTCGCTCAGCGGCCTAACCCCATACTGGTGTGTACACTCCTATGTAAATGGTAATACTCGTATCTTATTTCGATTCATCTTCGACTCTAAAATACAATAGCTAATATCAAATAAATATTGGTGCAAATTGCTTTGAGAAGACAGATTCCATTACTTATTTTTACTCAACAATGCAATTATTGAATGTGTCATGACTGACAATTCTAGATGAACCTCTAGTTTAGTATATCTATGGAAACCACCGAGGTTAACCTTTCCTTCCTGTGCTAAAAAAATCGCGCGTTTCGGTGCTGTGTATTCAATACACATGTAAAAATGAGCGATTTTAAATCGTAAAAATAAGAATATTTATAGCCAATCGCTTAAATTGATTCAATTTGAAGTCAAAAGTGATAATAATTGAAATTTAATTGCTGAAAACATGAAGAAAACATCGGTCGACGTTCACAAAACGGGAGAAGAGACTACTGAAGCGAAAGAATCGAGCTAACTGAGATTATATTTCTTGCGTTCCCATATACCGAAGTAGAGTGAAACGTAAATATCGTCACTTCTCACCCATAACGGTTTTTTTAGAATGAATATACCTACGTCACACACTGGCACACGTTTGATTGTATTGGTGAATTTATTCCCGATTTTCACAAAATATCTCTGATGTGGTCGATATGTGCTAATTATTATCAAGATATTTTTTTCATTCAATGCGTAAATGTATTACGGAGGAATACCTAAAATCTGAACCCAGTATTGATTATATTTATAGAGATATTATATTAAAGTTTTTAGAAGCAATGTATACTATTGTAGTTACACATCACAGGGAAGGAAGGGTTAAACGTTAAAGGCAGACTTGATAGAGACCGATCCTTTGAAATGGACATGTAGCGCACGTAGCGCTATTGTTTCTAGATTTGTAGGGATGCGCTTTCTGCATTCAAAATTATGTCGTCACTATTACAGTTTAAGGATTATTTTTAAATAAGCCACAAACTTAAAAGTTTACGACATTACAGAAACATTTAGTGAAGTGTTAGCCAGGATCATATTCTAGCATTTAAATTAGTGAATCGATTGAAGTTATTATATTTCCTGCTCGGTATCCCACGGCGGAGCTTTTCAGAGAGTATCAGGTCCTGAACATAACCAATTTACATCTCAAATCCATTCTCTGGCACTACCATCGAGAGGAGGGGAAGATGCAGACTCAGCAGACACACATGACACGCATGGCAACTAATGAAATGTTCACCATCCCTAGAGTTAAAACCTCTTTTGCCCAAAGGCAATATGCTATTTGGCTCCCATTACATACAATAGCGTGCCGACTTCAATAAAGGTAAAGGTAGGAAAACCATTTTGACAGTCGATCGGAGCGTGGTTGTTATTGTGACAGGATTTTGAGTACTTGGGCTTTCAGAATGAATGACGAGTGGAAAGGATTTTTGTGAGTGTGGGTTTCTTCTTGTTGTTTTAATTTTGGTTGTTTTTGTATTTGTGTTTCTGTGTATTTTTTGTTTTAATTTTAATTTTTATTTTTATGATTGTGTGCGGCATATTGTGGGATGAATATTTTTGGTCTTTCTGGAGGGATGATGTGTGAGGAGTTGAATTTCGCAAGATGTTTCCAGTTGTAGTTGAGTGTCACTGTTTGTCAGGTTGATGAGAGCGTGCAACGAGGTTTTGTTTTTGTGTAATCAAAAATCGGAAAGAAGTATCGATTTATTTTTTCATGCTAAATATCCTCAGTGAGATACAGGCAAAAGCCTAGTTTACTGGGGATACGACAAATGAAAGGCAACAAACCCAGATCCATTAAAATTGTATGTCCAAATCAAATTACCTGTTGTTTTTTCGCAAATTGTGTATATTTCTTGTCATGTGTAATAATAAATAAAATTAAAAAATATATAAATTCTCGAGTCTGTAAGGTTTCTTTGTTAGTAATAACACATTTTCACCATTTTTATTATCATATATATTCATGTTTTTACATAATTTTTTTCCATTGAATTAAAACAAAGGATTAAATTTGGTTGAAAAATAAACTTACTGTCCAAAAAAGTGATCTAAAATGGTATTGTAATTATTCGATAGTATGGAGTGACTGTCTGGTGAGACAGGATAATTATTATCCAGAATTATCCTAATTTCAATTACCAATAGATTTCCGTCTACTGATCCGGTCCCTCAGCCGCCTCCATTCAAGATTATCTTGATCATTATTTACTTTGTAAAGCCTACTCGAGTTCGACCCCAATAAACCCAAACCCTTTAAAATAATTTCCCTCATCAATGGAACTCTCAGTCGAGCGTGAAATGTTCATCCGTTCTATCGACTTTTCTGGTTATTTTTGTGTAGTTTTTTTGCAATACGAAAAGTCGACGAATTCTGCCTACGTAATGGCAATTCAAGGTACATGCGGCAGTTATCTAAACCAGCTCAGGCGAAAAATACGCCACAATAATTGACAAAATAATACGTACATTCAACATTGTCTTCCACCGGATGTCAGCCAAGCGAATATTGGCTTTTGGAACCGAAATATTATCGTTCAATAAAGATAAATAATCATTACTATCATGCCTGATTTCTCTACGAAAAATCTGTAATGTGGAGTAATATTAGAAAATAAATATTATAATAAACATACATACTACCTTGATCAAAAAGTTTTAGGACTGGCCACCGTGTGGCGCTATCAGTCACCCGATTGGAAGTCTTTTTGTTTTTGTTAGGTTACCACATCTATCATTGACACTTCCCTCCAAATTTCAGTATCATAGCTTGACATTTGTAAAAGTTACGCTGTACTGAGTACATCTACCTTTGTGCGTGTTTTCGATTTTTTACAAGTTTTTTACAAGGTCGAAAACCGATGAAAACATCGATAAAATCAAAGAAATGTTGGCCGAAAACCGCAAATTGACCATTAGAGAGCTGGCAGAGGACTTGAACATCGCTTATAGATCCGCTCAAGACATTTTGGTTAGTGATTTGGGCCTCAAACGTGTCGCTGCAAAACTGGTGCCGAAATACCTCAATTTCATGCAAAAAAGGACCGCGTTGAAATCGCGAAAGACATGATTTCCATGAGTTTTTGACCAAAAACAACACGACTAGTATCCAGCAGCCTTTGAATTCACCCGATCTCGTTCCCTGCGACTTTTTTCTGTTCAACCGTCTTAAAAAACCGTTTCGCGGAACGCGTTACTGCACCCGAGAGGATGTCATGAAAAAATCGAAGACGGCTCTGATGGACATACCGAAAATTGAGTACCAGCGGTGTTTCGAGGATTGGATCAAGCGCTGGCGTAAGTGCGTTGCAGTCGATGGGGAGTACTTTGAAGGGGACCATATCGATTTTGATGAATTAACTTGTATTTTGGATTTTATGAATAAAGTCCTAAAACTTTTTGATCAAGGTAGTCGATACCATTACACCGTTTTCCTGCCGGGGAAGATACAAATCACCAGACTTTCCTATCTCGACACACATCCTTCGCCTCTTCTACATCTATCCACCTTCTCATACAAATCCCAAGATTTCTCTGACTTTTTACGTTTCCTTCTTTCAAAATATAATTCAGTTGATCCAACAATACTTTCCTCTTCCACGATTAGATCACTTTTCGACAAGCAGCGAAGACTGTTTTTTTGTCAACTCGATTGTTATATCCAATGTCTGGGTGTAAATTAACATTGAAGAGATATTTCATGATAATCTCGATGATAATAAAGTGGCCCGGTTACCGAATACCAAATTTACATGTGTAAAAGTTGATCAAGGTGTTGACACGATGTTTGCTTTGATTGATACCAAAACTCATCTAAAAACTTGTAGGGAATATCGTCGTCCCTAAATATTGTCAACACGCACGGTCAACGACCGACGAACCAACCTTCGGACATGTACAAAGGTCGCATACCAGAACATCAATATTGTTTACACGCAAATAATATTTACGTTACATTCCACGGTGGAAAGAGAACGCATCGCGTTGTCTCACCGTTTTCGCCAATAAATATTCTACCCACTATATTATTCGCAACATCTGCAAACACCTCTGCACGCGCAGGAATGAGATAAAGTATATATTGCGGGCGCATTCACGCACATCTATAAATACCTACTTATCGACAAATAAAGATTATTATTATTCACTTGACCATTCATTGCTGTTTACTATTCATTGATTGTTCACTCTCACTTTCCGCATTCCTGAATCGACGTATTTTATTTTAAATACAAAACAATCATAATCATCACGACGTAGCAATAAAGCATTCCGCTAAAAGCTTAATCAAACTCAATGATCCTATATCAATAAGAAATTATATATATCATAAGGTCAGATATAATATGTTACTAGTTTACTGAGCCCAAGAAGGTTAGTTCCATAGCTCGGAGAAGTGGATCCCAGAGGCGGTAGATATTCCCGAAAGACGGAAACTTGAAGCGGTTTTCCATGAATATTCATAAACAACCCCATAAACTGGTTACTTCCAACCTTTTCAACTCCTGGTACACC
Organism: Odontocerum albicorne; assembly: GCA_949825065.1. Lineage (NCBI taxonomy): Eukaryota > Metazoa > Arthropoda > Insecta > Trichoptera > Odontoceridae > Odontocerum > Odontocerum albicorne. Next base: position 5,493,122 of record OX463839.1, read on the forward strand.
GAACAAATTGTAAATATAATTATGTAAAGGGGATGTTCTTAATAAAATACAAACATTAAGCTATTAAACAATTTTGTTATTGAACTTGTCTGCTCTATGATAAAAGATTTTATGGTACTTCAATATTTTATTTCCATCTCTAATAAATTAATGCAAATCATAGATTTCCCTAGAAACGACACATTTTAAAGCACTCGAAAACTATCAGCAGCGGCACCTCAAAAAAATAATGAAGATGGTACCTGCTGTATTACCGAGATTTTGGTGACGATTGCTGCTCGCCTGAGTTGGTCTGGATATATACCTCACATACCTGACTCCAGACCACCAAGAAATATTCTCTTTGATGAGCTGACGGAGGGGAGAAGAAATATCGGTGGGCATCGCAAGATATATTGTATAAGTGTTATGTCGGAAGCAGGGAATTAATCGTAAAGTTGGAAAATACGCACTTTCTTCAACAATTTATTTAGATAACGATTACAATTATTACATTTATGTATTTCACGGATATATACGAGGCATATCCAGAAAGTAAGTGTACGGAATTTTTGTAGGTTACAATTTTTTTTATTTAAACAAAAAAATGACGTGGTTACCGTAGTACATATGTAAGCTATTTTTCGACATAGTCGCCATTCCTCTCAATGCACGGTTTTCAACCGACGAGGAGGTAAAGGAGGAGGTGGAGAAGTGGACGGAGGGGTTGGCGGGAAACTACTTCGAGGAAGGCATCAAAAAGTTGATACCCCGCTTCACCACCTGCATTGAGAGGAATGGCGACTATGTCGAAAAATAGCTTACATATGTACTACGGTAACCACGTCATTTTTTTGTTTAAATAAAAAAAATTGTAACCTACAAAAATTCAGTACACTTACTTTCTGGATATGCCTCGTATTTACGGCACGAAACGTCATATTGACCTCGTTCGTCTCTAGTGCAAATGCCCCTAAAGAATTTGGGCCTTATAGACCCTTAATATACTAATTTTGGTGAACGAGATATATTCATCTTTTCGATTGAAAGTGTAAGAGCAAAGGGTAAATGTGGTCAGATAACATGTATTTCGGATAAATACACAGAAACTAATTTTCTCGCGCTTCACTTATCTGCAGGGGATAGGATAGGAAGCAAGGGCTATCCAAGAACAATTTAAGGCAACGATAAAATATTTAGTTTAACCCTTTTAATCCCACGGGGCCGATTATCGCCCCCAACGGGTGTATGCGAAAAATCCCACGGTGCCGAACATCGGCCTCAAAATTTTCATACAAGTTTTTATGATATGAATGAAAAAAATATTTTTTTAATGAAATATGAAAATTACTTATTATTTTACACTCCACAGGGAGGTCTCCACAAAAAAATAGGCTTTAAACCTAAATATTAACTGACATAAAAAAATAAATATAAACTACTGTTTTTTGCCAAAAAATGCTGGGGATTTTTCGCACATTTTATGCAAAATGTGCTGAGATTAAAAGGGTTAAATATATATTGATTAATGTGCATTCTGGTTATAAGACAGGTGACCCTAGGGTTCACTTTATGGACTAAAAAATAGGAATAGCGTCCATCACGTAGCATAAGGACGTACTGCATAACACGCTCAAAAACATAAATGCTCACCACAACTGGGAGCTAACAACAGCTGATCGAGTCAAATGGCGTAAAACAGTAACTAGTTAATGGAGAAAGACGCAGACAAGCTACAAGTACTCCAAATCCTTGCCTTATAAGCAACAAGATATGCCTATCACAAATTGGTTTACAAAGTCATATCCGATGGCAGCAAAAACAAATAGCTTAACTCCACTTTGTAGTGCCTTAATATAATACACTCTCCACGCGTAGTGGGCATTCATAACAATACGTTAAAATGGTAAAACTTAGTTTCATAACAAATATAAATATAAATCATAAATATCTTTATGCTTCGGTTGGAAGCCTTTTGTTATATAAATGGTTATGTATTATGACAAATGTTTGATATAAATAATTAGAATGAAACTGATGCAAACTAAAATAGAGTACGTAGATACGAGGTTCACGTAAAAAACAAATCTCCGTACAGACTAACAGACAACCAGGTCGTAGTTTTCAATACGGAGTAGTTTCCCACATTAGCCCTTATCATGGCATTGTAACACAGGTGTTACACTAATTTAGTTTTTTTTTTTAAATTCAGAAACTGTAACGTAATTTCAAATATGGCAACACATTCAAATACTATACATGCACTATTGTGTGCAGTTGTATCATCTGGTGATAAATATTGACAACACTACAAGCTTTCAAACGACATCGGGTCAACATGTCTGGACAGCGTGGGTGCGTTTTGAAAATTGGTGTAAATAATCTAAATATCTTATTAACCACTACATGTAGAGAAAATTTTACTCAAACCATTGTATTTGTTGATAATTCAGCTATGTAAATGTTGTTCATGTTTTAGATTATAGAATCATTTTATAGCCCTTTTTATGTTTTATAAAAATTGATATTTTGACAATGTAACGTGGGTGTTACATATAAAAAAAAGCTATAAGGAAAAGTTGTGATTTTTTTCTCAATTTTCCTTCATAGCTTACCATATAACCAGGAATCACCAAAAAAAAACGTTAATATTTGGATAAATTGAACTTTGCCAAGATAAGGGTTAAGATAAGTAAAGACTTTTTAAGTTATCAGTTTTACATACTCCACGCCCGTCTCTCACATCCCCCCAAATAAATTAAGTATATTATACTTAATTTATTTGGGATGGGGGGGCGGGTGTTTAGTGATGGATTTTAAAGCGAGGTAGCGTCTGTTACTCTGGGCCAATGGTGTACCATCTAAATCTTCGTGGAACGTTGTTGTCGGGACACTTAAGTTGAGAATCGGTGAAATTCGCCCTAGAGATTAGTGGTAGCTAATATTCAAATGTGTAACGATTCCCATAGAGAACAGGGAAATCTAAAGTCATGAGAAACAATAATTAAAGGAATAAATCATGAATGTATCAAGGTGTCCTGTTTGCCTACGCCAACAAGGCAAGTATGAATGTACTTAAAAACGCAGGAACTTTTCGGTATACCTAATATTATAACAAAATAATCAAATATTAATTATGTGTTAGAAGCGACATTTTCTTGTAACGGATGCCTTTTAAATGGTCTGAAAAGTAAAAGAATAATCAAACTATAAAAATATGAATGTTATAAATTGGAGCGCGACTGATGGACGACCTGGGCCTAGTTGGTAAGACGCCTGTCTTCTGTCCCGGAGATTGCGGGTTCGATTCCCGCTGAAATCCAGATATTAAAAAAAAGGCCTCATAAACATCTCTGGTTGATTGGAGAAAGTTGCCACATTGCAGTAATCCCACAGGGTTGTGCTGTGTACAAAGAAAGTCATGTACATGATTTGCTCGGGCGCTGTTATAGCTGTCAGACGTGATTTGTTTAATTAATAATATCAGGTTCGTCTTCCGAGTTAAAGCGCCCTTTAGTAGAGTTTGCTCTCAAAATGGCGCAATATAAAATTGGCATTTGGATTGGATCATCATACTGTATAACAAATATTTATCTTTATATTGAATATTAATTATTATTTATAGAATATGATAACGTTAATACGAGTGGTAAATGTCCTGCGCAATAATCTACGTCTCTTCCCGAGTGGCAGTTGCGATACAACAATATCCGGTAAAAAGGTTATCTTGGTGTTTCCATTACCATTCTTGTTAAGAGCAAATATGATACACGTATACGAGTTTATTAATAAATAAAAAACAAGCTTTAAATTTTATTCTGAAGTTCAAAGCCAAACATTGATTGATAGACGTTCACGTCTGATGTTCAGTTCACAACGAAATTGAGCCAAGCAGGATCGATACATTTAATTTCTGTTACAGAGTTTTCTTTGTCCTGTTGGTATCGGCTCTCGCTTCTATCCCATATGTCATGATGGGGCGGACGCATGTCTTACATATCCTGACCTTACTTTCGGTTAGCAAGAGTCAAGATTTTATAAAAAACTAGAGATGGTATTAAGAGCGTTCTACAGAAATGATCATCACCATCACACTATGTCCATAGAACAGATTTTCACATCATTCTATCTTGGCGCACATCCTTCGCTTTTACCACGTCCATATCATCATGCATTATCTTCTATTATAAAGTGTTTTCCTTTTACAAAATTTAATTTATTTGGTCGTGCCACGTTTTTCTAGGCCTTCCCCAATTTATCGTACCTTTCATACTACTTATATACATTTTGTTCTATTATATCTCTTCTTGTTGTTTTAATTTTGGTTTCTTCTTGTTGTTTTAATTTTGGTTCTTCTTGTTGTTTTAATTTTGGTTTTAAGTTTGTAAGGGTCTCTTCTTGTTGTTTTAATTTTGATTGTTTTTGTATTTGTGTTTCTGTGTATTTTTTTCGTTTTAAATTTGTTTTAATTTTTATTCTTATGATTGTGTGCGGTATATTGTGGGATGAATATTTTTGGTCTTTCTGGAGTGATGATGTGTGAGGAGTTGAGTTTCGCAAGATGTTTCCAGTTGTAGTTGAGTGTCACTGTTTGTCAGGTTGATGAGAGCGTGCAACGGGGTTTTTTTTTTTTTTTTGTGTAATCAAAAATCGGAAAAAAGTATCGATTTATTTTTTCATGCTAAATATCCTCAGTGAGATACAGGCAAAAGCCTAGTTTACTGGGGATACGACAAATGAAAGGCAACAAACCCAGATCCATTAAAATTGTATGTCAAAATCAAATTACCTGTTGTTTTTTCTCAAATTGTGTATATTTCTTGTCATGTGTAATAATAAATAAATAATAATAAAATAAAAAAATTAATAAAATATCATCATTCATTATTTTTACGTTGCTGAAACTATCTCAATATCTTTCATCTTAAGCGCAGCACATTGTTTCGTTCCAAATTCATTCTTAATATCCTAATTGCTTATTCTGTCATACATTGTTTTTCCACACAGCTACGCAACACTCATTTCTATCGCATTTATCCTAGCTTCATAACTTTTTGACGCGTCAACGTTTTGCTTACACATCGTAATGTTGGGACCTTGATTCATTCAAGCCAGCTTTGATCCACTTGAAATGTTCCGGTCTGTTAACATATTGTATAACCCACCATTCATTCTATTGGCTGCAGTTTCTCTTATTTTTATATTACATAGCATGCGCGTAATGGGTCAAATATGCCTATTGAACATGAATACAAATCAAATACAAAGTGCAAACACAAAGTGAGGGTTATCAAAAGATTCGGTTAAAATTTGTGAAACTCCATATTAGAATATTTAATAAAAAAACCTTTGTTATTCTACCTTTTACACAAATCCCCGTTACATGTGTTTCTACTTCCTATCCCGAGGCTCTCTTTAGACGGAATGATACCAGTTTTTTTTATGAACAGTGCTTATATCAAACTGGTGTCATTTTACTATGAACCATCCACATCAAAAGTGTGTGTGGTTAAGGGAAGATTTCAATTTCAATAAATTTATAAAAATATTTTATACAACCATTTCTTAGAATTCGACAATACACCAGTGTGATATATGGTAAGCACTGCTTTCATAACAACCGGAATCATTATGTCTGAAGAGTCTCGAGATAGGAGTTAGAAACATGTGTAGCGGGGATTAATGTAATTAGTGGAATAACGGAGTAATTTATTGTTAATTATGACAAGTGTTTATAGAATAAACACAAATATATATAAAATAAGGTTATTGATTGGCGTGATATTTTTATATCAAACGGTAATTATTTTATGAAACAGGTACAAGAGAACTCATAAACCTTGAAATGTATTTCATTAAAATATTTAACAATTAAGTTATTCGTTATTCCACGATACCCGTGTTTTTACCTCCTTTCTAGTGAGATGAGCCAAATATTAAGTAAACAGAATCTCAAAATTTTCATAGAGCCGCAACATTAATTTTCACTGTAGCTATATACAATACATTTTAATGATGAAAAAAAACGAGATAAAATCAATATTTTTATTTAAAACTCAAATTCACAATACAGTCGTAGGCTACATAGAAGAATAGAATATTACATATGAGAGTTATAAGGTTCAGTAGTTCAGTAGCTCAGTGCACTACCTATTAAACAAGAAAACCTAAATAATTAAACACTTATAAAACATAAGAATGGATATTCCTCGAATAACAACCAGAGGAAGGCCAAAGAATTCATGGGTGGTGCAATAAGATAACCTGATGCAGAGGCACGGCCTGGGGGACGTAGTCCGGGACAGAAGAGCATACAACCTGAGGACGAGGAGAGCTGTCCCCAACAGTCTTCGCTGACAGTGAGTTGGGATGGAGCCAGGGAGAAGAATAAAACATAAGAATAAGATTGTGCCGCTTGTGTTCGTTCGGCGGTCGTGTCCATGCTCTTCTTATGAGGCTGCGGAGTGGAGGTGAAGCTGGAGTTGAAGAGGCGCACATGCCTATGGAAAGAGCCGCATGCAGTTCGCGACCCACGGTTTGCCAACCCCTGTCCTATCCCAAAGCCCTCTTCAGGCGAAACTATCTCGATTTATTACGAGAGTAGTGCTTAGGTCAGACTGATGTTATGTTATATCAGAAGTATCTGTGGTATATTGAACCAATGGAAAAATGTTTAAGAGGAGTGAAACATTTTGTATTATTTGATCATTTATTACTATTTTGATTCGCTCATGACTTTGTGTATCTCTAAAATTTCTTGATTAATGAATAACCAAAAAATGCAAAAGGTTTCCCCCTACTTAAACATTTTTCTTTTGGGCTAATACGCCACACACTTCAGATGTCACATAACATCAGTCTGAACTAACAAACTGGGAGCATTCCGCCTGAAGACAGCCTCGAGATAGGAGGTAGATAGACGGTAAAATATCAAAGTAAATTAATTGTTAAATATTCCAATATTAAGTTCCACAAAGTTGCACCCGAAACCTTTGATAAATAAGTACTTGTTTATTTTATTTCACTCTTAACACTTAATTTCAAAGCACGAAGTATGCTACATGGGTGTTTCCTATTCAACTCAAAACAACGCAAAACACATTTTTAAAAGAACTCGAGTGTATGATATATGTAGGTACGAGTATATATTAAGTAATCCACAAAACAAATGTTTTTTTAACTCTTCATATACACCACAGTCTGTCCAATTGAAAAGGTGACTGATTTTATTTTCGCGTAACCACCAACGCCATCTGTGGATGAAAAGTTTTGACACGATTTTGGAGGCAATTCCGAAGAATGAGTTTCAGGAGTGCTTCAGAGAATTTTACAACCGCTTCCAGTATTGTATTGACTCACAAGGACTGTATTTTGAATAAAAGGTAACGTAAACTAAAAATAACAATGTCTTGTATTCCATTTCCCGTCAGTCACCTCTCGCATTGGACAGATAGTGTATGTCGTAGGCAAACTGTCTAAATAGAAAGGTTGACTTACAGCCCGGGGGTTGCGGGTTCGGTTCCCGTTACTTTCAAAATTAAAAAAAAAAGGATTTCATGTATTTTTACTTACGGCCTCTTCAGCATCTTTCTGATTGATTGGAAGAGAATGCATAGCAATAAGCTAGTCTGATTGCACTGTATACAACGAAAGTGTAATACAACATAATACTGGGTACACAGCAATTATTTATTACGTGTCCATTAATTATGGAGAGTTACCAAAGTTGAGAAACTCTGGTCTAGATTATAACTTAGGTAAGTTATAAAAAATCGATGAAACAATTTTATACGCACTTATCGTCTAGGGCTTAATTAAAATGTGACATTTATGATCTGAACTTATCGGGCTCACGTCCATATTCAAATTCCCCAACGCAAGGCTAGAGAACGGGATTTTTGGTTCACATCTACTAGACACAATACAAAATCGCATACGATTTTTTATTCATTTCATCCACGGTCGATTCTGACCTCAAAGTAATATAAATAAATAAATATACGTTTATTGATAGCAACATACTACTATAAAAAGAATTTCATATACGATTTTCCTTAGACTCGAACATTTTTCTGGTTTGTGAGATTGCTATGTAGCAACAAACCAGTTAGGTAGCAAATATATCCGACGAAAGTGTAATTAATATGTACAAATGTGTGATCCAAAGAAGAAAAGGAAAAATACGAATATATTCGTAAATAATTCTATAAATACGACTGAATGATAATGACGATGTCTTTCGCGATTTCAACGCGGTCCTTTTTTTGCATGAAATTGAGGTATTTCGGTACCAGTTTTGCAGCGACACGTCTGATGCCCGAATAGCGAACCAAAATGTCTTGAGCGGATCCATAAGCAATGTTCAAGTCCTCTGCCTGCTCTCTGATGGTCAATTTGCGGTTTTCGGCCAACATTTCTTTGATTTTATCGATGTTTTCATCGGTTTTCGACTGCCACTGAGTTCGTCATCCTCGACCGACTCACGACCACTTCTGAAGCGTTCGTGCCACCGAAAAACACTTCTCCAACATTTCCAAGGTATGCGGACCGTTAAATCCGTTTTGGACACAAAATTTAATGCAAACTAGTTGATGCACAGTTGATGCCATTTTCAAACTTGAAAAAAATCGAAAACACACACAAAGGTAGATGTACTCAGTACAACGTAACTTTTACAAATGTCAAGCTATGACACTGAAATTTGGAGGGAAGTGTCAATGATAGATGTGGTAACCTAACAAAAAAAATAATTCCAATCGGGTGACTGACAGCGCCACACGGTGGCCGGTCCTAAAACTTTTTGATCAAGGTAGTAGTACGTACACGTAGCATACATATATTCTGAAATTTCGAAAAAAATACATACAAAATACAAAAGAAGTTATTAAAAGGGCTCTGGGCTTATCTCATAACACCCCCCCCCCCCCCCCCAGTTGAGATACACCCCCACCAATAGAGGGTGAGCTCGGCCGCGATGTTTTTCAGCCCACACTCGTGATGGGCTGAAAAATATCTGATATGTATCATCATCAGTCCGGTTAACTCCAGTGTTCAATATAAGCCTCCCCTCTCTTCTAGTACTCATTTCTACATGGACACATTGCTTCTGGTTACTTCTCTAATGCCATCCAACCAGCAAGGGGTCTTCCCATGCCTTATTTCCCTGTCCTTGGTCGCCACTCCAGTACCTTCTGTTTCCAGCTACCATTTTGTATGCATTCAACCAATGAAATTGAAGCAGCCAAAAATATAAATAATATGCTAAATTGCTTCATTCCAATCAGGCATAAACTGAATAAAAGTTGCTTGTTAGCGCTCCGTAAGCAACGTACGAGTATCTCCCATTGAGAATTTACCATTAATTGAACTGAAATTACCCATCAGGATAGAATGTTAGAAAAACCTATCAAAGGTTTTGTCTTTAACTTTGTAGAACTTCATATTAGAATAAATTATTTTATTACTCCATTAATTACATTAATCCCCGCTACGCATGTTGCTGTCTCCTATCCAGAAGCTCTCTTCTGGTGGAAGAGAGTCTGGAGATAGGAGGTAGAAACACGCGATGCGGGGATTTATGTAATTAGTGGAATAACAAAACAACGTATTGACATTTTTTTTAAATATCACAACTAAAAACACAGATATCCTTTTAAATTTCACAACTAAAAACACAGATATCCTAATACCACAACTAAAAACACAGATATCCTTTTAAATATCACAACTAAAAACACAGATATGCTTTTAAATATCACAAATAAAAACACAGATATCCTATTAATATCACAACTAAAAACACAGATATCCTCACGCCATTTCTTACTTATTTTCTTCGCCTCGTTCACATTCTTTCACTTCTTAGCTTTCCTTCTTTGAAAATTTCATTAACTTCGTCGCTCTCTACCACGACTTCCACTCATGCTTGCAATATAAATATATTTAGTAAAAATTTCATCGTCCATCCGTTCTACGTGTCCAAACCACCTCAACGTGTTCTAAGTAACTCTTAAAAACTAATAATTAAATGGCAATCCGTCGAAAATTGAATTTTCCAATGAATTAACGATAGTTAAAATAAAAACTCTATGCAACATAATTGAACAGCAACATGCCGTGAAAAAAAATGTCGACCATTACTAATTCTGTCGTTGGAGAGCGACAAATTGCTTTTGACTTACCAGCTTACATAGTGAATTTCAAACTTTTTCGTTCCACAGCTCCCTAACAAAAAAATCCTCAATCAGTGGAATGGATGAGTCTACGAGTATTGTTCATCAAAAAGTTATTGGAATCAAACAAGACACAGCTATCCTTATTTCTTTTTCCACGTTGAGTTCAGCGATATTTCGTTTTCATTACAGTACCACTGAAAACAGAGGACCATAGAGATAAGTCGTCACAATTAAAACCATGATTCGATAAGCTTTAATGACTATCATCATCCTGTCCTGTAACTCGTGATTCCCATTCATATTTGGTTTTTATTACAGTTACCATTGAAAACCGAGGACCGTAGAGATCGTCACAATTAGAACCATGATTCGATAAGCTTTAGCACTATTATCATCCTGTCGTGTGGCTCATGACTATCATCATCCTGTCCTGTAACTCGTGATTCCCATTCATATTTGGTTTTTATTACAGTTACCACTGAAAACAGAGGACCGTAGAGATAAGTCGTCACAATTAGAACCATGATTCGATAAGCTTTAGCACTATCATCATCCTGCCGTGTGGCTCATGACTATCATCATCCTGTCATGCAACTCGTGATTCCCATTCATATTTGGTTTATATTCCAGTTACCATTGAAAACCAAGGACCGTAGAGATAAGTCGTCACAATTAGAACCATGATTCGATAAGCTTTAGCACTATCATCATCCTGCCGTGTGGCTCATGACTATCATCATCCTGTCATGCAACTCGTGATTCCCATTCATATTTGGTTTATATTCCAGTTACCATTGAAAACCAAGGACCGTAGAGATAAGTCGTCACAATTAGAACCATGATTCGATAAGCTTTAGCACTATCATCATCCTGCCGTGTGGCTCATGACTATCATCATCCTGTCATGCAACTCGTGATTCCCATTCATATTTGGTTTATATTCCAGTTACCATTGAAAACCAAGGACCGTAGAGATAAGTCGTCACAATTAGAACCATGATTCGATAAGCTTTAGCACTATCATCATCCTGTCGTGTAACTCGTGATTCCCATTCATATTTGGTTTTTATTACAGTTACCATTGAAAAGCGAGGACCGTAGAGATAAGTCGTCACAATTAGAACCATGATTCGATAAGCTTTAGCACTATTATCATCCTGTCATGTAGCTCATAACTATCATCATCCTATCATGAAGATAAGCTTTAGCACTATCATCATCCTGTCGTGTGGCTCATGACTAACATCATCCTGTCGTGTGGCTCATGACTATCATCATCCTGTCGTGTAACTCGAGATTCCCATGATATCCTTCGACGACTCGTCTCCATCCATTCCTGCCATCTGCGGCTCGAAGGGCAGTTGTTAAGGGTAGTCCAGTTGCGTCTCTCACTTGGCCAGTCCAACGCATTGAGATTATTCCTCTTGTGCGTCGTCCTTCCACGCCTCCAGTAACCACAAACCTCTCCGAAATGTGCCCAAAGAATTAGAGGACTCGTTGAAGACATATCGACAAATTCTCAGTGATTCTCAATTCTTCTACAATAGAGGCGTTAGTTCGCCTTACTGTCCATATAATTCGTAACATTCTTCTACAGCATCACGTTTCAAACGCATCTATTTTACGAGTAAATCTCTCACTTGCTCTCAGAACACTAAGCATCCTAGACTGATATCCAAAACTCAACAAGTTTCATGTCGGTAAATTTTTTTTATATCTACTGTCGCTATATAGTTCAATCAGACTCTCTTCCTAGTCAGATGTAGACTGGGCCCTAAATAATAACAATAATAAAAGAACATTTTTTATAGTGCCGTTTAACCCTTTATAGTACAAGTTTTTATTTTTGAGATATTGAGTTTTTTGTTGAATAAATCATTGTTATGTGTATCAAATCAACTTTATTTCTTCGAAAATGTGTTTTAAATTTTTTTTTTGAAATGAGACGGTCGTATATGAGACCTGTGCCCATTTCAGGGGGCATGTCAGTGGTCGCAAAAGTGACTAATGAATGTTTAGGTAATAATATCTAAGTTTAGGTTGTATTAGGAAATACAATTCTTATATGAGATATAATGAATGGTGATTTACTTATAATACCTATTTACATTTTTGACAATAAATTTACCGGATGTTTAAATCGTTGCTACTGAACATGCAGCTAACTTCACGACGATCCGTCTTAAATAAGACCTCTGCCCGTCCACTACATTTGCCAATTTGACATTTGTGTTACTTAAAAACGTTTCATTAAGAAAATGAATCCTTATAAGTATAACCATAAGGGTCGTCGCATATGCGACCCATTTCTGATTATGGCCGTTAAAGGGTTAAAGAGCAAAAATTTTCAAGGAACGGAACTCGGAATTCGAACCTACTATTATGAACAGATTAAAACATTTACAAAATATATATAAATTGACCGTAAGGATAGGAAGGTGGTGGCTGTAGCCATTAGATTTTGTCTGCATATGCTCCCACATCTACATATGTTTAGAAAAACACATTTGGCAAGAAAACTTACCAAGGGAAGACGAACCTTTGTAGATCTTTCGGCAGTAGCACATTCAGTTTTATGTGTAGTTTAGTGTGTGTGTTATGAATCCATATGAACTTCTTCATAAAATATTTTTGGAACCAGTTGCTAAGCAGAGATAGATAATCTTAAAAAAATTGTTCAATCCATACAACATGGACTGAATGATTCGTAATGTGTCAGATGTCGCTTCTTGTCACTGTGACCGTATGTTACATCAGATCACTGAATTCAGATTGTCGGGAATTATTAAAATTTTCGAATATCCCGAGTCGCCACTGGTAATTAATCGTGGCGCCTAGGCACACACTTTGAAAACTCCTGGCTTACATAATAGATAATATTAATTGTAACGATTCATCGCAATTCTTTAATGGTTCCATCTTAAAATAACAAGATTATAAAGACACTCCTCCACCTACATTAGAATGACAATGTGACATCGGTGCTCAACTAAATTGAATATTTTTTTAAACGAATTTCAGGAAATCAAAATTTCGCCCGATTACATTTGAATTCTACGTTCAATGAAACATTTTTTCCACTTACAAATCTATAACAATACTTATCATTATAACTTCCCAAAATATTACAAAGCCAGTTTAATACGAATCCTGTCAGAATAATTGGATTTTAATTGTTATTTGTAGATATAAAATGTTTTTCGTGGAAAATCAACGCAGTTTCGCAATTGCTTGCTTCTAATAAATATATTGTTGTAAATATATTCTAATAAATATACTCTTATACAAACATAGTTTTTGTTACAAATGTAATCACAATAATAGTAGAAAACATTTTACAGCGCCGATTAGAGAGAAGACTTTTCTCAAGAGCGCTCTAGAGCTCGGCAACCGAATCCACTATTATTGTTGGCCTGTTATGGTCCTGCATCATCGTTTCCCTCTTGTGACGTCGACTGCCAGCTGTCTTTCCATCTTTTGGGAGGTCGTCCTGGAGATCTGCTTGCTTGGGGAATACTGTCCCTGGCTATTCTTACGGATCTTGGTTCCGCCATTCTGGATACATCATCGTTCCAGAACCTTCTTCTCTTTCGTCCCCATCTGACAATATCTTCAACTTCGCACATCCTTCAGATTTCTGTGTTTCGTACTCTATCACGAAGGGTTTTCCCAGCGATACTCCTGAGTACCTCTATTTCGCTGGTTCGAAAGAGATTTTTGGTTTGACAGTGTCGGCTCTGGACTCTATGCTGTATGTCATTATGGGGTGGACACAGGTCTTGTATATCCTCACCTTGCTTTGGATGTTCATAAACTTGTTTTTCCAGATAGTTTTCTTTAAACATCCGGAAATAGCTGCGGCCTTTTGTGATTGTTCAAGTACTTCGCCATAGAGGTCATTATTGCACATTATGCTAGCACCCAAGTATTAAAAATTTGTAACTTGTTCAATTTGTGTGTCGTTGATCGCCACACTGCATCCAACTTGCTCTCTGGTTAGAGTCATACATTAACTCTTGCTGATGGAGATAGACATTTGATAGAATCCAACTGGAAGATGTAATTAGCATTTTGCTCGAAAGGAACGTGTCACCCTCCATCGTCAAAGCCATTCGAGACATAAACCCAAATAGCTCAACAAGAATTTTCGTAGACGGAGAACTCTCTAATGACGTTCTAGCACCAACCGGAGTAAGACAAGGAGATAGTTTAATCCCATTTCTATTTAACTTGGTTATGGATAAAATTATAGAAGTTGCCGATCTTAACCTAGGATACAAAATCGGCGACAATGTCCTAAACATCATATGCTATGCTGACGATGCCTCCATCATAGCCGAATCAGAGGAAGACCTGCAACAAATGCTATATCGATTCCACACTGCTTCCAAAAATACAACATGTCTAGGAGAAATTAAGTGTACTTAAGACAGATAAGAAGACTGCTTCTGAATATATTTCAACTAACCATAAAAAATAACCAAAATTTAAAAGAACTTCGTTATTTTAACTCTTACATGATATAGTCGAACAAAATAAATTGTCTTAAGTAAACGTACTCTTGAACTTATTCAAACCCATTACGACCCAAAATGAATATCATTTTTAATTTACTAAATACGAAGGGTTCCCCTGCACCATAGAGATAACGTGACGAATAGATAAACGTTAGTGTCAAATAAATATAATAGGTATATGTGATAGGAGATAACAAATAAATTTCCCCACAAGTGAAATGTTTCATGAGATTGATATACGGATATAAAAAGTACCATAGATAAAGTGACAAGAAAAAAGATAAAAATGTTGAATTCCAAATTTTCAAAATACAGTTAATTAGAAATCTGGTCCAAAACTTCAAAAAGCAAAAACATTCCAATTTGTTATCGGAGACATTTTGGACATTTTTATCTAAAAGATAGCTTAGTTTTGTGTAAATAAAAGTATTTATACAATTAAATCTAAAAATATACGTACGAATATATTAAAAACATGGTCTTATCTTAACAAACAAAAATAGTATGTCCACCTTGATGTACGGAAGTTAAACTTGGACTTGGCAGAATAATAATAGTAAGATTAATGCTGTGGAGATGCACGCACTAAGGGAAATTTGTTTATTTTAATCTTTGAAAGAATGCGGAATGAAGACATCAGAAATAAATGCATGGATAAAATGTATGTTATAAATAAAATGAAAAAAGGTGCTTAAAATGATTTGGCCATGTGAAGAGAAAGAATGATGAAAGTATGACAATTGCGTATACAAGTCAGAAGTGCAACGTGTGCATGGAAGAGGTAGACCGAGGAAAACTTGGCTGAACCAAATAGACTAGATTTTGAAACAGGGTAAAATGAGAAGTGTAAATAATAGAAGATTGTGCATGACGAGATAAATTAATGTGGAGGAGGCGAAAGTTGTGTACTTAGATAGAAAACGGACACGGCGTGATGATATGTATGTAGTAAATTAGTTTATCAAGTTAAGGAATAATCTTACTACATATGTGATACAATATTTGTATTAGGATATGCAAACTAGAGATTAGGATATGCAAACTTGAACGAGGCAAAAAAATATATAAAAATAAAATAAATGCGGTAAAAATGAGAACGTTGCGTAGAATGTGTGAAAAAAAAAACAATGTATGAGAGAATAATGAAAGAATGCGGATTGAAAAAAAATCTTCTTAATGAATATCTCGGATCTGTTGTTGCGAAAATCGTTCTTGGGAGGCATAGAGAGCATCGGGTGTTTCGCCAACTTTTAGGCGGTCTTTCGGTAGCGTTACTCGTAACATATGTCCTGCGGGATCTCGAATGCCACTATGTATGGGATTCCGTACCGTCTTCTCATCGTGTTTCATCTGACGATATCCTCTGTGTTGCAGGTCTGGCGAATGTAAGAGTTTCTGATCCTATCTCTGAGAGATTTGCCGGTATTGGTTCCTTATATACTCATCTAGAATGTTCGATGAAGGTTCTAAAGCCGTGTATCGATTACGCGCGGCAAACCATCGAACATTGGCTCGCGCGTCAGCCGCGCTTAATGGATACTGAGTTGCCGCGCGAGCCAAATCCAACATTCGATTTGGCTCGCGCGGCAACTCAGTATTCATTAAGCGCGGCCTCCGGCGAACCAATGTTCGATGGTTTGCCGCGCGTAATCGATACACGACTTAAGGTCAAGTTGTGTCGGTTCTGGTTTCAACATTATAAGTCATGGTCGGTCTGACACAGGTCTTATTTGTTCGAACTTTGTCATCGATTTGCATGTTTTACCAGATCATACCTCTTAGATAACCCAATATTGCGGGTGAATACTTGTTTATTCTCACACTTCGTTGTAAAGTCATTATAATGTAGATGTATTTAAATGAAGGAAATAAAACAATGATTAACAGCAGAAAGGAGTATTGAGATGATTCGGTCATTTAGAAAAAAAATATCAAGTAACATAGTATAGAACAGTGTTCCCCAACCGGTGGTCCGCGGCCCGGTGCCGGGCTGCAAACAGAATGTCAAATTTCAAGAAATTCGCCATGCAAAAATATTAAATATATGATTTATTCGCTTGTACGTTGACTTGTATTTTTAGTAATTGTTAAATAAATATAATTGGTATGATAATGCGACACGATGGTCGCTGGTTTTCTCAGAATGGACAGTCATAAATCTTCTCAGATATACTTAGGGAGAACGGAAATATTTGCTCTTGGATAGTGAACTCGGATGCAAAACCCTACCTAAATATATTACAATTAAAATTGTTTAACTGTTATATGTATATTTGTTAATTATAGTTACATATGTCCATCTGTCACAATATAAGATTAAAAAAATATTTAATAAAAAAAACATTTTTATTTCAGTATTAGTGGTCCGCGAAAAAAATTAATTTTTTTACCGGTCCACAGGCCTAAAAAGGTTGGAGAACACTGGTATAGAAGGTAAGAAAAGTTTAAGAAAACCTAGAAAAACGCGGTGCGACCAAATTAATCAAATTTTGGATGAAGGAAGAGTGAAAAGCCTTTATAATAGGAGAGTATGCATGACGAAGTGTATGGACGTAGCAGAAGCGAAAGACGTGTACAAGGATAGAACGAAGCAAATATATGTTCTCTCTATCTACGCTTATAGGGACATGGCATGACGGTGATGATGTATTTTTTTCGAAAATTCAGAAGAAACAAACACAATGTTGAGCGACCAATAATGATTCAACATTTTATAAAGCCACGTTGACAATATTAAGGACACGGGTTAATACCCCTATGATGTTTAATTTGGACCCGCATTTCGAAAATAAGATTTTGCGATAAAACTGTTGCAAGGACAACACGTTGTTCCGATAAATCGAAGAGAGATCATACAAAGTGTAAAGCATTGAACATTTGAAAATGTTCAAAATTGAACAATAGATTCTACTTCTCCATTCATACCTCCTATCAGAGGTGGGATTGGTAGTTTTCCCTTGACAATCTTCCTCCATCCAGAGTGAACCTGGAAAGACTCAATCACTCCATCTGGTGGCTGCTCATCCACTCAATGGTGCTTACCACCAGTAGATCCCATAGATTATCAGATTGTCTTCTAGTTACCGTATTAGCCCGATTATAAAGCGAGGTTTTCATTTAAAAAGGCGACACGTAAATAGGGGGATCACCTTATATCCATATTCAATAGGGGGATCACCTTATATTAGTCATCAAATTTCCAATGAAACCATAATCAATGGATTTAAAAAATGTTAAGAGCATACAACCTGAGGACGAGAAGAGCTGACCCAAACAGTCTTCGCAGACAGTGAGTTGGGATGGAGCCAGGGAGAAGACTTCTAACGTTTCAATATTTTGTTGAAACAAAATGATCTCGTTTAGTTTTAAATTAACACACTCCGACACAAATAAACCTATAAATTATTCAATAACTTTTATGAAAAATTCCGACATAGTGATCGTCTGGAAATCCAATAGAATGAATTTGATGAGATAAGACACTTACAAGTACATAAAAACCGGTCTTAGTATTCTCTATTTGCTTTTCGTTTCCTTTAATAAATACTCGTACTAGTTAGATATTTAAGTGATCGTAATACAAAGAGATTTCGCAAAGGAATTCCCCGTCTGAAATCTCGCTTCTCTGGAATATCCATTTACATTTCATGATATACGAGTATGTTCGTAAGTAGGGACTTGTAAAAGAGAATGAGCAGAAGTCCCCTCTTATCCGCGGTTTCAATTACCCGAGGTTCGAAAATATTAAATGGAAAAAATCAACGTCTCGTCAGGTCAATAGAAGCTTAAACACTACGTAACAGTGTCAACGTCATTAAGTTCACTTCATTGGTCAAATCAGCGCCACCAACAGTAGATAAGGTACTTCTATCACTATTATCACCGAATCATCAGAAAAAGAAAAAAGGGTGACTACAGTACAATAAGCTATTTTGAGAAAGAGAGAGAAGAGACTATATAGTATTTTTTAAGACAAAAATGTATAGAATTGTTCTATTTTATAATTATTAATATCTTATTGTCATTATTGTTAATTTCTTACTGTGCCTCTAAATATATATTTTTATTTTTAAGAGAATATATATAACCGAAATCATAGGTACCCTTATACCATCAAATAAAAAATTACTGTCATTCGAGGGGAGTAGTACGGAGTGGGTTTCGAACCGGCGAACTTCCGTATGGAAGTCCAGTGCGTTACCACGCGGCCGTGCAACTCTTAATAAAACTTGAGCATTTCCATGATTTTTTGTGGATTTATGAGTACTTTGTCTACAAATCAGTGAACGACCATTTGTACAATTAATGTTTTTGATTAAATGCTATTTTTGGTGTTAAGTGATTATGTTGGTTTATGTATATACTCGTATATTAACTGCTCTCTATGTATATATTGTATATATTTTATTTATTTAACACTTTTATTGCAATACATTCTGGCGGGCTTATTGCCAGGCGGCATATCTTTTCCAACTAACCAGACAAAAGTAAATGAAGCAAGTTACGTGGTCGCATAAATCATTCAAATGACTATCCATCCCCACGAAATCCATAAACACATACGCCCACGAACCCCACAAAGATGGACAGTCACCCGAACATTATTTTTCATATAAAGTGAGATATCATCAATCAAAAGGAAAGGAAGGGATGGTGGAGAGGAAAGGAAAAGAAAAATCAGGAATGAAAGACGTTATTTTACTGACTAGAAATTAAGAGTTTTTTCAGTCGCTTCTTAAAGCATGCCAAAGACGGAGCGAGTCTTATACTGGTTTGTAATTGATTCCAGAGTCTCACTGCATGGACAGTAAAAGACGACGTAAAAAAAGAGAAGCGGTGAACTGGAAAGGCCAATAGACAATCTCTGTTTGAGCGTAGCGCTAATCCATTATTGGAAAGACGCTGAAAATTTTCGGCGAGATAAGAGGGGACGGCGGGACAGTTAAGGATATTATACAATAGAGATAGTATGTGAATACTGTCTCTATTGTATAATATCCTTACAATACCCTTCAACAATTTCTAACATTCAACCAGTTCAATCAATGCCTTCTGCTATGAAGTTATATGATAGTACTTTCGTAGGTTGAAAATAAATCTTAGACACACATTTTGAAGACGCTGTTATTTGTCCAGCTGTTATTCTGTAACATCCAAGTTACATACGTCCGCATAGTCCAGAATTGGAAAGAGCAGAGAATGTACGAGTAAAATTTTAGTTTTAGTAGGTAGGAATGTTTGCAACACTTAAAGGGAATGAAGGCTGAAGAAGATCCTTCGGCTTACCTTATTTATTTGATCTCGCCTTGAGAGTGTTATCTATTACCACTACTACCATAACATATACCATATACGTTTCATAATAAATAAAAAATGTAAAACCTTCCTACCTTAGGACGGACACACATCTCATTCGACAGGAGAATGCTTTGTATAGTTCATTGTAAAAAATAAAAAGTATAAATTTTTTTTTTCAATATTAAGAAACATATCCCAAGTGGATAATGGGGTTCTACCGTACATGCCATGTATTATATAACGTTCAGAAAAGTACACATAAAAGTCATAAATAATTTACCGTATTTTAAGAGAAGCGATAATTCAAAAGGAATACTTCACTGTCATGACTTACAGCTTCCTGGCATGAAATATGCGATGACTTCCGTAGCCCAATTGGTACGATGCCCTCTTCCAGCCCTAAGGCTACATGTTTGATTCCCGTTGAAAGACAGTTTTTTTTTAAGATTCCAGTTTTATTTTCACCGAGGGGTTATTTAATATAGTGCTTACCTCAAAGGGAAGAAAATCAACTAGAAGTGTTGGGGTAAGGGGGCCAGCTAATATTTTTTGAATAAGTGCGGGTTTGTTTAATTAAAGGAAAAACTAGTATAAAAAGAATTTCATATACGATTTTCCTTAGACTCGAACATTTTTCTGGTTTCTGAGATTGCTATGTAGCAACAAACCAGTCAGATAGCAAATATATCCAACGAAAGTTTAATTAATATGTACAAAATCAGTAACCAAAATGTTAATATGTACAAAATCACTAACCAAAATGTCCCAAATCACTAACCAAAATGTCTTGAGCGGATCCATAAGCGATGTTCAAGTCCTCTGCCAGCTCTCTGATGGTCAATTTGCGGTTTTCGGCCAACATTTCTTTGATTTTATCGATGTTTTCATCAGTTTTCGACTGCCACTGCGTTCGTCATCCTCGACCGACTCACGACCACTTCTGAAGCGTTCGTGCCACCAAAAAACACTTCTCCAATATTTCCAAGGTCTGCGAACCGTTAAATCCGTTTTTCACACAAAATTTAATGCAAACTCGTTGATGCACAGTTGATGCCATTTTCAAACTTGTAAAAAATCTAAAAACACGCACAAAGGTAGATGTACTCAGTACAGCGTAACTTTTACAAATGTCAAGCTATGACGCTGAAATTTGGAGGGAAGTGTCAATGATAGATGTGGTAACCAAACAAAAAAGGATTCCAATCGGGTGGCTGACAGCGCCACACGGTGGCCGGTCCTAAAACTTTTTGATCAAGGTAGTATTGTATATACCATCACACCGTTTCCCTACTCGGATATATAGATGACAGAGCGCAAGACTTTCCTATCTCGACACACAGATTTCGCCTCTTCCAAATCCACACAGCTCCTACAATTTCTCTTACTTTTTACTTTTCATTGCTTCAAAATATAATTTATTTGATTCAACCATTATTTTATTGATCTTCATATAACACACCTACCGCTCACATTTGCATAATACTATAAATTTGCTTTATTAGTCTTTCTTCGTTCATTCGATTAACATGCCCAAATCACATAAGCTTTTTTTTCTTCACCCTACTCAACACATCAGCCTTAAGTTCAGGACTTGTTAAGAGTAGCAGTGAACTTTGCCATAAGTGGATGCGTGCCGGATACCGCTGATCTACACCGGTATTCGGGGCGCGGTAAACCACGCGGTAAAACACTCCGAAAACCCTTATCCAACTGATACGAAGGACCGCGAAAGCCTTAAAACATACATTTATTCCCAAACAGTTCATTTCGTATTCTGTCATATACTACATATATTGTCACCCCATTTACTCTTCTAAGTATCATGTACACATTTCTACAGAATTTATTATTCGGTTCCTTTCAGTCTTTTGAATTTTGTTTCAAAACAAGTATACTATACTAAAGAAAATGTAGCATGGTCCCTGTGACATTTCACAAATTTGCCCCAATACAACCTTGTAACGACGTTCAGTAATTTTAATTATTTTATCAATTTTAATATAAGCTTAGATTCTAATAAATAGCAAGTTATTTAGGTAAATACATTACATAAAAATAACAATAATGACAAATTAATACATCTTGTTACAAATTATCCGAAATATGTCCGTTTGGTACAATAAAATCAAATAATATTTGGCGACGTTCGTCAAAAGTCACTACGTTATACATAAAATTAAACGTTCGTAATTAGTATTAATTCATAGTGGATCTTGGCCTATTTAAAGATAGATACAAATCATACAATACATTAGAAGGTTAGTATAATGAAAATTAGAAATTAAAACGTCAGTTTAGAGAAAAAAACAATTTTTCGATTTATAAAAAAACAATTCGATTTGTAAAAAAAACTATTTTACCCCATCCCTTTGAGACATGACATTTCAAACGTCACAGGGACCATGCTACATTGTCTTGAGTATAGGAGGATTACTTAGCAGTATGTTAGTTTTCATAATGAATACTAAATAAAACATGAATATATTCTATCCTGAACGTCTACAACATTAACAATAGAATAGAAACAATGATATCGTGACTGTCCTAGTGGAACGAAAATTGAGAATTTCCTGTTGTAAATAAATAAATTGAATATACCGTCATATCTAACACAAGACTTAATTACATCAATAATATTAGCGTGCAAGAGAATAAATACACAAGTAAAAAAACATATTAAATTCACATAAATAAATACATTCACGATATTTGTCCACATCGTTCAAGAACGACAGCTACATCCAAGGTTTTTTCGCTAATTTGAATATACGAGTACATAAAAAAACTTGAACGTGTTATTTTGCATTTCAGCTTTTTTTGTTAGTTTATTATTACAAATACATGTATAATAACTAATGTTTTGCTAAACTACCTCAGTTTTATTAGTTTATTATTACAAATACATGTATTATAACAAATGTTTTGCTAAACTACCTCAGTTTTATTAGTTTATTATTACAAATACATGTATTATAACAAATGTTTTGCTAAACTACCTCAGTTTTATTAGTTTATTATTACAAATACATGTATTATAACAAATGTTTTGCTAAACTACCTCAGTTTTATTAGTTTATTATTACAAATACATGTATTATAACAAATGTTTTGCTAAACTACCTCAGTTTATCGACATTGGCTTTTACTACTTTAAACAAAACATAACTGTTAGTCCTGTGACGTGGAATAGTCTGCCTTTAAATGTTGGATATATCTGAATATCCACAAACGTTTCCTTATGGTTCGTCGTCTCTTGGTTAGTTAATATTTTCCAAACATATGCAGTTGCGGGAGAAAGTATCTAATCTAATGACTGCAGTCGCTACCTTCCTATCCTTACAATCAATTTGTTTCTTTATAATATTTTTAATGTCAATAATAGTGAGTTCGAATGCAGTGTCGTTTCGATAACGTTCAGTTTTCATCTTCATAATTAGCTTAGGTCGAAGACTATCCAGACAGGCCACCGTTTATCACTTGAACCTTAAATACTCGGCAAACTAAAGAGTTGTAACGCGCGATTTATCAAAACTAAAATAAATCTATTAACATACTAAGAAAATTTACAGAAACGACGGATTCCACCTCAATTCAGCGTGGTACCCCATAGTCGAAGCAACAAAACCAAGTACCCGGCGCACATACACTTATGGAGAAGTTGATAATAAACACTGAGATGAAAACTATAACGTTTTCGAAACGTTGACATCATAAGTCAAACCACGCGGCACAACACTCTGGAAGACTTTATACAACTGATACGAAGAGCCGCGAAAACATTATAACGGAGAAACCATGTTTGTCTCGCTGTTAAAATATTAAACATGCTACAATTAGAGATAAGACAAATAAAAAATATATTTTTATCAAAAGAGCAAAAGTTGATTCATGAAGTCGGCCATACTGGTTGTACAACTTTGGTTACATAACCATATTGACGCATATATCATAAGTGTGTATACGCCAGTGTTAGAGTAAAAGTGCGTACAAATACACATAAATGTGGCATTCACTAAATTGAGTTTTTTTTCATCCACCTTATATAGCGGAGTAATTCAATAAGAAAGGGGAAAATAAAAAACAATAATATAAAAAATGATGGAGCGTGTTGAATCATTCGCAAGCATAGCTGTTATGCAAATGTCAATATTATTCGAGAAAATCCTGTCAAAACATTTATTACGCTAGCTGTTATGTAAGCAAGTCGGGGAGCTCGGCATACCATACTCTTAATATAGGCATCAAAACACGAACAGCGTCGTTTCTCAACCTGTGGATCGCGACCTTTAGTACAAAAAAACACATTTTCTGAGAAAAACTAACACCTTTTATTTTTTTTACAGTCTAAGTCATTGTAATACATTTTTTACTCCAATGGTTACCTCTGTATATATTTTCTAGTATAAAGCTAGTGATGGGTGTAGAAGGCAGCTAGTTGTACGTAAGTATCCTTACTTGATAATGCTTATCGTTTTTATGCAAGTACAACAGTTGAGTCCCCACGTGCACATACATCAACAAAATATAAAGTATTTTTTCAACAGTTTCAGCTTTGAATTTGTGGAGCTGCATATTAGAATATTTAAGAATTAATTACTTCTACTAATTACATTAATCCGCGCTATACGTGTTTCTACCTATCTCGAAATTCCCTCCAGACGGAATAATCCCGGCTGTTGACGAGAACAACGCTTATGTCAGACTGGTTTCATATTATATCGAAAGAAATAACGAAACATATCTTCGAATATACAATGACACCAGTCTGACCTAATATACAATGACACTCTTCTCGTAACAAATCAGGATCATCCCGGAAGAGAGCTTCGGTATATGAGATAGAAACACGTGTAGCGGGGATTCGTGTAATTAGTGTAATAACTAAGTTAATTATTCTAACATATTACGTTTTTACAGGGGGTTGCGAAGTTTTATCATTTTTGTCTTTTGGGGGGTCGCAAGAGGGAAAAGAGTTTGAGAAACAATGACTTACAACAGAGTATCGCAAATGGGTATTAAACATTTACCAATAGAGAAATTCTCAGTAAGAGGATTAAGGGAGGTAAATTAACTGGAAGTGGAGCTCCCAATGTTCAATGGCTGGAAAATACAATGCGATTTAAAACCAATTTAATTTCAACAGAACCTCCAACCAATCTAATGATACGTTCCTAATCACACATTTTATATTTAGTTTCCTAGACGTACATATATACAGATAAACGTACGTCATACAGCACAAAGCTTTATGTAATCAAAATTAAATGTTCACTTTATCGATACCTTATCCAATCCTTCTGGTTTTAAGGCGCAATTCGACTGAGGCAACACTGAACGACATGAGGCATGCGACATGTTTCCTAGTGTTGCCTGTTCCTAGGTGTGCGACTATGTGCCACAAATTTTAACAATGTCGCATGCGGATTTTGACTCCCCGAGTCGCATGCGCTTTGTCGTCAATACGTGTAGTAAGCGTCTTAAACAATTCCATGGAGGCAACGTCAGTTTAGTACATTATTTCTTTACAAACAATTGCGGCGGCTGCATATTTGGTAATACTCGTAGTTTTGAATCGTAGAAAAAAAGAAAGCCACGGTGATGGAGAAGAGAATTATATGCTGGTAGTCAAGAAGCTCAGAACCCTCTTCCTCATCACTGACAGCAGTTGACAATGTTGATCTAGGCTGATCGACGACCAATAAAAAACTTAAAAGTTCAAATGCAAACCATTTCCCTTTTTTGCTAGGAGATGAACCACTCTTTTTTTATTGCAATTTTTTTTCGTTCACGATGATAAGCTGAACACAAATTCTTGATTTTTTTTCCACATCGATTACAGTGCAATCGTATTTACTCGCTAACTACTTCAGTTTATCATTTTTTATCCTGTTGTCTTTATAATCACTAATTTTATTATTCCATAACTCCAATGAATTATAATAATCTTCAATAAACAAGGGAGTTTTATCAATATTCCACTCCATGTCGCACGCTACAAGCCCACCGATTCGCTGACTTTCGAATAACGGCGACATTGTTCGACACGTTGAAATATGTCGAGAGGTGACGCATGCGTCCCGGCAACAATAATCAACATGTAGCATGCTACACAGATACTTGCTTCTTGTCGCTCCGTGTTCCTTCGATTGAAAGACTGTGTGTAGCATGCGTCAATGCCGCATGCTACATGTTGCCTAAATGTTGCCTCAGTGGAATTGCACCTTTATGCATTGTCTTGTTCAAAATGTAATCTTTCTCGGTCGCATGATTTACTCGTAGATTATTTACACCTTTCATATTTGGATTCATTTACGAATGTTTACACACATCACGCTATTTGCTCGCGGTAAGATAATAAAGCAAACTGTCCACATTTTCCAATCCTGGCATTATCTACCATTAGCCTCGTTTTAATCTTAAAAAAATGAATATGTTACGTAGTAAGGTCCAACAGTTTTCGATCCAACTATATAAAAAAAGGTGGTAGAAAAAAACAAAAAAAAACTTTCAATACGTTGTAGTGCATTGCATTTTCAATATAGTCACCTTGTAATGCATCGCATTTTCAATACAGTCACCTTGTAGTGCATTGCATTTTCAATACAGTCACCTTATAATGCATTACATTTTCAATACAGTCACCTTGTAGTGCATTGCATTTTCAATACAGTCACCTTGTAATGCATTGCATTTTCAATACAGTCACCTTGTAGTGCATTGCATTTTCAATACAGTCACCTTCTAGTGCATTGCATTTTCAATACAGTCACCTTGTAGTGCATTGCATTTTCAATACAGTCACCTTGTAGTGCATTGCATTTTCAATACAGTCACCTTGTAGTGCATAGCATTTTCAATACAGTCACCTTGTAATGCATTGCATTTTCAATAGTCACCTTGTAGTGCATTGCATTTTCAATTCAGTTACCTTGTATTGCATTGCATTTTTTTAGACCGATGAATTAAGTTATCATACCATTGACAAATATTTTGAAGTGTTATTCTCTAAATGGTGAAACACTGCTGAGATCATTTCGTCACTTTTATTTTTTTCCCACGCAAATCGGAATGAAGTTTTGAAAATAAAAAAAATTATCACAAGAAGTCAATTCGAAACTAAAAGGTGGGTGAATCAATTCTTGGAAACCTCAGTATTGAATGGCAGCCTTCGTAGTGACAAAAGTGTGTACTGGCGCATTGTCTTGGAAGAATCTCACACCTCGTGACAACTTTGTTCTTTATGACATTTTTATGAACGTTAAATGTTCCTAACAATTACACTAAACTGCACCAGCAGGAACTGTTGTCAATCACTTACGCAAGGACGGGTCTCCCAGCCACTATGCATGTTAGGCCTTAACTCTCTTGAAGAGGACTATTACTCTTTTGAACAGGGTATTATCAAAGACATGTCATATTATCAAAAATAAAAGGAAATTTTCTTCTAAGACTGTGGACGTTATAAATTACTCATTAACTTTTTAAAGTAACTTTTAAATATGTTGTTTTAAATATTTTTATTTTTTTAAATTAAAAATTCCAATTCAAAGGGTATATTCTGAATTGAAAAAAATAAATAACCAAACTTAAACATTTATTTCTATGCTGCCATTTGGTGAACAAGATAACTCCAAGGACGCTTTCGTCGTCATTATGTAGAATCTCTCAGAAAGTTATATAACAATAAAACACATTCAGAAATTCTGAACGCTTCAACACTTCAAAGTCTTCGAATTTAATACGAAGACGTCTATCAAATTGTAATTAGATCATATCCATGAAAGCCTCCAGAGAAGCTCCTTGCGGAGTGACGCAAAGGTGGGGCCTGGTGACGTTGACGGGAATCCTCACAACTGCACGGACTGTGACACCGGCATTTAACAAATAATTACAAAAACAAGCATTTACTGTACACATACACACGTTCATACTATCACGCCATCTCACTGTTGGGTTAAGCAGAGAGGATTAGAGGCAACATTTTGCTATCACGACATACTCGTACTTCCTTCCCCTCCTCCACATCAATACAGCTCCATCTATTTATCTTACTCCTTACCTTTTCATTCATAAAATTTCATTAATTTAGTCCAAACATACTTTTCTTGGTCGTCCTTTACCACGATTCCCTCTTTTGCTTACATTATAAATTTATTTAATCACCCATCCGTTCCACATATTCAAACCACTTCAATGTGCTATTTTTACCCTACTTAACACATCATGGATATGATATGGTTCGCTGACGATATTGCTATGGTTGCTGAAAGTGAAGAGGAACTACAAGAGGCCTTAACAAATATGGAAAGCATTCTTCAAGATAACTACAGTATGAAGATAAATAAAGACAAAACAAAGCTGCTGACTGTAGGCCGAGCGCAACACCAGATGAGAATAGTGATGTCGGGTAAACCACTAAAGAACACCAAGGAGTTTGTCTACCTCGGGAGCAAAATAACATGGGACGGTCGGTCCAGGAGCGAGGTCGACAGCCGTATACATCAGGCTAGACTTGCATTTAATAAAAGGTCGAAAATAATAGAATCAAATAATATAGACCTAAAACTGAGAATACTCCTCATCAAGACCTATGTATGGAGTATCTTGATGTACGGCTGCGAGACATGGTGCCTATCCGAAAGAGATAGACGAAGACTAGAGGCTTTTGAGATGTGGTGCTATAGAAGACTATTAGGAATTTCCTGGAGAGACCGCATCACAAATGAAGAGGTTGTCCAACGAATCGAAGGAGGAAGGCACCTGCTCAGGATCCTGTCCGAAAGGCGTGCAAGATGGATCGGTCATATAATACGACAAGAGGGCCTCTTGCATGCCATAATGGAGGGTATGACCGAGGGGACAAACTCTAGGGGACGCCCACGCCGAGAGTACCTGGAGGACCTGTTGGTGGACGTGCGCTGCTCAACATATACAGATTTAAAAAGAGCCGCACAGGACAGGGGGGAATGGAGGAGAAGAGTTGAAATTGCTGCAAACCAGTCTTAGGACTGCAACCACGGAGAGAGAGAACACATCAGTTTTTAGCTCACATTCATCCTTAATAATTACATTTCTTATTCTGTCATACATCGACACACATATTCTTCTCTTACATTCGTTTTCTATGTTCACTCACATATGATACATCAATACTGGCACTAATACGCTGTTGTGAATCCCCATTTTAATAGGTCTTTAAGTGCCCCATTGCCTTAGTTTCTTATTACAACTCGCCATCTATTATGAATCTACTGTAATTTTGATAGATATCTTGATATATTTGTTTAAAGATTGGATATTATTTTCATTCATATGGAACACTTCAACATTTAGGAACTGGCGATTGGGACATATTGAAGAATGAGGTCGGGGCACAACATTGTCTTCGGCTGAATGAATTGAGTCTTCGGGTTTAGAATCACCTAGAAATCGGGATTGGAATTTACGGAAAAAAATAACAGTGCGAAAACAAACTTCCACTGGATCGAGACATCTTTCCCGAGTTGGTACAGAACAGACTTGTATGTCGAGGTAGCGTTGCAATTCCGATTTTAAAGGATAATGGGGTGACTGAGATGATGACGTGAAATGGATAAAACAAATATTGCATGAAGTAATTAAGAGTAATTGTAAATTGAATTCAAAAGTGGTCAGATTTGGAAAGTTTCAATTGGATTTTGAAGGAGCAAAAACTATAAAGCAGACTCAATTGGATGGTGACTATGATAAAATACGACTCGTTTAATTATTCAATCTCAAATCCCCACAAATATTAATGCAACCAAACAAAACACTTGAAATAGATTAGTGTATGATATGTGAATAATCCCACGTATTTAAATTGTGTATTCAGAGCGATAAACTTTTACTTGAAAAATAAAAGGAATGAACGGTAAGAATAAAAGGAATGAACGGTAAGAATAAAAGGAATGAACGGTAAAAAAAAATTAAAATTAAACCATAATTACGCTTAACCAGGGAGAAATTAGTAAGGCTAAAATACAAAATATTAGTTGACAACTGTCATTTTAAATAATTCCTATGATAAATACAAAACAATTATTTTTAAATAAATGCTTTATTTGTTGTACCTTGTAATTATTTGTGGAATATATAGCACATCCGCTGTTGTCACATGCAAATGGTAGCTCTTTCAAGATCGTTTCTTATACAATAACATTTACCCAAATGTCAGGCGATATTTTAATTATTGTTGCTTAAATATTATTATTTAGTCGTTCAATCGACGTTGTATTGTTGAAATAGATACGTCTTTTAAGATTACCCGATAGAAAAAGTCTGTAGCAGTTAAATTTGGAAATCTTGGGGCACGGTCGATGTTACCGTTCCTGGAGATTGGGACACGGTCGATGTTACCGTTACTGGAGATTGGGACACGGTCGATGTTACCGTTCCTGTAAATTGGGAGACGGTCGATGTTACCGTTCCTGGAGATTGGGACACGGTCGATGTAACCGTTACTGGAGATTGGGACACGGTCGATGTTACCGTTCCTGTAGATTGGGAGACGGTCGATGTTACCATTCCTGAAGATTGGGGCACGGTCGATGTTACCGTTCCTGGAGATTGGGACACGGTCGATGATACCGTTCCTGGAGATTGGGACACGGTCGATGTTACCGTTCCTCGAGATTGGGAGACGGTCGATGTTACCGTTTCTGGAGATTGGGACACGGTCGATGTTACCGTTCCTGGAGATTGGAAACATTTCTTTCTAAATTTCGATTAAGGCTCGTGATGTGTGACATCTTGCTGAAACCGTGTATTTTCCAAATTCAATTAATCAAACTGGTGTGACAGAAAGTGCTCGAGCATGGTTACAGTACAACCCACAGCGTCTTTGGAGAAATAAGGTCCGATCACATGGCTTGACCAAATTCCACACTCAGCGAGGTTGTAATGGTCGTTGATGAATCACTTATAAATTTTCGCTGTACAGGCATGTTTATTATTTATAGTTAAAGGCGTTAACACTACGGAGGTTTAAAGACATTGTAATACTTTAACAGCTCTGCTATTTTAGTAGTATTTTCTCAAATGATGGAAAAGTTAAGAGGGATATCAAATGGCGTGTAGAAAAAAAAGAAAAAGTCAATGGAGCATCAAAACATACGAGTATTACATACATGAACCGAATAGTATCAAAATTTGCTAAGATAGTCCGAAATAGTATTTTGGTGCGAAGTTTGATGTATGGGAGTGAAACGTGGACGTGGAAAAAGACCGAGGAGCATAATAAATTCTGTAGAAACGCGCGCATTGAGTAGAATACACGAAATGACAATGTATGACCGAATACGGAACGAAGTGATAAGGGATGAATATAAACTTAAGATTGATGTAGTAAGATGAAAAAGAGCACGCTGAGATGGTTTGGGCATGTAGAACGAATGAATGAAGAAAGACTAACAAAACAGATGTATAGTGCAAATGTGAGTGGAAGAGGAAGACCAAGAAAAGTACTAGGTTAGTCAAAAAGTTTTGAAAGCGACATCTATGGAGCAGTAGAAAATCCAAAATTTCTACGCCATTTTAATATTTCATTTTTCATAAGAACGTACTCAAAATTTCATTTCGATCTGTCAATTCATTCTTTGTTTACAAGCCATTTGAAGTTGACGTGTCAGTGTATTTTTTAACAACGGAAAATCCGAATATCGTGCAGTGATTAAATTCTTTGTTTTGGAAGGTTTATCGGCTACTGAGATCCATGCAAAGATGGTGAAAGTATTAAAGGAGTCTTCTCCTTCATTTCCAACCGTTCACCGATGGGTTTTGGAGTTCAAGCGTGGCCGTACAAGCGTTGAAGACGATCCACGCTCAGGACGTCCAAAAAGTGCATCAACACCAGAAATCATAGCGAAAATACAGGATATGGTTTTGAAAGATCATCAATCGACTGTGGATGTGATAGCTGACACCATAGGCATCTCACATGGAACAACATGGCATATTTTCGCTGAAGTTTTGGGTTTCAAAAAACTGTGTGCACAATGGGTGCCGCATTTGCTAACAATGCAACAAAAACACGTTCGAATGCGACTTTCTGAGCAACATTTGGAGCAATTTCGAAAAGATAAAAAGGATTTTCTGCGTCGATTCATCACTATGGATGAGACTTGGGTCTACCACCATGATCCTGAATCAAAACAAGAGGCTAAGGAGTGGTGTGAACCAGGCACTTTGGCTCCGAAGCGAGTTCATGTCCGGAAATCGGCCAAGAAGGTGTTAGCGTCAGTTTTTTGGGATGCAAAAGGAATTTTATTGATAGATTATCTCCAAACTGGTAAGACAATCAACTCTGATTATTATTGTGACCTTTTGGACCAGTTGGATGAAAAAATTTGTGAAAAAAGACCCGGTTTGCAGAAGAAAAAAATAATTTTTCATCAAGACAATGCACCTGCTCACACAGCTCAAAAAACCATCGCGAAAATCAGTGAATTGGGGTACGAATTGTTGCAGCATCCACCCTATTCGCCAGATTTAGCTCCCTCTGACTTCTGGCTGTTCTCACACCTCAAAAAATTCCTTCGTGGAAAGCATTTTTCATCAAACGAAGAGGTTATAGCCGTCGTAGAGGAGTATTTTGCAGGCCTTCCAGAAAGTCACTTCCGTGATGGGACAACAAAGTTGGAAGATCGTTGGACCAAGTGTATTGATCTTATGGGAGACTATACTGAGCAATAAAAGTGATTTCCCCCCAAAAAAATGTATTTTCATTTCCGCTTTCAAAACTTTTTGACTAAACTATTGTAGTATACTTGGATCAAGTGACTGGTATTCTGAAAGAAGTTGGATCAAGTGACTGGTATTCTGAAAGAAGTTGGATCAAGTGACTGGTATTCTGAAAGAAGTTGGATCAAGTGACTGGTATTCTGAAAGAAGTTGGATTAAGTGACTGGTATTCTGAAAGAAGGAAACGTAGAAAATCAGAGAAATCGTAGAAGTTGTATGAGGTGTATCGATGTGGTGGAGGCTAAGAATGTGTATCGAAATTTGGCACAATGCCTACCCCGACAGGGAAATGGCGTGATATACGAGTATTTTTTTAGTAAAAAACAGTTTTTTCCTCTTACCATAATGGTATAACCCTACCGGTTTCAAGGTTTTTACCTCATCATCAGGGAGCACAAACATGTCTTGTTGGTGAGATGAAAATCTTGAAACCGGTACGGTTATACCGTTATGTTAAGTGGAAAAAAGTTTTTTATTTAACAAATTACAATGTTATTTTGTTAGTTAACATGACCTCTGAGGCCGAAATAGGCTTCGTCGCTTATTATAATATTCTCATAAAAAATAAGTTTTATATTTGTACAACGTTTTACTATTATCAACATGTTGTTTAATTATGAAGCACTCTATAGCAAATTTGTCACGTCTACACTGTTCGACTGTCAAAATCAAACCAAACAAAAACGAAGGCCGATATAAGTTGTTAAGTTAATTTTTGGCCATCCAGTATAACCAAGGAAACCTAACAAACATGGTTGACCGGATTCAAGCAGAAAATTCTTAGAAACCAGCTCAAGTTTAAATTAGACTAATCAATATAAAAACGAGGCTCATGCATGGGTCCTCAGCCAGGAAACTGGGGAACATAGCACGAAAAATGTTTGCATGCTGTTTCTTTGTTCGGAATGAGGACTATTGTTTGTTAATGTGGGTTTATTTCTGTTATTTTTGGTTTGGGGTGGTTATATATTTCATCCAACTGTGTCGCCTCCATAAGGAGGTGGAGCTATATTTAGCGTGAGCTATTTTGAGAATGAGAGAGAATTATGATATAAACGAAGGCTGCGGCTTGAGTATACATAAAAAGTATACAAAAGCAAGGCAAAGATTTAGTCATAACATGTTTATCGTAAATACGATCCCAAAATAATATTAAATTCCTGGATTTCTTACATTCAAAATTTAAACACAGTTTTACGTCATACCGATAAATTTGAATTTCAGCAATTTAATTTTTAATCAACTCTTTCATGGACACTATATTTCGGAAATTCTACGATGAGTCCTGTGACAGTTCACAAATTTGCCCCAATACAACCTTTTAACGACGTACAGAAATTTTAATTATTTTATCAACTTTAATATTATATAAGCCTCGATTCTAATAAATAGCAAGTTATTTAGGTTAATCCATTACAAAAACTAACAATAATGACAAATCAATACATCTTGTTACAAATTAGCAAAAATGTGGCAGTTTGTTAAAATCAAATAATATTTGGTGACGTTTGTCAAAAGTCACTACGTTAATCTGCATTGGCTAGAGATGGGGTATTCGATAATTGGATTTTCGATTTTTTTATACCTAAAATTAAATGTTCGTAATTAGTATTAATACATTGTGGATCTTGGTCTGTTTAAAGATAGATAGATACAAATCATACAATACATTAGAAAGTCAGTATAATGAAAATTAGGAATTAAAACGTCAGTTTGGAGAAAAACAATTTTTCGATTTATAAAAAAACTATTCGATTTGTAAAAAAAAACGATTTTACCCCATCCCTTTGAGACATGACGTTTATAACGCCACAAAACCCATCCTAGAATTTCTGAACTATAGTATCATTAGATGTATGAAAGCAAAGTCTGAACATTATTAAGAGTGATAAGAGCATAATAAATGCGGTAGAAATGGATATCTTAAAAATAATATCTATTTTTTGTCGAGGTGCCATCTTCTATCTGAAACTCGGAACTACACATCGTGCATTCAAAGTTTTTAAGCCAAAAGAAACGTCGGTTTCCTCTGCCTCTTGCCATTATTTTTACCTGGATGTTCGTTCTGTTGTGTTATAACGTATATTTTACATCATATTATGTGACCAAAATACTCGAATCTAGTAGTGAAATTATGCTAGAATAAATATCGTTAGTAACGAATGTTATAAATACAATTACGAAAGGAATCTTGAATTTGTTTCGCAAAATTGAGAGAACGAATTACGAAACACATACGAGTATAATATGTTATGTCTGAAATGAATGGGAGACGAATAAAAGGAGTTGGAGAGATTTTAATCGAGATGTGGAAGCTTCTGCCAACGTAAAAAGAGACATGGTGTGATTATACAATATGTAATCGAGATGTGTAAGTTGGGTGTGGAAGCTTCTGCCAACGTAAAAAGAGACATGGTGTGATTATACAATATGTAATCGAGATGTGGAAGCTTCTGCCAACCTAAAAAGAGACATGGTGTGATTATATAATATGTAATCGAGATGTGGAAGCTTCTGCCAACCTAAAAAGAGACATGGTGTGATTATACAATATGTAATCGAGATGTAGAAGCTGGGTGTGGAAGCTTCTGCCAATCTAAAAAGAGACATGGTGTGATTATACAATATGTAATCGAGATGTGGAAGCTTCTGTCAACCTCAAAAAAAGAGACATGGTGTGATTATACAATATGTAATCAAGACGTGGAAACTTCTGCCAACCTAAAAAGAGACATGGTGTGATTATACAATATGTAATCGAGATGTGGAAGCTTCTGCCAACCTAAAAAGAGACATGGTGTGATTATACAATATTTAATCGAGATGTGGAAGCTGGTTGTGGAAGCTTCTACCAACCTAAAAAGAGACATGGTGTGATTATATGTAAGACTTGAAAATAGCATCCATAAAACACATTCATGCATCTACTTCTGTCTTAGACCAATCGTTCACGAATACAGGTATTTGATGGACTCCTAGTCTACCACCTGTAGATCCATAGATAGTTGATATTGAAATTTATATTATAATATACATTAATATTGTGATCCAGTAAGAAACCGGTTGTCTTGGAAAATTATATAAAAGACAAAGGAATGAACCAGCCGATTTTCTAAGCAAAACTATTCAACTGGAGGAATATATGGGAGTATCGAAAAACCCAAAAAAATAAGAGTTTCACTGTAGAAAGATCGCACTTACTGTATTGTATTAAGCCGTGTATCGATTACGCGCGGCAAACCATCGAACATTGGCTCGCGCGGCAGCCGCACTTAATGAATACTGAGTTGCCGCGCGAGCCAAATCGAATGTTCGATTTGGCTCGCGCGGCAACTTAGTATCTATTAAGCGCGACAGCCGCACGAGCCAATGTTCGATGGTTTGCCGCGCGTAATCGATACAAGGTTTTAGGCTCTCGTTGTTACAGTACAATCTGGCTGATATATTAGCTTGTGGCAATCTCTTCTAACGTGTTCCTCGCGGGAAGCACAAACGCCTGTGATTTGATCTGTAGCATTCCTTTGTGTATTTTACGTAATGTTTAGTTTATCTCCTTTATTTAATGAGTCTCCTTAAAAGTAATGACTATTATTTATTATCAGAAAATTACTTGAATGTCATGTTTACTTGGTGGTGTAATCAAATATCAGTGGTTCTAAACGCCGAAATTGTGCCGCGCACAGGATTCGTGGAATTTGATTTTTAACGCGGTGTACAGGTTAACTAACCAGAAATGTGTTAAAAAGGTATTTAGTGAAACAAGACTGCAACCCTATTTGAAGAAATGGGTACCAATGGAGGCCAAATCCGCAAACCTTGCGTCGCGGGACAGTAGTTTTACCAACTAGGCCACGGAGATCGTTAGTTGGAGTCAAATGAGTATAAAGCCGAATTTCCACTCGATTGCAGTTATTGTGCGAACTTCGCAAAATTTATTTACTTAACGCTTTCATGCAAATACATCTGACCGATTTATTGCTTTATAGCAATTTCTTCAAATCAACCAGCTTTTATTTTATAATTATTATTGGTATTAATGAAGGTGTTTTTATTTCGTATGAAAACATCATTTGAGAAAAATTAACAAAAATTAAAATAAAAGATAAATAGGGATTACGGTGGGAATTGTATTGGAGTAAAGGAAGAGAAATATTTTAAGACAAATAATGCTTCTTCAGTATATTCTTAAATGTCGTATCTAATAGATCCTATCGAGCCAGGAAGATCGTTCTAAAGTCGAGCTGAATAAATTGTAAAGTTATTTTTTTGCCATCCGGTGTAACCAAGGAAACGTAAAACACATGGATGACTGGATTCAAGCAGAACATTATTAGAAACTAGCTCAAGTTTAAATTAGAATAATCAATATAAATACGCGTCTCGTGACCCCTCAACCAGGAGACTGGAGAACATAACCCGGAAAATGTGGTGAGGGAGGCGTTGGTGTACGAGAACAAAGGATTTTGCCGTCATAATATCAACAAACTCATAAAAAATTGTAGGTAACGCATACCAAAGATTCTGTCGTCATAATATCGACAAACTCATTAAAAAACTGTAGGTAGATAAGCAAATAACCTGACTTGACACACTGTTCAAAAATATGATAACCCTGTAGTACCACGGGCATATAGTATAACGTTCAGCTCACGGTCGACCGAAGGCCGAGCCATCTCGTGCTGTGACCGCGGTCATGTGGGAGTCCAGACTAGTAATGGACAGTTACTTTCCTACCACAAACCCCTGGAAACTTCACGATGACTTGACTTCACTTCACCTTTCATGCACAATTCATAATTATCCATTTTAATTTTTTTTCCAGATGTTTAAAGAAAACTATCTGGAAAAACAAGCATATGAACATCCAAAGCAAGGTGAGGATATACAAGACCTGTGTCCGCCCCATAATGACATACAGCATAGAGTCCAGAACCGACACTGTCAGAACCAAAAATCTCCTTCGAAGCAGCGAAATGAAGGTACTCAGGAGTATCGCTTGCAAAACCCTTCGTGATAAGAGTACGAAACACAGAAATCCGAAGGATGTGCGAAGTTGAAGATATTGTCAGACGGGGACGACCGAGAAGGTTCTGGAACGAACATGTATCCAGAATGGCGGAACCAAGAGCCGTAAGAATGGCCAGGGACAGTATCCCCCAAACAAGCAGACCTCCAGAACGACCTCCCAAAAGATGGAAAGACGGCAGGCAGTCAACGTCACAAAAAGCAAACAATGATGCAGGACCATAACAGGCCAACAGGCCTAAAATAAGATGAAGAAGAAGATTTTTTTTATTTCTATGGTAACCCTTTTAACATATTAAAATGAGATATTCGGGTACATTGAAGATTGTAGCCGGTAAACTTCATTGTCTTTATGATAGCCTCATTAACCGAACCTTTGGATTGAAAACCACTGGAGTAGGCACGAAACTCGCGGTTCTCCAACACACGTGTTTGGGATACTACCCCGCACACGACGATTATTTTATTCAAATTTATTTGATCCGTTTACTTTTATTTACGACCTGTAAATAACATTATTTTTTTACATTTTCTGAAATCTCATAATTTTCATTTCAACAATTTCTTATTGGTCATTACATTTTTTAGTGTCAACAAGTTTTTATCGATTTCCTACTATTTCCTAAAATCATTTACATAAAATATTAGAACTCGTTTGTAATAGCACGTGTTAGCGTTACTACTGTACGTGAGGATGCCACAGTCACACACGTCTAGTGCGTGTGAGTATTATTACTATACTTGGGAAAATGTAGGATGGTTCCTGTGACGTTGAAACGTCATGTCTCAAAGGGATGGGGTAAAATCGTTTTTTTTACAAATCGAATAGTTTTTTTATAAATAGAAAAATAGTTTTTCTCTAAACTGACGTTTTAATTCCTAATTATCATTATACTGACTTTCTAATGTATTGTATGATTTGTATCTATCTTTAAATAGGCCAAGATCCACTATGAATTAATACTAATTACGAACATTTAATTTTAGGTATAAAAAAATCGAAAATCCAATTATCGAATACCCCATCCCTAGCCAATGCAGACTAACTTAGTGACTTTTGACAAACGTCACCAAATATTATTTGATTTTAACAAACTGACACATTTTTGCTAATTTGTTTAGTCATTATTGTTAGTTTTATGTAATGTATTTACCTAAATAACTTGATATTTATTAGAATTGAGGCCGATAAATTAAAGTTGATAAAATAATTAAAATTACTGAACGTCGTTACAAGGTTGTATTGGGGCAAATTTGTGAAATGTCACAGGAACCGTGCTACAATTTCTTAAGTATAGACGAACTCTTTTATCAGACAAGTTCCATTTTTTTATTAATTTTATTAGTACCATCGGAAATCGAAACTTAAAACCCCAGGTGTAAGTCAAGTATTTTACAAATTAGTCCATGGAGATTGTGTTTAAAATTATTTAGTCCTTTCTTTTTCCACCCTTAATGTCAAACAGTATCGGGAGCTTATCGCTCAGACGAGATTCATTCATAAATCCAAATAGATTGAAGTCAGCAAATTGACGTCAATACTGATAGCGAGGATATTCGTAAAACTGATTGGAATATGTTTACTCAGTTTCTGCATTATCCTGTGGGTCCAGGCGTTAGTTCAAGCAACACACGCACATTGAGATAACAATGTATTTTTTTGCCAGAAAGCCTTGAAAATGTGGTTGAGAAATGGTACGATATTTTATTCAGACTTTATATTATATATACGATATGTATAGCATATACGTCTCAGTATAAGATCTAATCCAGGTTTCCCGAGCTAAGTCTGTACCCGAATAATTTCTCAATCCGCAAGAATGAGATGATTTGAGTAAAATTCAAAATCGAAAATTAATTTGAATCAACATATTTTCTAATTGTCTCGGAGTATGGTTACTTTAACCGCTTTAGACATGTAGAATATCTGGTATTAAAATGTTTAATAGAGTAAGAAATAATCGGATAAAGGACAACTGTTTGTAAGACGTATGTTACAAGTAGAATTAAAAATGAAGGAGAGAATAAGTTGCAAAATGCTTAGGAACAAATATATTTATATAAAATTAATGAAGAGCGAGATAGGGGACCGAAAAAAGAGTGGAAGGTGATTAATTTGATGTTGGTAAATTGAGGGAAAGGTAAGAAATCTGAGAAACAGAATGTTATGACGAGATGTATGTGCAACTCCACAAAGTTTAAATGTTACTCCGACTCCAGCTCCAATTATAGTACATATAGTTTAAATGTTACTCCGACTCCAACTCCAATTATAGTACATATAGTTTAAATGTTACTCCGACTCCAACTCCAATTATAGTACATATAGTTTAAATGTTACTCCGACTCCAACTCCAATTATAGTACATATAGTTTAAATGTTACTCCGACTCCAACTCCAATTATAGTACATATAGTTTAAATTTTACTCCGACTCCAATTATAGTACATATAGTGCTAAGAATATCTTCTTTTTCTTCTCAGTGTCATGTCAGGTCCCCCCAACGTTGAATATAACTTGAGCGTAGACATCTTTGTCTCCGGCAGCCCGAAAAAGATATCCAACGACCCTTATGCCAGTCCAATCACGTATATTGCGAAGCCAGGAGATTTGCCTCCTGCC
The DNA here is from genome assembly GCA_949825065.1 of Odontocerum albicorne. NCBI lineage: Eukaryota > Metazoa > Arthropoda > Insecta > Trichoptera > Odontoceridae > Odontocerum > Odontocerum albicorne. Next base: position 5,533,498 of record OX463839.1, read on the forward strand.
AACACCTCTTCCGCCTTCTATTTTGCCTTGGATGATCAGATGCAGTAATTTGTACTTGCTCCTCTAACTACATGACCCAAGTAAGACACCTTTCGGATTTTAATATTAGTCAGCAACTCTCTATCAACTTTGGCTCTTTGAAGAACCCTTGTGTTGCTAACAATATCCGTCCAGGGTATCCGTAGCATTCTCCGGTCCATCCACATTTCGAATGCTTCCAGTTGGTTCATACTACTAATTTATGTTATACTGAATTACGTGGCGTAACTACTTAAATATACCATAGTTTTTTTTTGGAAATAATGTCAACGGGGATTCTTAATCATACTAGATATTATTTGTACTAAATGTTATTTGTACTAAATGATACGTAGTTGATAATTTCATATTGTAATTTATGTAAACAATAAGTTTAAAAAATGTAAAAAAATCGGAGTCGAATTAAGAATGGCATCTCCCAACTCCGACTCTGATTCCGACTCCACAGCTCTGTGTGAAAGTTAGATGCTTCAATAGAAAGGCGCGAAGATCTGCCCTCTGTACCTACCCCACAAGATACATGGCGTAAAGGTATGTATGTTTGTTCACATTTCCCTTCACAAATAAGTTCACCAACATTCTGCCTCACTGCATCAATTTTTTCTGGCGTACGTTGGCTACGTTATCGCCGAGACTTTGCTTTATCTCCCAGTGTACGCAAATTTTCAAAATTATTCATTACACGCTGAATGGTTGACTTGCTTGGCACAAGATTTAAACAAACGAAAGCACGCAATTTTCTTCGCGTATTCACAATTGAACAATTATTTAAATAAAATGTTTTAATAACTTCAACACGTTGTTGCGGAGTTAGATGCTCCATAATAAATTGTTATTGACTACTCTACGACTGTCAAATATGAACTGACAAATGAAAGCCAAATCAAAATGGCGACCAAAGAAAATCGGTCTGGAACATAAAACACATCCTGTATATACTTATCTTCATACTGAGAAAGACAATTTAATCCAATGGACAATTTTATACAGCGTCGTTTAGAGAGCAAACTATCCTCAATGGCGCTCGAGAACTCGGGACTCGAACCCATTAATATGAAACGAAACACGTCTGGCTGCAATAGTAGCGCACGGGGCGAATAATGTATAACACTTTATTTGTATAAATAAATAAATACAGGTTTATTGATAGCAACATAGTATGTACATAATACATTTAGACACATTTCAAGAACACATTAAAAAGAGAATACATTAAAAAACAGAAGCTATCAAAAGGTCTGGGCTCATCTAATAACATCCCCCCGGCCAAGATACACCCCACAAATATAGGGCGAACCCAGCCACGGGGACACCAGATGTTTTTCAGCCCACACCCTTGAACACGTAGAACAAGAAGATAAAAAAAACACAGAAAATAAATAGATGACATAAAAAATACATTCAAGAGAGAAGACATTAAAAGGTCCGGGCTCATCCCACATTCCCCCGGCCGAGATACACCCCACCAATGTAGGGCGAGCCCGACCTTATATAGTACAACCTTGTGAGATTGATTACCTTGTAGGATTATCGACATGTGGCAATCTTTTCCAAACAACCAGAAAGATATTTATGAGGTCTTAAATGAAAACCAGACTTACGAATATTATTTTTTTTTAAATAGGATTCCAGCGGGAATCGAACCCGCAATCTCCAGGTCAGAAGACAGACGTCATACCGACTAGGCCACGGAGATTATCAAAAACATACCTTTATAATGTGACGTGCGTCCCAAAATGAAACATTTATTTTTTTAAATATAATTATAAAATATTATTGCTTCGATGCCTGTGTGAAATTTCGACATGGAAAATGAATGGACGAGTAGAAGAAATGCGTGCACTGAGAAGAATAAATGGTGTATCGATGTATAACACAATAAGAAATGGAACTGTGTGAGGACTATATTTTTATTTAGAAACACAGTTATAAATCCTCTAAAAGGCATTCAAGATAAATTGCTTAGTATACGTCCTCGATATTGTAAATTCTCGACATGTCATGTTTTACAAAACACGTGGTCAGATCGATGCCTGACCATGTGCTTGCTTTGAACACAAAAAATAAAATATCATGAAATACCGGAATATTTTAAAATACAAAAAGGTAATAAAACCTCTTAATCCTTCTGCCGAAGTTTCAATACACCGTTTATTATCCGGGACACCCAGGTATGATTCTGAGAAGGCTTCCCTCTGGAATGTTATACCTGGCGCGAGTTATCTCGTCGTTCTGGACATATTTTCGCCACGTGCGTTTTAGTTCCACGTCTGTACATTCGGGCGCCACTCGTATTGGTAAGGGAGATGGAAATAATTGTCCTCTCTCTCTCGCGATTTTCTTTAAAAAGGGAGGCATACGGGTGCCCACTTTCTTTTCCATTCGAGACGTGGTGCTGGACGGACGCTCCTTCAAGCTGCTCAGACTGAATACTACCAGTATTCATAGCTGCATTTTTTCTGCCGTATCACAGACGCTTCAAGACGACATCTTCAATTTTGGGTGAATATTATTTCCTGGTATTTAATGCTGGATTTCGTGACAGGACCTTATGCCCTGGCTTTCATTAAGAAATTTGCTATTGTAGACCCCCTTGTTTGAATTCACAACACAACCTACGTGCCATTGATTCGGGAACCGAACTTAAAACTTTTTTTTCTTGACATACGTTCAAGTTTTTTTTTATTAATCCCTTTATATAATAAACTTTTTTGTTTTTAAAATTATATCTCTTTTAATTGTGCCCCTTGTCCCGGTAAAAGAATTGAGAGAGAGTTACTCAGAGTTTAAGGAATCCAACGAGCTCGTGAGATCAAAGAGGATTTGTTCCTTTTCACCCGGCTGAGCAGAGCAGGCGTCACACCTGGTAAGATTGGAATCTGGTAAACTTGATTTACGTAATCAAATGTGTACATTATATTATTCTAAAAAATAGGAAAAGGTGTGACAACTGTTAAAGACTGGTGCGAACTAAAGACGATGTGTTTAATAGGGTGAAAATAATATATTAATGTTTATGTATATATATACATAAATATTTTGCCGTTTTGATTGAGTGTTCAAGTTTTAATGTTTTTCACTTTTGTTTATTTGTTCTTTTGTGTTATGTGGTGTGTTTTGTGCTTTGTTTTTTTTTTGTAATAATAATTTGAATTTTGTTAAAGCTTAATAAAGAAAGAAAAGGAATTATTGACTACACAATTATTACAGGAACAATTAGTGATACAGACACAAGACCACAAAGATGTTCATCATCTCTACGCTCGAGATATCATGTAACAAAATTAATAATAACTGAAAGGGAAATTGACTTCCCTTACATTTTCTCCCAGAGAATTTCCGTTCATTTCAATAGCAGTATAATGTCAAGGGGTCTCAGATTAAAATGTCAAAGGATGAAAAAAAAATACAAGCATACCTATACGAGTATGCTAACAATCGATACAGAGTACATACATAAATACCATCACGCCGTTTTCTTGTCGGGGTAGACAAAGAAGAGAGATCACCAGATTTTCCTATAGCTACACATATGTTTCGCCTCTTCTACGTCAATACAGCTCCTACGATTTCACTGACTTTCTACATTTCCTTCATCCAAAATATCACCAACTAGACCCAACCACACTTTCCTTGATCTTCCTCTACCACTCCTTCTACTCACGTTTGCACTGTAAATTTGTTTTTTTAGTATTTCTTCATTCATTCGTTCTACATGCCCAAACCGTCTCAGAATGCTCTTTTGTATCTTACTTAATACATCAGCCTTAAATTCAAATTCATCCCGAATCACTTCATTCCATATTCTGTCATACATTGTCACCCCATGTATACTTCTCAGTGCACGCATTTCTACATCATTTATTCGGCTCCTTTCAGAATTTTTCTACCGTCCACGTTTCACTTCCATACATCAAAGTTGGTACGAAAACATCAACGTTCAAGTATACATATTTTAATACCCCATTGACTTTGTATCCTATCGCTACACGCGGTTCGATAATACTACCTAAACAGAATTATTTCTCAGCTTGCTCTAATCTATCATTGCTGAGGATATATCCCATTTACAATTTTCTATCACAATAATTCTAGATTACGCAACATTCAATCTCAGATATTTGTTTTAATATCTCGAGCGCACTTGAGGAGTGTTGTCTAAATTGCACTATAGAAATTCTCATTTCAAAAATTATTAACACTCTTTTCAAACAGCCATATCATCAACATGCAGAAATCCTCATACATTCCCATTGTACATTTGTTTGCCACTCATTGACCTCTGCAGTGCCTTGACACGTGAATCTATGTAAATATTAAACAACTAGAGTGATTTAACACAACCTTGTTTTACCCCTTTTGAAATATTAAACCACTCAACGCAGAGTAGATTTCATAATACTTCGTTAACCACGACGGATGCTAGATATTAATTATTGATTCATTATTTACTTTTTACTTAAACAATTAACACTAATGAGAGTGCTTTATATAAAATAATTAGATACATTTTGTACACAACTGTGATATTTTCTTGTATGCAAGTCCCAAGGGCGATATTATGTTTTTATCTGTCTTCTCCTTACTGTGTATTCATTTATTTATTCATTCATATAGTACCCTCTATTGTTTTCGGCCCCATGAACCTTCCCCTTCATGTGCTAAAAAAACTCCGCGCGTTCCGGTACTGTGTATTCAATACACATGTAAAAATGAGCAATTTAAAATCGGAAAAATAAGAATATTCATAGCCAATCGCTGAAATTAATTAAATTTTAAGTCAAGTGGTAAAAATTGAAATTTAATTGCTGAAAACATAAAAAAAAATCGGGGGACGTTCACAAAACGGGCAAAGCGACCACCTCAAACGAAAGCCCGCGAGCTACTGAAGCGAGCGAACTGAGATTCTATTTCTTGCGTTCCCATATACCGAAGTAGAGTGAGACGTGAATAGCGTCGTTTTTTCACCCATAGTGGTTTTTTAGAATTAATATACCTACGTCACACATTGGCACACGTTTGATTGTATTGGTTTTCCCGATTTTCACAAAATATCTCTGATGTGGCCGATAACTGCTAATTATTATTAATATATTTTTTTTCATTCAATGCGTAAATGTATTACGGAGGAATACCTAAAATCTGAACCCAGTATTTATTATATTTATAGAGATATTAAAGTTTTTAGAAACAATGTGTAATAGTTACACATCACAGGGAAGGAAGGGTTGACCGAGCTATCAGGTGTAGAACCACTGGAGTTGTCATGTAACTCGTTCTTCGTAAACACACGTTAAAGCGATACTACCTCGTGTGAAAAGACAACATTCGCTTGCATCTAACGAATGGAAGTATTGTTACCGAACAAACTCTTTTTCCAGACTGTGACCCTTTTCTATATTCAATTTCATCGGGTACCACCGGCAATCGAACTATGTGGGTGGGTGGAAGTCAAGTGTCTTACCAACTAAATCACAGAAGGGTCACTTGTGTTTATTTATTTATAGCGTGTATTTTTCTATGTATTTAATCGAGAATTAATAAAGCTGGCTTGAACACACTACTATATTCGGATGAAGGATGAAAGTTCGCTCGCTGTTCATAGATTTTTTAGATAAAATTGAATATAAATTGTAAAGTTCGATAACGTAAAAAAAAGCGTATATCACAACACGTTTTCCCAACAATACTGGAAATGTGACAGTAATAAATACCGTAAGTAACACACGACAGACATATACATGAGAGTTCGTAGTTACATCAAAGTTATATCGATGTTAAAAATTACAGGCCCATTGCCATACTCTCCTTCTATGTAGCCAAACTGCTCGAGACCCTTTGGATAGTGTGTTGAGATCACACATAGATTCCTATATTGTTCATGAGCAACACGGCTTTCGATATGGTAAATTAACTGAGTCCAACTTAATAATATTTACCGATATTGTTTCTAGCACAATAGATGCTGGCTTCAGGTTGATTGATGATTGCTCATATCACGACTTTGTATTAGGGTAAATCATCGAATCACTACACCCCAACAATTTTTCAACGATCAGGAGGTCGAGGAAGCTGTGAAGAAGTGGCTGAAAGAGCTGGCGGCGGAGGTCTATGACACTGGCATACAAAAGCTGGTGCCCCGACTATAGAAATGTCTCGATCTCGACGGCGATTACGTTGAAAAATAGTTAAATATACTCGTATTTGTGAAGTATCCTGTGAATTTCAATTAAATACAAGCATTTTTTCGATCCTACATAAATGTTGTAACCTTACTTTCTGGATTACCCTCGTATTTACGTAAAATGTCAAATAATGTTGAACCACAAGAAACATAATTACTAAAAGCTCGCCTGTAATTTGTGGAAACCCGTCGGGAATAATTTACGGGAGACTCTCATCTCAGACTTTATGACCCGAAGCGAGAGATAAAATTTGAAAATGTACGCAAAAACAACACAAATATCATAACTATTTCATATGAAAACCTGACACTGAGCAAACAATGTAAATTATTAAAATGCAAACACTTATCCTCAATTCAATTCGGTTGCGGATTTACGCGAATTATTTTTATTACATTGAACTAAACTTCGGTGAGCTCTGTGGCCTGATTGGTATCCGTTGTATCTTTCAAATATGTGTCTGGGAGATGTTCCTTCGGAGGAGTAAAACTTTGAGGTCGATTTCATCTTCGTCTAATAAATTAATTGTTCCAAATTAATTCAATAGGACAGGATATTACGATAAAGCTTTTGCCGTTGCTGGATCTGTGGCGTGGAATGGTCTGCCTCTTATTGTTAGAGATATGGATGGCATGTGCAGCTTTAGGAAGCATTTGAACGTAACCATATTATAAGGTCTTACCAAAATTTATGACTGTGTATGAACACTACACGTATACACTACACTACACTACACCTAAAGCTTCATGTGTTACTATGACATATCGGAAGATCTACAAAGGTTTCTTTGCAGTACGTCTTCGCTACAACTCGTATATACAATATTTACGAATGTTTTGCAATATTTTAAATGTCAATAATAATGGGTTCGAGTCTCGAGTTGCAGCGCCCTTGAGGAGATTTTGCTCTGTAAACAGTGCTATATAAATTATCCTTTTAGTATAATATTGATAAAAGATATGTCTTCAAACCCGGGAGTTGCGTGTTTGATTCCCGTTGATAGCCATTTTATTTATAAGAGTTCCAGTATGGTTTCAACTTAAGGCTAGGTTAACACCTTTCAGTTTGGATGGTGTAATACAATACATTTCATTATATGTACTACAGCCTGGCGGGTGTAATACAATTACAATATCTTCCGACCAACCAGAAAGGCTACCTCCGTGGACTAGTTGGTAAGACGTATGTCTGCCAGCCCGGAGGTTGAGGGGTTTAAATCCCGATGGAACGCAGATTTAAAAAAAATCGAGTCTTCGTTTCACTTAAAGCCACTTGAACAACTTTCTGGTTAGTTGGAAGAGATTGCCACATGACAATAAGCTCGCCAGGTTGTACTGTATACAACGAAAGTGTAATACAATAATACAAAGGCGTTATACAAGTTCAACTGAAAAGCAGACTGGAACCCTTTTCCAAAAAAATCAGGGTCTAACGGAAATCGAACCCGGCCTCCCAGGTCGGAAGACAGGCGTCTCATCAACTAAACCATGGAGTTTATCACTAGACCAATGAGCCGTTTTTTTTATTGTAATTAGACAAGTAATAAATGAAGAAAACTACACCTGAGAAAATTATTTCGTTTCTGAAAAGGAATATACTCGTAATGACGTCCTTGCTCGTAATTACTGCAATGGAGAGTATACTATATGTGTATGGGCTACCTAAGACATGGCTTGACAAGTTACGGAGTCTTTGATGCAGTGACACGCTTGACTTTGGGGTTTAATGTAGGCAAATTCTGCTTAATAACTCCACTGTCGAAGTTGCTTCACTGTTTGGCATGTCCTGCAAGGGTGGAGTTGACTTATGGTAATCAAAGTCCTGAATGTAAGAATTAGAACAACTCTTGAACCAGAATAATATATGCAATTTTTTATTGTATTTTTATTTTATTTTTGGGTACCATCTGGAACCAAACCTGAAATCCCGGAGTGAAAGACCAGCATCCTACAAATTAGGCCACGAAGATCGTGCAACAGTTCCACACAATTATTTTATTTTTGGGTACCATCTGGAACCAAACCTGAAATCCCCGAGTGAAAGACCAGCATACTACAAACTAGGCCACGAAGATCGTGCAACAGTTCCACACAATTATTTTATTTTTGGGTACCATCTGGAACCAAACCTAAAATCCCGGAGTGAAAGACCAGCATCCTACAAACTAGGCCACGAAGATCGTGCAACAGTTCCACACAATTATTTTATTTTTGGGTACCATCTGGAACCAAACCTGAAATCCCGGAGTGAAAGACCAGCATCCTACAAACTAGGCCGCGAAGATCGTGCAACAGTTCCACACAATTATTTTATTTTTGGGTACCATCTGGAACCAAACCTGAAATCCCGGAGTGAAAGACCAGCATCCTACAAACTAGGCCGCGAAGATCGTGCAACAGCTCCACACAATTATTTTATTTTTGGGTACCATCTGGAACCAAACCTGAAATCCCGGAGTGAAAGACCAGCATCCTACAAACTAGGCCGCGAAGATCGTGCAACAGTTCCACACAATTATTTTATTTTTGGGTACCATCTGGAACCAAACCTGAAATCCCGGAGTGAAAGACCAGCATCCTACAAACTAGGCCGCGAAGATCGTGCAACAGCTCCACACAATTATTTTATTTTTGGGTACCATCTGGAACCAAACCTGAAATCCCCGAGTGAAAGACCAGCATACTACAAACTAGGCCACGAAGATCGTGCAACAGTTCCGCACAATTAATCTTAATCAAGTACGCATAGGCGCCATCCACTAACACGGTAAGTTGAGGAAATCTTCCCCCAGCGTGAGGGTTTTATATCATACACACTGACATATATCTTTATCTCAAACCCAATATGGATATAATAAAATACAGTATAAATCAGAGTTGTACAACATACGGCCCGTGGGCCACAATCCGGTCCGCTAAGCACTAGTTTGCTCTTTAAATAATAACATGAACTGTCTTATAATGCTATAACACTTTAGGATCCGGACAAACATATTGGTGATTCCTGTGAGTCATATTTTAAGATCAGCTACAATTTCGCTGCAATTTTTTTTTTCGCACATAGAATAATAGATTCCAATTTCAGGTTATTTATTACTTCACCTATTTATTTATTTTCTCAATACATGCTTAGCCCAATTAATTACATTAAAAATACAAAAAAAAATGTTAACATTAAAAAAAAATTAAAATTATGTATATGCATACATATATACCATACACACAAACATACACATATATTCAAAGTCACTTAAATACGTTGATGGGTGCTTTCTAACGAGCTCAATCTTAGAAGAAAATTTTCTTTTGGTTTTGGTAATGTGATATGAAATATGTCAATATCCGAAGCACTCCCGTTCAGGAGAGTTAAGGCCCTTCCAACAGGCATAGCGGCTGGAAGACACGTTCTTGCGTATGTTATTGAGAACAGTTCTTGCCGGCACAGTCTAGTGTAATTGTTAGGAACATTTATCGCTAATCTTTGTAGTAATGCTGGACAGCTCACAACTCCTCGAACGAGTCTGACAACGTATACCAGGAGACGCAGATATCTTCTTACGCTCAAGGATACCCGAGCATGCCCAGTAGAAACTGAGTAGGATAAAGTTATGGATAGACACCAAACTCACTCATATAGGGATATCGTAGATATTTTTTTTGTACCTTCTCCACCATGATATAACATCACGCCATTTGCCTGTAAGTGTAAGAGAGTACAGAACGCCAGACTTCCGTATTTCGACAAACATCCTTCGCCTCTTCTACATCAATAGACCTTCTCATGGAACTCCAACGATTTCCCTAAGTTTCTACGTTTCTTTCTTTCAAAATATCATACACTTGATCCAACCATAACATACTTCCCTCGGTCTTCATCTACCACGTCTTCCATTCACATTTGCACTTGCATAATGTTTTTGTTATTAAAATTTATGTATGATCTAAATCACAAATCTCGAGAAAACATTTTGTAATAAAAAGATCGAAATGTAGTCAAACTTATCAACCAACTCCAATATTATTTCTCAAATTTCTTCATTTTTCGTACTCCTAAAACTTTGACTATTTCCGAAAAATACTTTTAGTAACTAGTTATGAAGTATTAAAGTTATAGAAAACTCGACACCAACAGTGAAATGGCGAATGACGTGTTTCATAATAAATACATATAAATATAATCAAGATTTCAACGCTAATATTTTCTAATAATTCAATGAAAAAGTTTTGGTTCCTACTTCAGATGAAGACGTCAAGAATTACCCAACTCTAATAAGTGTATGTCCAGATGTTAATACTACTATTATTGAAGACCTGATATATCCATATTACGACAAAAATACAAAATTCGGAAATACGAATAACAGAACCGAGAAATATCTGGTGGAATATAATATAAAAAACATACACGTCACTCAATTTCCATGAAAGTCCAAAAACTGTATACAATTTTTCTAATAATATGTAATTTTTTGTAGATAGTACGCTAATATTTACAGTCCCAACTTTAAAACAATATCCTTCCCTTTTTTATGTCATTAATTAGTGACATTGAAGCTGTATAGAATTAAATTAAATTCTATGGAGTTCTAATCACGTTAACGAAAATTAGATAAGATTCATGTAAATAAACGCATTCAAAATATGGAGAATGATTAAAACAAGATGAGAGATACCTTCATATCTTTGAAAGAAGAACTTGGAGCAACAATGAAGTGTACGAGCTCTTCAAAGAACTATAACAATAACTCTTCAAAAAATGCACTCAAAAATAAAAACGATTTAGATATCAAAGTAATTTTCTCTTGGAAAAATCGGTATATAATTTTTTTGGTTAAAAATAAAGGCCTCTCATTTTAATTCAAGAGAAAAGTACCCAAATCAACATATTTTTTTTCATATAGATATTATATGTATCGTATTTTATTACATTTTCGTTCTATATAGTACAACCTCAAGGGCGTATCGCTATGTGGCAATCTCTTCCAACCATCTAGAGAGGTGTTAAAAGAGACCTTAAGTGAAAACGAGCAGAATCCTTTATAAAAAAAATCTGGGTTGAAACGAGAATCGTATCCGCAATCCCCGGGTCGGAAGATAAGTAGACGCCTTACCAACTAGGTCATGGAGGTTGTCGATACGTAATCATATATCCATATTGATGAAATGTCTTAATTTGGTCCAGTAATCCAACTGCGAGATGCACATCTGGCTGGGAAACAAGGAGGATAACAAGCTAGGCTCGGCATAACCAGGAGAAGCATAAAAAGGAATATATGTTCTCCGTCGATGAAAAGGATCACCGATATTTTCTTTCCAGTCGTGTTGACTCATTGCTGATTATTGTGACTCGTGTTGTTAATTCCTCTCCATCCATGTGTACGTAAGGAGTCCTGGTAGAGATTTTTCTCGTACCTCCGAAATTCCAGTAAATATAAACTCAACTGTTTCCCTGATTTCATAATCTGCGATGCCTTTCTCCATCTTAAAGAGGTGGATGTCAGCGTCTATTATACGAGTATATCCCTTCTTATATCATACGAGTACATGTCAAATTTCTTTAGCGAATTCTCAATTATCAACGCCGTTTTATTTTTTCATAATGTTTGTAAATACTCGTATGTAAATTCTAACTGAGAAACTCTTAAATGTAATTTTTTATTCATTTTTAGGTTTGTATAATTGATGCTGTTTTTATGCATATTTATAAACATGTGCTAAGAGCACAGTGTTCAATAAATGAAAATCGATTTGCATAAGTGGCGTGGAAACAGGGTTTTATTTGTTTTCTTTTTAAATGAAACTAAGTTAGTCTGATGGGAGAAACCGACAGGTCTATCGCTCATTATAATGGGTTCTGGAAAAGATGGTTACTTCTCTGTTTCCTTGATGTGACGACATGTATTAATTTAAAGTAAATGATCACCGAAGCAAATATCTTGAAGAATATATTATACATTAGTACATATTGCCGTTCATCATATTAAAAGTTAATGAAAGGATTGAAGGGGTGGATGGAGACGTTGGACAGAAAGGAATGAAAATTCGCAGGGAGGGGTTCACCCAGCAGTGGGTAGGTAACGGATGATGTAGACATTTTTCAAATTGAATAGCATTATTAAAATAACTATTAGGTTTTAAAAGAACATTGAAGTAATATTATTTTCGAATACTTGATTTCTCCAAGAATGAAACATATGGATACAAACCGTTTTGTAATGTATCGAACCATATTGGTGGTAATAATCGTTTGAAAGCTTATGAACCCACAAAACAAAAGATCTGTGGAGCAAAAATTCTAATGTCAAACCTTAGACCTTTTCACAGTAATTGATATAAATCGATTATACTCGTAGATAGGCTTTCGTTCTTCCAGATGCTGTCTAAATATTTATTTGATCATAACACCTCCTAAAATTATACATATGGAAGGTCTTGGCGTCTAAAACAATGCAATGGGGACCGGCAAATCGCATCGATGAGCTCTTTTATAAGTTTACAATCATAATGTGTAAGAAAATATATCTTAAAATTAGTTCATTAAGTCGATATATATTGATAAAAATCTAAGTGAAATAAAAAAATTAAATGTAAAAAAATAACGGTCCATGATTTTTTATATTTTTTGACATCGTCAGGACTGACCTCGAGATATGGAAAACAAACATTATATTATGAGAGATCGAAGGGAAATGACCGGTGTTATTTTCTCTTCCAGAACATATGTTACAAAAAATATTAAAACATTTTTTCCAAGTGTATATTACAACTAATATTTATTTAATTAGATATGAAAGCTGGTCGTGTGCGAGTGTATAAAACTTCCGAACAAAAACTTATCAAGTTATGAAACAATAACAACATTGCAACGAAACTATTTATTTTCTAATGGATTAAAAATAACAGAAAATATTAAATAATCCCAATTAACGAAATCATATTTACCATTAATAATAAACATATAAAAAAATCATCGAATAACAATAACACTTTTATTTTGACAGATTGATGTAAACAGCGGGAAGCTGGAGGTATGAAACGAATTAAAACATACGTATACGAGTTTTGAAAAAGAAACACACACGATTCTATTATGAAATACAATAAGATTCTTACCCGGTATGGTGTTACACTTGGCATCAAAAAGGAATATTTCTCAGTTTCTGCAGCCCAAACCAGAGAGAGTATAGAAAATAACAGCAACAGATGGTAAACCTCCATTGCAAAATGTACAATGTGTACTGGCAAAAATTAATACAAAAGCGAAAATTTTTATTTTAGCCAATGTTTATGGATATTTTATGTACATATAGCTAATTTGTCGATTTTTTGAGCGAGCACTTAAAACACACGCGCCCGCAAAACCTAAGCTGCAAACCACTTGACCGCTCCACTCTTTACGCGCCAATAACGGAATCTAATAGAATACGAGACCCTCACAGTATTGTTTACCTGTGTTTGTGTTACCAGTGTTGCAACCTAAAATAATTTCCGTTTGTTTAATCGAACTTTGGGACTTCAGTATTGAAATTTTGTTCATTCATATCAAATATCTAACTTTTTTGTCTTTTCTAGTGATAAAAACTTACATGAAAAGTTTTTTATAATAATATATATTGCTATGAAAATAAAATAACAAAAATAAGTTATATATTTTTTCTCATCTCTTAACGTTTTGATATCTTTCCATAATTATTTATCAGCATTTTGTGTGAGAATTTGTTTATTCGTATTGATTTTGTCGTTATTCGATCTAAAAAATCATTATATTTAAAGGATGAACTCATATAAGTGAAACTAGATATATAAGATCAATTCATCTTGCTCATTCAGATATTATATAGAAATATATTTCATCAAGACCAATATGTGTGTATGAGGTGGGTTTATCAATTGAATTAAATAAATATGGAGAGCATATTAGACGAATGTATCGGTCACATAATAACAAATCGAAGAAAAGTCCGAAACTTAGTGTATTTTATGACATACTAAATTGCTGAGTGGCATAAAAAAACCTTTAAACCAAAAAAATCTTTAAAAATTTCGATGAAATTTCAAATGTTATATATTTGCTCGGAACAGTTGTAGTGTTAATGTTTTTAATGCCTTCAATAAGTCAATTAAAAAAAAATGGTTAATATTATTATTTCTTTTTTGAAATTTCCAAATATTTGGCTATTTATGGCAACTGAATACATTTGACGTCACTCTATCCCGAGTGGGAGTAGTACGTAGTGGTAAGATAATCGATCTGCGCAAAGCCCTTTTGAATCAATGCCCTCTCGTCTCCCATTTTCCCGTCGCACGTCAGGAGCGTGACGTCATCAGATCCCAAACGTAGATTAATAGATGGCAAAAAATTATTCGACCCTGACGCGTGTACATTTAAAAAAACGAGAAATTTATCAAAAGATAAATTAAGATTTTTACATACGTACTATATCCCTTCAAGGATAGGCAGAGAGGACGGAGCGTCAGACTTTCCTATCTCGACACATATCCTTTGACTCTTCTACATTCATACACCTTCTCGTACAACTAGGATTTCTGACAATGTTTCCTTATTTAAAAAAATAAGAGGTAGTCAGATACTTCACTTGATCCAACCATACTTTCCTAGTTTTTTTTTTTTATCCACTTTGCACGGATTTCTCCTGTTACACAGGGTCAGCTTAGGACAGGTTAAAGAGGGTCAGCTTCTAGCGTTAACTTATTCAGGAAAAATATCTGGCAGAATTGTTCTCATACTGCTAGGCGGTACCGAGAATATATCAACAGTGTCATTCAGTTGGTTCAATATCTCTATACCACGCGTGACTGTGTGATTAGCCATGATATTCCTTCTGTAAGCTGGTATGTAGAACGGAAGGTGATTCTTTGCGTGGCTATATTTATTAGGTACATATAAACTTAGTTCTTTTAGAATCGCGGGACAGTTAAAGCAACTTAGGAAGTCTTACCAACTAAGTCATGTGGGTCGTCAAACGAGATGCATTTAATGGAATTTTCAAATTGGTTTTGATACACTCCTATATTTCTTATCTATTGTGATTATCGATATTCTGCTCGCATGACTTTCCAGACCCAGTTGGTAGCTTGACTTCCGACTCAAAGGTTCCAGGTTTGATTCCCGATGGTACTCAATATGAAATAAGGAGCCCAGTCAGGTTTTCACTAAATGTCTTTTAATTTTGTTCTAGACGTTTGAAAGAAATTGTTTTATGTTAATAAATCCACCACGTTGTACTGTATGCAACTAAGGTTCATGGATGCGTAGTAACACGCTGGAATTCTGTGCGGAATGTCACTGATTCGAACCCCGCACTATGCTACTCCCCTTCAATGACACAGGATTTTTTTCCACTTAGTATTCGGCGGTTAAGGATACCTGACTTTGGTAATATCATTTTAAAAAAAAAACATGCCATTTTGCTCCGATCATCTCACTTCAGGTGTAACATCAGATCCAGTACAGCGGTGTAGTCGGTGACTTCCCTGTTGGGAAACAACAAAACTTTACCATTTTCTTCCCTGATGTTTTTCCCTCAATTAACTATACCACCGGCAGTAGCCAATTTTTGCTTCATCATTACGTTAGATAAAATAAATTTACTTAATATAAATAGTTGAATTTATCAAACTCCCAGATGAAACATTGTAAATAGCATTAAGCCACAAAAATATAAGAGCAAAATTAAACTAACATAAAAAATGTTTAAAAAAAATTAAGATTGAGTTAACCCTTTGCACTCGAAAGCTTTTTTTTTATGTGCGTATCACCAATTCGAAGCATTTTTGAAGAAAAAAAACATTTACGTTGAAATATAAATAATTAAATTTATAAAAATAACTTTTTTTCCTAATTTTATTTTGTTTTGGTAAAATAGGTATGTAAGGAATATAATGGGCATGAAAATTGATTATTAAGTTTTTCATTGTATGGTATTTTACATAACAATCCCCAACGTGAAGTCCAGGTTTACTTTCGCAGGTTTCGCAATATAATCGTGTTTCTTTTCTTCCACCCGGAATTTTTCTATGGAACATACTGCGCAGTTCTTCTTAGTTCCAGAACGTAGAATATGCAATTTATTTATAAGTCAGTCTTCTGTAGGGAGAGTGGCAGAGCGTCGTCGAAATCGAGTATCTCCTCGATAATCTCCAACTAATTGATCAACCAATCATTTTACAAATTTCAAATGTGTCATCGGTTTTTCATTGTTTTCTTCCTCGGAAACTTTATAAAGTATATATGAGTTTATGACACACACCTCCATCCCCCAAAAAAAGAGTTTTCTCCATCATTTTAGGGACTCCTATAGTTATTGAAATGTGACCGCAACGTGCCAGTGCAGTAAGCATTGAATTATGATATTTCTCAGCACAGTTAGCTTATACGTAATAATATACCAGGAAAGTACACATGTCGCCCTTGGGACTTGTTTGTCTCCGAACAAAAGATTCCAATGTGTGTCGAGTGTTATTTTGTGTCCTTTTTTTCCCATTGTGTGTTGTGTTGCTATCTCGCCTCCTCAAGTGCGAGGAATAATACCTTACTCGATCAAATTCCGTAACTTATTATTATTTAATTGTACTGATATGATCCTTGGTTAAATAATATTGAAAACTGAAAAACCGAAAAATAAGACTTTATTTTCTTGCTGCCATAGCGGCGGCACTCAAGTAATATGGCAAACCATGCATGCCGCCTCAATGACGGCATTCGAGTGCAAAGAGTTAAAACAAACGTTCCACATTATCATTCAGGTTAATGCAGGTCTGCTTTCCACTTACACAGCCACACTTTAATTTGTGTTTCAACCATAGATTAATTTCCAAAAGCCTTCCAAATAATTGTTTCTGCACATGAATGGAATTGGCAAAATTTTATGCAATTTTGATACTTATTACGCTGGAACATTGTGACGAAATCAGAAATATGATGGGACAGGTTAAATACCTTACCTTATACCACTATGTATTACAGTAAACAGAATAGCTCGTGGGCAATGCAGCTAAGCAAGTATGCTCAGTAATGTCCGCTCAGATAGGTTTTCCAAATTTTATCGCAATGGCATATCCAATTTGAGTTATTTTTTGATTATATAAATATTAGACACACCTCGTATGTTTTGCAGGAAAAGAATTTATATAAGGATCCAATTTATTAAAATCATGAAGGATTCTAATAACCCTTCCTTCCCTGTGATGTGTAACTAGTACACATTGCATCTAAAAAATTTAATATCTCTATAAATATAATAAATACTGGGTTCAGATTTAAGGTATTCCTCCGTAATACATTTACGCATTGAATGAAAAAAATAATATTAATAATAATTAGCACTTATCGGCCACATCAGATATTTTGTAAAAATCGGGAATAAATTCACCAATAAAGTCAAACGTGTGACGTAGGTATATTCATTGTAAAAAAACTCGTATGGGTGAGGAAGCGACCCTATTGATGTCTCACTCTACTTCAGTATATAGGAACGCAAGAAATAGAATCTCAGTTCGTTCGCTTCAGTAACTTTCGGGCATTCATTTGAGGTGGTCGCTTTGCTTTGTATTGAATACACAGAACCGAAACGCGCATTTTTTTTTAGCACAGGAAGGGAAAGGTTAATATCTTACCCGTCATTGTAATGTAGTTTCTTAGTGAATTTAAAATTAATTTCACATACACCTATCCCGATTTACGCAGTTTCACCTTAATGCGGTTAAGATTTTATTTTTAAAAGACAATATTTTCCTCATTATTTGAATTCAGTTTAATGAATTATACATCTGGACAAATGTGTACTTGCCTTAATCAGCGTGCTCATCATGCGACAGAAATCAAGATCAGTGGAGAGACAGACTAGCTACATAATAAATAGCTTTTGTATTTTTTTCATTTAATTATATTATCACATTGAATAGTGAATACCAGTGTATCGAAAAATATTTGTACCAATAAATAAAAATGTTATTAATTATAGCTTTTTTTTTGTTTTTAATTAGGTTAGGAGATTCATTTTATGAATTTTTTTGTGCCTTTATTTTACATTTATATAAATTCTGTACTTCAATTTACACGAATTTCGGTATTCTGGAACTTTTCTTCCAATATTATATAAGACGACCGCCGTGGCCTGGTGGTAAAACACTTGTCTGCCGATCCGTAGGTTGCGGGTTCGATCCCCGCTGGAACCGAGATTTTTTTAAATAGGATTCCAGTCTGGTTAACACTTAGGGCCTATAAAAAAAAAAGTTTCTTGCCTCAATATGTGTGATTTTGATTTATGTGAATCTACTCCGAACAAATTTACTATGTAAATTGAAGGATGGGTGTACTTATTATCATAACGCCAATGGATGATGGACTTCCAACAAAAGTATTCTTGGCCAAATTTGGAGGATGTGGAATGCAGGACCAACCTGGATAGACGTTTTTTATCATCCCTGTATTCCTAGCGGAACAAAAGAGGCTGTGGTTGACATTATACATATTCAATGGGCAAGACACATGAGCGGAGTAACTTACTTATTAACTGCTAGAAGTGTATCGGACGTGTATGGGACGTGTGCGGTCACCCCTTGTGATTAGGTGGAGAAACTTGTATGTGGTATAATGATACATAGACATTTATATCTTGTATGTGTAGATCTGTATGTGAAATAGATATTGAAATCCTTATACTTGACATGTTGTATATGTAAATTCTTGGTTTTGTATTTTTCTTGTAAGATTTATATGTCTGTAAAATATTAGTTTGTTTGACTCTGATCGTGTTCGCGACCGCAAAAGAAATAAAGGACTTGCGGGCGGACCGTCATGAGTAGGTCACGGGCCGGTCGGCTTAAGCAGCGCTCAAAACCCCGAAAGTTGTCGTATTTCGCGGGGAATGGGCGCTTGTGATGACCGATCGACCATCAATAAGGAGGGTCCCTTTTTCCGAAAATTATATTCTCAGTAATAACCGACTCTACTGTGTTTTTACTTTGAGACCCGCTACTTCGACCTGCCCTGAGAGGAATCTCTCCACACCGCTGCCTTCTTCTTCTTCTTCTGGATCTTCGCTTTGGAATTCGCTACCTCAATTCTCCGAGCACTGCGCAGCAACCGACGTACCTACGCTACAGTCTATTTGTGCCCTGTGCGGTACAACAAGTTTCATAAGAATATGGTAAAATAAAACATTTTATAAATTAATAAAGTTTATATTAAAATACCCGAGAACTCTCGGAAACAACAATTTAATTAGAAAACATTTGATATACTATTATATTTTATAACATAAACGAGATATGTCCACATATTGCAATAATTATAGAATTGGAATGTCAAGTTGAATTTTTTCTAATTTATAAAAATATACATTTTTTTGAAACTGTTTCTTTTATAAAAAATCTTTGGCAATAAGAAATAAATACATAATTCATATATACAACAATATTGATGCATTTATGAGTTGACCTTCAAGTCACAAACTTGACAGGATGTATAAAAAACTTCAAAATTGACTATCAAAATCGTGATATATTTTTAGTCTACAAGTATTTGAAATTTTTATGTTATTTATCCCTGTAAATGATGCTATTTGAAGGTTACGCCATTATGCCCAACATTTGCTAATTTGTGACTAATTTACAGATGGAAAGTATTAAAATTTTATCCCCTTAAATGCATTCTCCATCTTTTTGGCCATCATATGGAGGTAGTACTGGATGTGGCCATTGGTGGTGAGCCCAATGGTAGCCAATATGAAACTGTAGCCAAACACCATCGTCAGACACTTGTGCTGGGATATCCAACTTATAAAGCCACCTGGAAAATAAATGTATAGTTCTTAACATTAAAATCTCTCTCTCTCTCTCTCAGATCATACCCTGTCCTCCAATTCATTTCCTGAGGCTTGAGTCGAGGTTCTGTAATTTTTTTTTTTTAAATGTTGATGGCCTCACATCTAGCCTCCAACTTGACAAATCTTACATTTAAAATAAATGGTTTATTTTATCCGCTAACCAGAAGCCGAAATTCATTATCCTCAGTGAGATACTATACAGGCAAAAGTCTAGATTACCGGGGATACGACAAATGAAAGGCGACAAACCCAGATCCATTAAAATAATGTATGTCGAAATTAAATTACCTGTTGTTTTTTCGCAAATTATGTATATTTCTTGTCATGTGTAATAATAAATAAATAAAATAAAATAAATAAATTATTGAGAGCCGAGAGAGTTTCAAGACCTCCTTCCATCTAAATATATTTATTGATGCTCATGACCTGCCATATATATTTAAAAATAATGTACTTTTGATGTGATACATAGACTAATACAATATACTCCAGATTATCCGGGGTCACATTAACCGGATTGCGAATTAACCGGGGGAGTAAAAAAATTTGTAATTTTTTAATAACATTTCAAAATATTATTTAAAATGAAGAAATAATTTACATATACAGAACAATACAAAGAAAAAAATATACTGAATATTTGTAAAAGAAGATGGTGATAATTTACAACATTTGTAGGAAAAAAAATTACTGTGTTGGATGCCATATATTAGGTAAAGCGGAAAGAAATGACAATTTTTTTTGATGCGACAAAAAATTGATTTAAACAAAAACTATACAATATTATTCCGTTAAATAATTACCGTTGTTACCTATGATCTTCCTCCACAGAATAGACAGTTTTTTAATACCTTATTCGTAAAATTCTGGCGGTTTTACGGTAAAATATGACTCCAAGTGATTTCGGAGTTGTTCGACACTCATAGATTTTTTATCTCGAAGCGAATGTTCCATCGACTTAAAAAGATGGTAATCCAAAGGTGCAATATCAGGTGAATATGGTGGATGCTGCAGAACTTCTAAATCTAGCTCTCTTATTTTGTCCTGCGTAATCCTTGCTGCGTGTGGTTTTGCATTATCATGTTGTAGAATTCTTCTCTGATTCTTTACTAAAACTGATCATTTTTTAAGCAGTTCTGCCTTTAATCTTTCGAATTGGGGACAATACACATCTGCTGTAACAGTCTGACCAGGTTTTAGTAATTCATAATGAATAACTTCCAAAATATCCCACCAAACACAAAGGAAAACGTTTTTCAGAGTCAATGTCGGCTGAGGGGTAGACAGATGTACCTGATTCGTCGAAAACCATTGTTTTTTGTTTTTTTTTCTCCTCGGATTGGTGTGAAGGACCCACTTCTCATACCCAGTAACAATTTTTCTAAGAAACGGATCAGTTTCATATCTGGAGAGTGAAGATGAACAGATTGTTATTCGTTGTTCCATGGCCGTTGGAGAAAGTTCGTGCGGCTTCCAAATTCCTTGTCTATTTTGTTTTCCGAGCCTTTTCAAATAGTTCTTCACTATTGATCATGGACAACCGATATCTTGTGACAATTCCTTTATAGTTTTACGCGGATCGGACCTCACTAATGAGTTTAAAGTGTCATCATCGATTTTAAGAGGTCTTCCTATTTTTGGTTTGTCCTTCGATTCCCTTTCACAACTTTCAATTTTTTGAAACCATCTTTGGCACTTCCGAGGATTCAAGATGTCTCTATAAATATCGCAGATGGTCTGGATAGCTTATTTTGACTTCAATCCTTTATCGAATAAAAACAGCATAAAATACCGCAAATGTGTCTCTTCAATCTCTGGCTTTTGCAGTTTTGTACTTTAGACCAAAACCAAAAATAAATATTAAAACAGAAAGGATATTAATAGAGCTTCAAAACGATACCAACCACGACGTATTAACCCAACGGTAACTGGTGGCAAACTGGTTTCAACGTGACGCCTAATGAAAATTGTCATTTCTTTTCGCTTTACCTAATATGAAATATCTGCTGCTTGGAGATTGATAAAAAGTTCTACTATAAAGAAATCGTGGCAGATACTTTTATCGGGAATGATTAAATCTTTTACAGTTTTGAGAATAGTGTTGTTAACACAAAGTGATGCGTAAATTATTGCATATTTTGCATAAGATTAACATATTTGTGAATGTTGATGAGGAAACTATGTGCGATTGAATAAATTCAGATGATAATTTGCCTGGATATGAAGTTTTAAATGATGAAGAGATTGCGCAACGCATTACTACTAATGAACCAGCAACTACTGATGACAGATCAGGAAGGTGTCCTCATACAAAATAAAAGTATACAGCACAGTGCTTCTTTAACTAAAATTCAAAGCCTGTTCAATTATTTTGACTAAGATTATCCAAGGTTTTTTTATCCGGGTAATTTTTTGGCTAGCCCCCTGGATTATCACGAGTCTACTGTACTTCAGTTATTGCAGTATCAATTATTGCAATTTTAAGTTATTATGAATTGTATTTTATAAAAATATTCGTGCGGTGTTGTTACAGTATTTTCCTTCCATCATACCGGTTTAATATTGTATTATGGAATCATTTTCAAGAAAAAAATGCATTCAATTTGTACAACAATCATTTCATAAGATCATAGTATTGTATCTGGTGGTTTTTCAAGTACACAATGTTATTGTATGAAATTCATATAAATGCATATTGTCTAAGGCACTTAAGAATTCTCTTGTTCTAAACTGTATTATATATATACATATACATATACATATTCATATACATATACATATACATACACATACACATACACATACACACATACACACATACACACATACACACATACACACATACACACATACACACATACACACATACACACATACACACATACACACATACACACATACACACATACACACATACACACATACACACATACACACATACACACATACACACATACACACATACACACATACACACATACACACATACACACATACACACATACACACATACACACATAC
Organism: Odontocerum albicorne; assembly: GCA_949825065.1. Classification (NCBI taxonomy): domain Eukaryota; kingdom Metazoa; phylum Arthropoda; class Insecta; order Trichoptera; family Odontoceridae; genus Odontocerum; species Odontocerum albicorne. The sequence continues at coordinate 5,556,592 of OX463839.1, forward strand.
ACACATACACACATACACACATACACACATACACACATACACACATACACACATACACACATACACACATACACACATACACACACACACACACACACACACACACACACACACACACACACACACACACACACACACACACACACACACACACACACACACACACACACACACACACACACACACACACACACACACACACACACACACACACACACACACACACACACACACACACACACACACACACACACACACACACACACACACACACACACACACACACACACACACACACACACACACACACACACACACACACACACACACACACACACACACACACACACACACACACACACACACACACACACACACACACACACACACACACACACACACACACACACACACACACACACACACACACACACACACACACACACACACACACACACACACACACACACACACACACACACACACACACACACACACACACACACACACACACACACACACACACACACACACACACACACACACACACACACACACACACACACACACACACACACACACACACACACACACACACACACACACACACACACACACACACACACATACACATACACATACACATACACATATATATATATATATATATATATATATATATATATATATATATATATATATATATATATATATATATATATATATATATATATATATATATATATATATATATATATATATATATATATATATATATATATATATATATATATATATATATATATATATATATATATATATATATATATATATATATATATATATATATATATATATATATATATATATATATATATATATATATATATATATATATATATATATATATATATATATATATATATATATATATATATATATATATATATATATATATATATATATATATATATATATATATATATATATATATATATATATATATTATCCAACTAATCATTGTCAAATAGAACATAAGAAAATATCATTAACACAAAAAAAGGAAATGTTCATACCATTATTATCTCTATTGGTATTATTGCTACCAAATGTAACGGTATCTTTGGCGTACACCAGCAGGTACCTGATACGCACGAGGTCGTTGTTGGAAACTACATAGTACTTGTGCGGAACCTCTCCTGCCAAACTGTCGTACGCTTTAGACCGGGAATATTCCTCATTATCACCTAAAACAATTGTGACCAATGAAATTTATCATTTTATATCGATTAGAATATACGAGGCATATCCACAAGTGTACTGAATTTTTGTAGGTTACAATTTTTTTTATTTAAACAAAAAAATTACGTGGTTACCTTAGTACATATGTAATCTATTTTTCGACATAGTCGCCATTCCTCTCAATGCCGGTGGTGAAGCGGGGTATCATCTTTTTGATGCCTTCTTCGAAGTAGTTTCCCGCCAAACCCTCCGTCCACTTCTCCACCTCTTCCTTTACCTCCTCGTCGGTTGAAAACCTTTTTCCACCCATGTGCAGCTTCAGGGAGGTAAAGAGATAGTAGTCTGAAGGTGCTAGGTCAGGGGAATACGCGGGATGGTTCAGGACATCCCATTTAAACGAGGCGAGCAGTTCTGTCCGGCATTGTCGTGCAAAAGGCAGACTCCCTTTGTCAGCATGCCTCTCCTCTTGTTCTGAATCACCCTCTGCAATTTTTTTAGGGTCTCACAGTATCTTGCAGAGTTGATGGTCTCCCCTTGAGGCATATATTCAATTAAAAATTATGCCTTGAAAGTCCCAAAACACGGATGCCATGATTTTCTTGGCTGAAATTGTGGTTTTGAACTTTTTGGCGGAGGGTGAAGAGGTGTGACGCCACTGTTGAGACTGCCTTTTGGTTTCAGACATGTAGTGTGCAACCCAAGTTTCATCTCCAGTAACGATGGAGCGGAGAAATTCATCTCCATGGAGTTTGCAGCGCCTCAAAAACTCTTGCCTGGCTCCACTCGATTCAACTTGGCGGGAAATGGGATTGACATTTTTCACGAAACGTGTTGTCGCGTCGACACTACTCAACGTACTGACCTCGAATCGGTCTCGTTGTGGAGGGGAAGGGTCAGGCTACACGGAAGTGTAGCCAACATGTCGAAAATAAAATCCATCCGGTCGTGAGAGCCTCAGTACACTTACTTTCTGGATACGCCTCGTAGTTTAATGGCTGAACTAATTAGGAACATAAGAGTTATAAATTTTTTTTTTTCACAATCTTCATTAATTTCCGTGAATAAAAAAAACGTTACTAGATATAAGTAACAGGATTCTAACAATGTTTTTAAATTTATTGACTGGAAATAATATTAAAATAAAACCATTATTAAATGTGGTTTAAAAACATTGTTTTGTCATCATTAGTGGCCAATGGCGAGTCTTGACTATCTGAAGGGTCTGCCGTCACTTCTCTGTGTATGCAAATTATGTTATGTAGTTATCCTCCAGAGAATAAAAGTCTGCAACCTCAACATTAAATCACTTAAATTTTGGCCTACTTACTTCTGTATGCGGAACTTTTCGACAGGTTCCTAATCCTGCACACGATGGAGATGTTTGAGAAAAGTGAAATAAAAGAAAGCCACCTCCAACGTAAATTGCAACTTTCAAATATTTTTTTCAATGCAGACATTCTACAGTGTTCATTTGACTCCTTTAATTTTTTTCCATGACCACCTTTCACTTCTATGTATCGAAATTTGAAGCAGTACTTCTTCTTCCTAGTGTCATGTCTGGTCCCCCCAACGTTGAATATCACTTGAGAGTTAGACATCTTTGTCCCCGGCAGCCCGAAAAAGATCTCCAACGCCCCTTATGCCAGTCCAATCACGTATATTGCGGAGCCAGAAGATTTGCCTCCTGCCAACACCTCTTTGGCCTTCTATTTTGCCTTGGATGATCAGGTGCAGTAATTTGTACTTTGCTCCTCTAAGTACATGACCCAAGTAGGACACCTTTCGGATTTTCATATTAGTCAGCAACTCTCTATCAACTTTGGCTCTTTGAAGAACCCTTGTGTTGCTGACCATATCCGTCCAGGGTATCCGTAGCATTCTCCGGTGTATCCACATTTCGAATGCTTCCAGTCGGCTCGTACTACTAACTTTGAGGGTCCATGATTCCACTCCATGCAATAACACTGACCAAACTTAGCACTTGACTAACCATTGTCGAAGTTTCAAGTTTAGATTATCATTGCAGAATACCCTTCTCATTTTATTAAAAGCCGCACGAGACGATTCAATTCTGCACTTGACTTCGATTTCTGAGTCGAGGTCTTCTACTAGGATACTTCCGAGGTATTTAAATTTTTTCACTCTCTCTACATCAGCACCGTTCAATGTAAGACATGCTCCTGCCGGCTAAACACCATGAAGTTAGTTTTACTCACGTTCATGTTCAGCCCCAGCCTCACACCGGCTCCATTAATTCTATCTATAAGCGTTTGAAGGCCGTCAATACTGTCTGCCAGAACAACCCTATCATCTGCGTACCTGATGTTATTGACGCATACACCATTCACTTTGACCCCCAGATTCAAGTTATATAGTGCTTCCTTGAAAACTATATCAGAGTACAGATTGAATAACATAGGTGACAAAATACAACCTTGTCGGACTCCATGTTGAATTGGTATGCCTTTCGATTTATTTTCCAATTTAATGGCAGCTTCTTGGTTCCAGTACAGGTTTTTAATAATATTTATATCCTTATCATCTATACCCCGTTCCTGAAGCATCTTAACAAGCAGTACTAATCAATTCATTATACAAGTAAATATTCCATCACAAACTTATCTAATCAAATCTCCTTGTCGTAAAACCGGTGTATAGTGTAGGATGGACATTCAATTTTTCTATAGTCCCTAGTGGGTGATAAAACAGCTCAGCTCTTGACCAGCTATCAGGTGGCATCCTCCTTCAGCATCACCCTTATTGTGATCGTCATAAGTTGCTACTTAATACAAAGATGAATCGACTTATTCGTCACATGGTCGTAACGTCTGACATCTATTATCCTCCTAAGGTATTTGTTCTGAAAAATTAAAGAGTTTTTTCTCTTGAGCATTGGCAAATTGCCAGGATTCAGAGCCATTAGCAAGGATGTAGATTTCAGATTGTTGACACTTCACTTTCAGACTAAACAACGCTGAGGAATCCTATATGACTAACATTCTTAAAGGAACTGCAAACAGCACCTATCCTAATGGATAGCTCATTCCTGAAATACCTCCCCAGCAACTGTGGCATTCATTTAGATAAATTTCTAGCTTTAATGATAGGAGCACCATTGCAGGAATCCAACGAAGGTATCTGTTCCCAAAACTGAGAAGTCTCCTCTCTTGAACTTTAGTAACAGTCCCAAGATTTAGAGCCGCATAATAAAATAGGCGAGATGCAAGTGCTGAATAGCTGACACTTTGTAAACAGATAAAACACAGATGGGCCCATATAGGTTTCACATTATTAACCCAGCCTTGCCGAAAGGGAGTACAGAAAGGAGCCCAATCAACCTTTTTTACCGATAACCTGGTAAATACTCAATAAATTCATTCTTTACTTGGTGTCGAAGGAAATCGAAGGATGGAAAAAATATTATGCTATGTTTTTTTGCAAACTAATTATTTATGATAAAAATGTAAAAAAAAAAACAATTTATGGTCAAAACCCGTCCGTCTTTGTGATATTCTTTGTTTCACATTGAAATCTCATCTCCAAATGTGTACGAGTGAGAAAAATATACTTTCCCAATAGGAAAGAATTTATAAACAATAGGCGAGATCCCGTGCATTAGCAAAAGTGTTATATTCTGTATCACTCGTACAAATGCATTGAAGACATGTGTGAGAACGAGACAACAAAACTCTTCCTATTCATAAAAAAAGATAAAGGAAATTTCCCTAGATGCGAGTATTCGCTCTGATAAATCGAAAAGTTGAGAGCCAACAAGCTCACCTCAAATTTACGACAAGGAAATGCTTCACCATAACTGGCGAGTTCCCAGGTTAACTAATAACTTGACAATTTGAGGACGGTGACTGAATCGGCATGTCCGCTTTCAGTGGACTTCCAAACCGACACGTCAGCACCTAGGTTACGCAGACGACGAGAAACAGGTGTAGTAATTTGTTTTTATCAAAACTGTTCATTCCACTTTTTGTAACGGTATAACCCTAAAGGTTTCAAGGCTTTCAACTCATCATCAGGGGAGCACAAACAAGATTCCTGATGATGAGGTGAAAGCCTTGAAACCGGTAGGATTATACCGTTACAAAAAGTGGAATAAACAGTGTTTGATAAAAAAAATTACAATGTCTTTAAACCTCCACAATGTTAATGCCTTAACTATAAATAACATATAAACAGGTGTAGTTTTTGTCTCAGAAATGAAGACAGAAAATCCAAGATACGTTGCAACTTTTGCAACAAAGCTATGTGTGTACTGCATAAACACCAAAGCAAAATAGTATATTGTCAAAGTTGTAAAGTGAAGGAAGAGGGTGATGATTGAAACATAAAAAGTATGTAAAACCCCGCCCCACGTTGTAATTTTTAATGACGTAAAAATAATCAAAAAGTCTAAACATAATTTTAAGAATGTATTTTTTTATGACACCTACACCTAAAAACAACTTTTCAATTAAACAAACTATATTTAAATGAAATATTCATGGGGTCTCTCCCGTCTCCCTGTTCGGAAAGCTCGTAATTGTTTGGACCTCTGTACAGTAAAGGTTAAAGGCAGTGCTTGCAGGTCATACACGTCACTTAAATTTTAATTCTGCAATAGAAATGCATACATATATTGAATAATTCAGTCTGGTATTATTTACCTGCTAAACCAGGTTTCTGGCAATATATTCCGTCCGGGGTGTCAATGAGTTCACACATAGCTACACAAGACAGTTCAGGTCCGAATCCACTCAAACTCCAGCCCCAGCCACTGGGACTGTAAGGAAGACTCACGCTAAGTTCAGATGAGAAATATATTCCACTGCCAAACACCATTTTCTAAACAAAAAATTTTTTACTATGAAAAAGTGACATTTTTTATCCAAATTTAAATTAGTTTTTATTATATTTTTCATAAATATCTGCCAGTGAGTGGCTTTGACAGTCACTTTGTTCAAGTGTTCAGCACCCCCTCCCCCTCCCCCACCCCCTATCCAATCTCATATTAGATGGCTTTCATAGGCTCTAGTTTAGGACTAACAGTGATAAATGACAATAATTGCATATCATGAATTACATACATTATGTATCAGGTTGCTTCTGTTTCAGGTAGGCAGAGAGGACAGATCACCATACTTTCCTATCTCAACACATATTTCAACTCTTCCCCATCCATACACCTAATTATACAACTCCTTTGATTTATCTGATTTGTTACATTTCCTTAATTCAAAATTTAACTCACTTGACCCAACCATACCTTTTTTTGGTCTTCCTCTAACAGGCCTTCCACCGACATTTGCACTGTATATTTGTTTTATTAGTCTTTCTTCATTCATTCATTTCACAAGTTCAAACTATCTTAGTGTTCTTAATCTTACTTAATACAAGTGCATATTTATAGCTAATCACTTCATTCCATATTCTGTCACACATTGTTATCTCATGTATTCTCCTCAGTGCACGCATTTCTACACCATTTATTCGGCTCTTTTCAGTCTTTTTCCACATTCACATTTTACTTCCATACATCAAAGTCGGTACTAAAATACTGTACGAGTAGTAAATTATCATCTGAGCAGATTTAGATATTGTCTGATTCAAGTATATATGTTTAAGGGCCACATTGATTTTGTTTTCTATTGCTATACGCTGTTCGATATCTCTCGCAACTCTTCCATCATCTGAGAAAATACTACCCAAACAGTAGATTTCTCAACTTGTTCTAGTCTTTCATTGCTCATCCATATACGAGGGTTGCTACTTAAGTTTTGAGATATGGCAACACCAGTATAGATACATCAAATCTGACATCAGTATCGTAAAGTTTGACGTTTTTAATGGTATACGTGCTCAGAAAGTTTTGTCATACGAGTGCTATTTGTGTTGTTTACAGTGACTTGAAAAATTCATCTCGGCCAAAAATGGAATTAAATCGTGAACATTTTCGTGCGATGATTTTTATGATTTTCAACATGGACTAACTCAACAACAGTGTGTCGATCAATTTGCTTCGACTTTTGGCGATGAAGCACCATCCCGGGCCACTGTGTTTCTCTAGTTTTCCGAATTCAATCGTGGTCGTAGTTCGCTCCAGGACGAATTTCGTGAAGGTCGTCCAAAATCGGTTGTTGTGCCAGAAAACATCGATGCTGTGCGTGAACTGATATTGCAAGCTCGTCATGTGACTTATCATGAGATTGAGGTATGTTTGGGCATTAGTTCCACTCGCATATATCCAATATTGTATGAACATTTGGCCGTCAAAAAGATTTGTTCGCGTTGGATACCGCATAATTTAACAATAGCTCAAAAAAAGGCTCGTGTTGATTGGTACTAGGAAATGTTGAAAAAATTCAATCGCGGTGTTTCAAAAGACGTCTATAAGATCGTGACAGGTGACGAATCATGGATCTATGCATATGAGCCAGAAACTAAACAGCAGTCGACTGTACGGGTCTTTCAAGATGAGCCAAATCCAACAAAAGTTGTTCGCGCACGAAGCACTTCGAAGCAAATTGTGGCTTGTTTCTTTAGTATAAATGGTCATGTAGCAACAGTGCCTTTAGTGGAACGTCGTACGGTCAATTCTGAATGGTACACCACCATTTGTTTGACAGAAGTATTCGGAGAAATGAGGAAAACCAACCTCCGAATACGGATTATTCTCCACCACGACAATGCGAGCTCTCACACATCGGCTCAAACAAGTCTCTTTTTGAGCACTCAAAACATCGAATTGATGGGTCATCCGCCATACAGCCCTGATTTGGCACCCAATGACTTGTTTTTATTCCCGAACATCAAAAATAAATTGCGAGGTCAACATTCTTCGACGCCTGAAGAAGCGGTTGATGCGTTCAAAACGCATGTTTTGAAGTTACCTCACTCAGAGTGGAAAAAGTGCTTCGAAAATTGGTTCAAACGCATGCAAAAGTGTATTGATCTTCATGGACAGTATTTTGAAAAACAGAAAGCCATTTTCGATGATAAATATTTGTTTTTACTTGTCTGTCTCAAAACTTAAGTAGCAACCATCGTATCACATTTATTTTTCCTTTCACATTTCTCTATCACCATGGCTTTGGATTTTGCAACATTCATTCTTAGATATTTTTCTTCATATCTCGTATACAATTTACTCATTTGCTACTAAAACTACCATATCATCAGCATACAGCAAACCGCACCCATTTCCATTTGACATTTGTATGCCACCCATTGACCTCTGTAATCTTGAATATACAATACCATATTATTGCATTCACATCTGCACATATTTTACTTAACATATGCAGATGCTGGGAAGTTCCTAATCTAATGGCCGCAGCCACCACTTACTTCCTATCTCCAATAAGTCATTTCTTCTAAGCAGATTGGTCGGAAGAAATTTCTGTAAAACAATAAGCCAGCTAGATGTACCATGTTTAACCATGCACACAAAAGAATGAAAATAAATAAGACAAATAAAATAAATTGTCAAATTAGAAAGGGGGTAAGTTTAAAAAAATAGAGACCAGAATATGTGTATTAAGGAGATGTTCGGGGTCATTTTAACTGATGGAAATGTGAGAAGTGTGTGAAAGAAAGGAACATATGAACAAGACATAAACTATATAATTGACTATGAAAGTGTGGAGATCTCTCCTGTCTGCCAATCTCAAAAAAAGATACACCTTGAGATAGTAAATATGTATGTATCAAAATACATAATTTATAATGGAAGAGTAAATAACTAAGAAATTTAGCAAAAATTTCTTGATGTAAAAAAATAAAATATATACCTTATTTAAATGTTGTTGTAAACCATGATGTAATATGGAATGGAAATTCTCCAATCTGCTTCCATGGTACGCAAAAAATGTGGTTTTACTTTTAGCAATGGCCTTCCAGTTTCTTTCCAAATGTGATCTCGGCCCACTTATAACTTGAAATATATACTGCGGTCTTGAGGCAAGCGCTTCGGATTGAACTTTTTTTAGTATTGAATCATACTAAAAAGAATATTTAAATAATTAAAAACTATCATTGTTTAAATACACCTGATTTCTATTTATAAAACAAGCTAGAATTGTCTCTCACTTTGCTATCCATCAATATCCCAAATTATTAATATCATAAACTAAGTAATTTTTTTGATTCTTTATTAGAGTTTTAATTTTGACTTTCTCACAGTTCTGATTAATGAAGATGCTCAAGCATGAAAAAAGAACATATTTAAGAATTAATCTTCATCATTAACATAACACATCGATCAATAAGTCCCGGGACTAGCCAACAGATGGCGCCTCTAATAACAAATCCATACCATTCTCAGTTAGTACCAGCCTTTAGAAATTACGTGTCAAACTTTCATGATATTCCGACATTGTGTCATTGAGTTACAGTGGTTTTAGTGATGCTAATTTTGCTATTTTCAAAACAATGGATAAAACCGAATTTCGTGTGTTGATAAAACATTGCTTTTTAATGGGAAAAAATACCATTCAAACTCAGCGATGGCTTGAAAAGTGTTATCCAGGCTCTGCTCCGTCGAAAACAACCGTTTGTCGGTGGTATGCTGATTTCAAACGCGGTTGTACAGACACAAATGATGCTGAACGCTCTGATCGTCCAAATGAGGCTGTTACACCAGAAAACGTTGGTATGTGACAATGGATGAAACTTCGATCCACCACTATACTCCATAATCAAATTGGCAGTCAGCTGAGTGGAGAGCAGCCGGTGAAAGTCGTCCGAAGTGACCAAAAACTCAACAGTCGGCCGGGAAGGTTATGGCCTCCGTATTTTGAGATGCGCATGGTATAACATTCATCGATCACCTTGAAAAGGGAAAAACCATCAATAGCGAATATTAAATAGCGTTATTGGAGCGTTTGAAGACAGAAATTGCAAAAAAACGGCCCCATATGAAGAAGAAAAAAGTTCTCTTTCATCAGGACAATGCACCGTGTCACAAGTCGATGGTAACGATGGCCAAATTGCATGAGTTGAACTTTGGATTGCTTCCGCACCCACCGTATTCTCCAGATTTGGCCCCCAGCAACTATTGGCTGTTTGCAGACCTCAAAAAGATGCTCCAGGGAAAGAGATTTGGCTCCAATGAAGAAGTGATTGCCGAAACTAACGCCTATTTTGAAACCAAAGATAAATCGTTCTACACAGCTGGCATAGAAAAGTTAGGTTGTCATTTTTGCTACTGTCAATATTGTGCAGTTGTATATAACATTAGATGCTCTTCTTCATTAGATTCTTTCAATGTCTTTTTCAAATCATCATTTTTGCTACTGTTAATGTTGCGCAGTTGTATATAACATTAAGTTTTCCACTCACCTTGTTTCCTATCGCTACCCTTTTTTTCAATGACTCTTTTAACTCACCCATCACACATAAAAATACCGCCCAGATAACTTAAATTATTAAAAATATAAATTGGCAAACAATGCAACTTTTGACAATTCTGTTACTGATCATCCCTCTTGTCTCATCCAAAAACAATTAACTGTGCACTCTTCATTGAGTGCTTCATGAATCAATTTAACACGTTCGCTGCTAAAGACGCCCCTGGGGTGTCAACACATTCTTTGTAGAGACACTGATGACGCCCGTTGCGCGTCATTCGATTCTCTTTGTTTGTATGGTACCGAATATTTTAAGGTTTCGAAAATATGATTTTTTTCAGTACCTCTACACTATTCTATAAATACATATCGCAGTGAATGTGTTAAGATGGATAAACAAGAGTTCGGAATAAATATCACCCCAATCTAAATAAACTCATAAAATGCAATCTAAAGTAATCCTACAAGAATCCAATAGAAATCTAACTGGCAGACTTTGGAAGCTATCGAACAAAAGTAACAATACTGAACTAGCAATATTTTATAAAAATTTCTGATATGTACCATCGAAAAATCTTTTTATTCTAAAATAAAAAAAATCCAATTTATAAAAATAAAATACCTCAACAGGACGGACACTTTTTAAACTGGGTTCACGTAGTTGAACCAAAACATAATGTAGCAAATCTATGACTTCTGTGTGTGTAGAAATGAAAAGAAGATCTGTTAATGAATTTGAAAGGTTTTTCAAATTCCCTGTTCTTGAAATAACATCTAACTGAAACAAAAAATGTCAGGTTATTTATTAGCGATGAATGTTGTTTGAGGTGGTATATGGTAAATATTTATTTCAAAACCTAAATCTCAAGATCAAAATTGCGGGTGTTTCAGGTTGGAAAGAATCGGGCATGTCATCAAAATTATCATCAATCGGTACATTATTTCATTCTCTAAGTTAGCTCAACCCATAATGATTCTCAACGCTTCCTTCATCATATTTGGCCAGTTGACAACCCAAGTAAATTAAAAGGTCAGTTATATGTTGTAAGAAGCCACAAGTTTCTCTCCCTTGTGTCACTGTTAATCTTGACGTCTTAAGGGTTCAGTCCTACTTACTTTTATCCGCTCAGTTATACGTTTTCATCAGTCACTGGATAAATAAGTCGGCGTGCCTTTTACTCTCCAAATGGCGCTATGTAAATTATGTTTTTATTATTATCAAATTTTATTGCACCACTTGTAGAAGTGTGACCCTTGGTGATAAATAGCATTCCTCATATAACCAATCAGAGACCTGCTTAGGATATGTCGAAGCCATCTGTGTTTTCTTTCCTGATGTTTATTTTGGATGCAAAAATGTTACCTCATCTTAAATTACTATACTTGAGAAAATGTAGGTTGGTTTCTGTGACATTTGAAATGTCACGTCTCAAAGGGATGGGGTAAAATCGTTTTTTTTACAAATCGAATCGTTTTTTTATAAATGGAAAAATTGTTTTTCTCTAAACTGACGTTTTAATTCCTAATTTTCATTATACTGACTTTCTAACGTATTGTATAATTTGTATCTATCTTTGAATAGGCCAAAATCCACTATGAATTAATACTAATTACGAACATTTAATTTTAGGTATAAAAAAATCGAAAATCCAATTATCGTATACCCCATCCCTAGATAATGCAGACTAACGTGGTGACTTTTGACAAACATCGCCAAATATTATTTGATTTTAACAAACTGCCACATTTTTGCTAATTTGTAACAAGATGTATTAGTTTGTCATTATTGTTAGTTTTATGTAATGTATTTACCTAAATAATTCGCTATTTATTAGAATCGAGGCTTATATTAAAGTTGATAAAATAATTAAAATTACTGAACGTTGTTACAAGGTTGTATTGGGGTAAATTTGTGAACTGTCACAGGGACCATGCTATATTTTCTCAAGTATAATTTCAGATACCAGCAGTTTTATTCTTCATAGATTATAAAAAAGCATTTGATTGTGTAAAATGGGAGAAACTACGGCATGCAATTCTAGAGATGGGATTACCAGCACACCTTGTGAACCTTATTAGGTAACTGTACCAACATAGTTCTGTGACTGTTAAAGTCAACAACATCAAGTCCAAACAGTTTTAAGTGAAAAAGGGTATACGGCAAAAGTGCAACCTCTCTCCCAATTTGTTTAACCTGTATGGAAACTATATTATATTATGAGGAAGCATTTGAAGACTGCTTTTGGTGGAAGAAAGCTCTCAACTCTGAGATATGCAGATAACACGATGTTAACTGTCAAATCAGAAGAAAAAATGGTCACGCTCCTTAAAAAGACGGATCACGAGTGCAAGCTCCTGGGCGTCGAAATCAATAGGTCAAAAACTCAGTTAATGATAGTAGACTGCAATAACAAACTGCCACCAATAATGTGAATCATGGTTTAGAAGTGGTTACTGACTTTATTTACTTAGGCTCCAGGAGAATGCGAGGCTGAGGTGAAAAGAAGAACTGGAGTGGCAAAATATGCAATGTCAAAGCTGGAAAAGATATGGAAGACCAGAACCATCACCATCACAACAAAATGCGCCTAATTAAATCTCTTGTGTTCACAATATTCATGTATGGTGCGGACACATGCACTCTGAGAGCAAGCGAGAGATGTAGAATAGATGCATTTGAAATGTGGTGCTGGAGAAGGGTGTTACGAATTCTATGAACAGCAAGGCGAACTAATACCATCATTCTTGAAAAACTAAGAATTACCAACAAATTATCGACAATATGCCTCGGACGAGTATTCTAATTCTTTGGGCACATTGCTAGTGGCCAAGGAGACAGTTTGGAGAGGCTTGTGGTTACTGGAAGTGTGGAAGGGCGATGCACAAAAGGAAGAGTTCCAATCCGTTGGACTGATCAAATGAGACTACTTTTAACAACTGCCTTTCAAGCCGCTGATTGCAGAGATGGATGGAGAAGAGTTCTCAGAGGCTATCATGGGAGTCACGATACTAAATCATGAGCTACATGACAGGACGATGATGAATTGATAACTTGCTGTTCATCTTACATATCATTGGTTTGATAACAGTTAACAAAATTGGATAAATAATATAGATTAAAACTGATAAAATTTATTTACAAAAAAAAAATGTCACCATGCTTGAATGAAATGAAATTTTATTCTTGCATAGTATTGCACTTTTATTGTATACAGTACAACATAGTGGGTTTATTGCCATGTGTCAATATCTTCCGACTAAGCAGAAATGTGTTAACCAAGCCTTTGTAAAAGTCATACCGCAACCTTTTTTTCTAAATCAGAGTACCAACAGGAATCGAACTCGCAACTTCCATGTTGGAAGAGAGATATCAAGACATGGAGATGGATTTTGACCTTGATAATATTAAATTCAGCATGATTTATAAAAGTTTTGTTGCATTAAAAGTTAAAAGAGGAAGTAACAACGATGAATTGTCGAACAGTTTATACTAACACGTCTGAGGCATCCTTTGTGCTATAATTACAAAACAATCATTGTCGACAAACTGATAAAAATAATGTTTTCTTTTGACACTTATCAAAATTGGACATGTGTATCCTAGCTTATATGATCCACTGCATATTATACATTTAAACTTATTAAAATCTTCGTTTGTGACAGGTATAAAAACTGTGAATTAAAATAATTTACCAAAGCATCGATATCTTTCGCTCCGTCCTTAACGTAATTCGGTGGAAATGGTTTAAGACATGTGTCATGTCGAAAACTATTTGACGCTGCTACAAACAGACTCCATTTCAAGTCGGCGGCTTTCAAGTCTTCGTTCAAAATTTTTAAAAGACCGAATGCTTTTCTTTCTGGAGTATCTTGAACGAAATTCGATGATGTGTCAATAATACCAACTTCTGTCTCCATTGATAAAAACAATTTTATTCTGTCTTGTAATTTGTTTTTAAAGCGAAACGTTAAATTTTTACGAGCAAAAATATCAAATCAAAGAAATATAATTCGAGTATCAAATAATACATTCAAAACAAAAACACAGCATCATTCTAAAACAAATGACAAATATGTATGGTCTTGCCAGAATAAAAATAAATATATGTACGTGTACATGCCAATTCAGACTGGTTTATCCAACAGTATGAATAAAAATGACTTTTTGGCTAACTAGATATTTACATCATAGCGATATTTCAACCAATATGCAATTACGTTGATCCTTGGAACCATTCCAGAGGTTAACAAAGATGTGCACAAAATATTAATTTAAGACCACCCGTAATTCAAGACGTATTTCTATTAAATCTCGTCATATATCATTAAAGGTGGTGGAGTTATAATTATTCGATTGAAGAAAAATGATGACGATAATTTGGTCTCGCGAAAATATCGATGGGCAGGTTTTGAAAGGAAATAAATAAGGCAGGTCTTAAAAGAATCAACTGAGAAATTCTGAGCAAATTGGATTTTACATTTTAGTAGACTTGATGAGAGAGAATGTTATGGCCTTTTGCAACGAAAACACTTTTAGAATTTCAACGTGTAGTTTTATTTGTATGAAGGCTGAATTACATTGATGTATAATATTAACAGTATTACATAAATAGTAACAGCTATGATCTTTACAAAGTAGCGGCTTTAAGAATAGTGATGCTGCCTCAGATATGACGTCCTATTTAAAGCAAAGATAATTATACCACAACCCCTCAATAGATTAAGAAGGAATGCGTCGGGCATGTTATGTTTGCCCTTTAAGGTCAAGTCGATATCTGTGATTTATCTCGTCGCAGCTTACCCATTTAGTGATATTTAATCTTTATTGATTTGGGCAAACGAGAGGATAACTTAAATATAATGCATTGAAGTTAAATTGACACTAATGTGATAGCGCTAATATTTATAGGACCTAGAACATGGTTAGTTTCGATAAGCTTGACAAGGGTATAATATAACTTATAATATTTATTTGAATGTGGATAAGATAACATCGGTTTTGGTTATTATACCGTGTTACAGATAATGCCAATATATTTAATAGGTTCTTAGATAAGTGGTACATTGGTTTGCATAATATATTGAGGGTGAATGAGATAAGAAGATAAGATTAACATGTGCTGGCAGTAGATAGATACATGACAAGAAGGTTGTTTTAGATAAAGGTAGGAATAAACAGTGAAGGGGTCAAAAAGGCCAAATGATTTCACCCTATACTTTTGTCAATAGGACAAAAAAACAATGATTTCTGGAAAGTTTCTTCACCCAAAACAAAATGGGGGAAAATGGGATGAAAGAGTAAATGAGGTTTGAATAATTATTTTTTCAATAGTTAATCTCAACGTTAGCAGTATTCTATTAATGACGCTCTTCTCACATGGGCGTCTTGCTTGTAGACTATCCAACGGACAGAATTGCTTTTTGACATTCGAGAGATGAATGTATCCCAACACTTTTGTCCGCATAGCAGCCATATCTGCAACGGAGATACATGGAATCGATAATGACAGGAAGTCATGGAGTCGTCAGTGTGCTGAAGTATTAAAATGACAGGAGTTCCTCTTTATCATGTTGTGTACATGGGAAAACTTTTTGTCTAAAACTCCATCCATTCACAATTTAACTCAAATAAATAAAACTTTAGACTGATTGCCTACTTGGCCGCATTTATACCGCTAGCTGCAAATTAACTGTCTTTGGGTCGATTGTGAACTGACTATATAATCCTGAAAACTGTTACCATTTTTTATTGTATAGTTTATTTAGTAATCAATAACCACGACATTGTCATGTTTTATTACTACTCGTTACATACACATATGAAAGAAATCGTGAAGGTAATAACAAAAACAGCGGCCATGTGTTATTTTATTTATTTGCTTACTAGCAATAAAGAACCAGAACTGTCAAATTTGGTGCGTTTCTGTCAAATATACGCGTAGCTTTTGTGAAATCTAAATATAAGAATTCTGTGATCAAATATATTTGAATGTAATATTTTACTTAAATTTGTTTCTATATTAATTTAAGTTGTTCTTATATTTTAATTTTCGTTAATTCATGCAATACGAGAAAATAATGTGTTCAAAAATCATGTTATTTTTATTAAATTTATAATGCCGAAGAAGACTATTGATGGGTGAACGGCAAAAAAGCAAAAAACAACTCCGGTTCTTTTTAAATTTGTATCTATCTAATCGTAATTGCGTTGTAACTTATTGAAAGTAGCGCACTTGATTCTAAGACTAGCAGTCAAGTTATTACTATTGTACTTTTTACTTGGTTACTTGAATAGCATACTACTTTAGATTGCAAAATAGATGTAACAGTGCTACACTTTCAAAATACATTCAACAACATTTTGTTTATTTATTGTATTTTGATGCATTCCAAATGTGATACTTAGCATTTTCCTTCTTTCAGATTCTTTAACCAAACAAACATGTCCCTATTAACTCATCGAATAGAAGCACGTAAATGCTCTTGTGAATTTTCTAAAAGCATAGACGACATTGATTTGATGGTAAGTAAATTGAATTTTATGGTTCTTTGGAATAAAAATAATTAATAATCTCTTCTCAAATCTAACTTCGTAAATAAATAGTTTAGAAATATATTCCTTCTTTTTTATGTTGATTACTACAGTAAAATAAAAAAAAATAATGTCGTTATCTGATTAACTTGAAATCAGTAACGGACAAACAATTTTCAAATCAATGTTATTCATCATTATTTAACACATTCACTTAATAGCGAAATACCCCATGGCTATAATATTTTTTAGTTAGTTAGCCTGTGTTGCTATTTTATTTGATATACATAAAATTAAAATACGTACTATTTATTAAACAAAAAACACCCATAGTAGTGTGTTGGTGCTCACCTTGATGTATAGAAGTCAAACTTGGACTTGGCAGAAGAAGGATAAGAGTAAGATGAATGCTGTGGAAATGCATGCACTAATAAAAATTTATGGAGTGTCAATGTTTGAAAGAAGGCGGAATGAAGACATTAGAAATTAATGCATAGATAAAATGGATGTTTTAAGTAAGATGAAGGAAGGAACTTTAAGATGGTTTGGACATGTGTAGAGAATAAATGATGAAAGAATGACCAAGCGAATGTATAAGTTAGAAGTGTAATATGTGCGTGAAAGAGATAGACCGAGGAAAATGTGGCTGGACTAAATGAACCAGATTTTGAAAGAAGGTAAAGTGAGAAGTATGAATACTAGAAGATTGTGCATGACGAGATGTATGAATGTGTAAGGTTAAGGTTGTGTGTTTGTATAGAAAAGTTTGGAGATCTGTTTTCTCTGCCTACTTGTGTATGTATGTAAAAATACCCATTCAAAGTCTAAAAATCCATTTAACACGTTCACTGCGTATAAAATACTTAATGTCATACAGAGATGCTGATAATTCGCGAATTTTTGAAAACCCATAACTTTGTTAAAAATCAAATTCTACTTTCTATTGAAACATCATATACAAGTGTATTCCTTCGTGTCTTCAAAACACATGAAACCGGCGACGAATCCTTATCGGGAGACGTTTATGAGTGCACTAAACATTCAAGGCTCCCGTGTCCATACAAAATAATTGTATGGGCACGGGAGCCGTGTTCGACGCGGTGAACGTGTTAATAAGTCATTACAACTTCGTCAATTTATTTTCATTTGCAGAGCATGATACCGATTGAATATAAATATGCTATATGTGAAATGGAGAAAACAGACAGTAACTATTTTCAATGCAAATTCCGTGTAAATATATCTACCAAAGACGAGGCTTTACAGTGGTTTGAGGAATTTAACTTTTCTTCCAATACAGCATATTTAAAAGCAAAAACTTACCCTGACGATACGCAAGGCAATGTATTTAAGGTTTGTTGATATTCAATTTATGGGGCTGAATAAAATCATCATCATCCTCACGTTTTTCTCATTTACCGCACTAATCCCTAATGCATTTTACATCTCTAACATATCTAGACATCCTTTCTCTGTTTCTGGCTAGCCAATTTATATATTTTTGCATTTAATTGATTATACAGTCATCTGATCTCTCCACTCGTTTCCTAGCCACTTATTTTACTTTTTTATCAGTTTTATCGACTTGCCAGTTTTCTATATTTCTGTCTTTAGCCAACCTTTAATTTTTAAGGGTGTTTTTTACTTTATCCCACCACCACGTCTTCCTTTATCAATCAATAACTTAACCTTGTTTTCTCTTAGTATGTTTTTAGCAGCTTTTATGACTGTACTTGCCAATTTTTCTCATTGTAAATTTGTCTTCCTGCCATGTCAATTTTGAAAGTAATAAAGGTATTTTGTCCTTTTTTCTCAAAGAAATGTTTAAAAACAGTCATGTCATATTCAATTGTAAAATCCAGAAACGCCTGCATATATTTATCCAATTATACAAAGGTATGTTATATCCTCCATGTTTTTGGGAGTATTCGCTTCTATTCTCTCACATATAGTTGTAGAAATCTCTGTCAATTATTACATTTTTTTCCAGAAGAGTTGACTTACACCAGCTTTGTTTTTACAAAGCAAGATTCTGCTCTGTATTCTTATTCCAAATAATAATATTCACAGAGGATCTTCTTATTTCAATGGTTTCTTTTGATTTACAATTATATTTTTTCGTATAAGGATTATAAAATTATACCTGGCCACGCTTTTCAACATATCTTGAGGGTATAAAAATAAGAGAAAAAATAAAGGAGATGAGGAAAAAGAAAATAATGTTTAAATATCTATCCATCCATCAGTGGCATGACAGCCCTGGGTGGGCCCTGGTCAACAGCGATATCCTCGCTATTTCCTTTTCTTCTCAGCAGCAACTTTGCAATTCCATATTCCCACTATGCTCAAATCATGGATTATTCCATCATATCATCGGAGCTTGGGTCTCCAAACGCTTCCTTGATTAATGGACTTGGCCAAGGGGTTCTTTGCTGATCGCGCTTTGTCCATTTGCTGTACACAATCAATACATCTCAGATAAACTGTTTTAACATTTGTACAATTGTATGCTACTTACCACAAGAATTATTGAGTATTTTAAACCATTTATGAAAATATTAACAGTACGAATTCACATTTTTTTTATTATTTAACATTTATATGTAAATTTTCAGGCAGTTTGGAAATGTATTCATAGTACTAAAACAAATAATGGTGTAAAAATATCTAATAGTAGAGATACTGAGTGTCCTGCAAGACTTTTAATAACAGTCAAACAAATGCTATCATCCAAAAGATACGAGTAAGTATAATAAATACTTAAATATTTAAAATAGAATGCGTATACAATATATTCTTTTGACTTGTCTAATCACACCTTTAATGGAGGAACATATTCGTAAGATATACACAACCACTCTAGTGGTATTTACTGTTCCAAAAAAGGTTACGCAATTATACTTACAAAGATTTTTTTGTGTTTTAAAATTATTCTTTTTTTTTTTACAGAAGTAAAGATATTCATTTAAAAGACTACCCCATGGTGGTCACCTTAAGATATATACACAATCATGATATTGAGAAACAAGAAAATTTAAAGTTTATTTCACCCGACATTAATGTGCAGAGAACATTTTTACAATACTTCAGGAAAGGCTATCTACCTGCCAAAGCTATGGATACATTTTTATCAAAGGTCGAAAAAATCCACGGCAATCTCACTATATCTGATTTAAAAATATGCCCCGATGAACGATGGGTCTATCACTTTTATTATCGAGTTTTTCGCAATATTGATTCTGAGGAAAATGTATTAAGTGAAGACCTCGAAGAAAAATGTATTAAAAAGATTGTTGAATGTAATGTACCAGAAAGTACTACATTGATTGATAATATATTTGAAAACATGTCGGAAACATCTGAAATTCTTTTAGTAGATTCGGATGGAAATATTGAAAGAATAAGTTTTATTTCCCCCAGTGATAATGAAAGAAATAATGAAATTGATATTCTAGCTACACATAATGAAAAATGTAAAATTCCTTATCTCGAAACATATGTTGATCATTTTAAAAGTGATGTGTTTAAAAAAGAGACATTAGACCGACTACAGGCAACATTTGACAATATCATTGATAAAGTAAAGAATAATGATAGTATGTTGTATGCAGCAACAAAATTTAACAATACATATAAGACATTATCAGATGAGTCATTAGAAGGAGCGCTCTTAAATTTTGGAAAATGTAAAAGAATTAATGATTGAAGAATACCAAAATAAAAATATCGGAGAAATTCAGGCTCCCTACATTGATGTCTTCTTCTTCTCCTTGGCTCCATCCCAACTCACTGTCTGCGGAGACTGTTGGGGTCAGCTCTCCTCGTCCTCAGGTTGTATTCTCTTCTGTCCCGGACTACGTCCCCCAGGCCGTGCCTCTGCATCAGGTTATCTTTTTGCACCACCCATGAATTATTTGGTCTTCCTCTGGTTGTTATTCGAGGAAGATCCATGGAGATTGCCTGGTTCACAATGTGATCGGGTGCTCTGTGTCCAACGTGCCCATACCATCTCAATCGCCTCTTCCATCTTGCTGTTGATGTCTGTAACACCTAAGCTTCCACGAATGCGTGAGCTTTTTATTTTGTCTCTAAGGGACACACCAGCTGACCATCTTAGCATGCGCATTTCAGCGGTTTCTAGTTGCCTAAAGTAAGAGTTATACATCGTCCAGCATTCGGAGCCATAGAGGAGTGTGGGTCTGACAATCGTTTGGTATACTTTTTCTTTTAACTTTACTGGCATTTTCGGATCACATAGAACTCCTGTCATTGATCTAAACTTCATCCATCCCACACTAATTCAATGTTTTACATCTGCTGCACATCCTCCATCGCTATGGATGAGTGACCCAAGATACTTAAAGGAGTCACAATTTGGTAATGTTTCTCCATCCATTTGGATTACGGGAGTGACAGCATTTGTGTTCTCGAATGGTAGGTACAGATACTCTGTTTTCTTTCTGCTCAGTCTCAATCCATTGTCCTCCAAGATTCTTCTCCACCTTTCCAGACTATTTTGCAGGTCTTCATGTTTTTCACTTATTAATACGATATCATCTGCAAATAGGATCTTTAGGAGACTGTTCCCAACATTGATGTCAAATCTATATAAATTTCTTTTTAAGTTTTATTTGCTAAGATTGGGTCACTCCATAAATAATCCGGTATTCTCGACTTGGTCAAAATTAATGATGCAATATTTCTTAATTCTGATAGATTGGTGAGGAGTCAAGTATGCTGTTTTTATAGTATCGGAGTAAAAGTTAAGCTGTATAGATGTCAATTTTATAAAATTGGTAACACATAATGGAATGTTGAAATTTCATATAAAACTTGTTTTGCTTTAGAAGTTTCATCGGGGCACCAGCGCAACAACAACTGTGAATAAACTGTGTGAGATTTATGGCTCAGCGACTATAATTGTGAGTCAATGACAAAGATGGTTCTAGCATTTTTGTTCCTAGAACTATAGTCTTGAAGATAAGGCCAGGCCAGGACATCCCCAGGATTTGATGATGATCTGTTACGAGTAATAGTAGAGTAAAATGCCAGTGTAATGGTGGAATAATTAACAGAGCAACTCCAGTCAACCCATTGAATGGTCCATCCGCATCTCCAAAAGATTGGTAAAGTTTCTAAACTGAGTCAATGGGTTCCTTATGAATTATTGGAGCTCAATCTGAAACAACGAATGGACATCTGCATTTCTCACCTCCATACATTGGAATCATTTTATCATTGCTAAATTACTTTATTTTATTTATTAACTTATTTATTTTAATAATTTTATCACAGGATTTAGAAACTTATTATAAAATGTTGTCAACCAATGTAGTTTTTTACCATAAATAAACATACTGAATTTGTACATTAACCTTTTAAGAGTACTGGTGTAAAAAGTGAAACCGGTGAATGGTTAAAAAGTCAGTAGAACTAAATGAATGGATTTTTATTACTACTATTGTTACCCTTAATTAAAATATCAACAAGACCAATATCAATCTACAGTAGACTCGATTATCCAGGGTAATAAGGAATAAAATTACCTCAATTAAAAAAAACCTAGGTAATCTCTCCTAAAAGAAAAATGGAAAAAAATTGAAACAAATAAAAATCATCCTACATTTTTTATTCTTTTATTTCAAATATGACAGCCAAGAAGTTTTTTTTCGTATGTTCACTTTTCGGCAAATGGCACTATGTGGATTTTGCAATATTAGCTTATCAGCAAGGGTACGTTAAAACAGCCCTCTGCTGTATGCTTTTATCTTATGTGAGGGTACCTTCTTCCTGATCTATGTCAACAGTACTACAGATAAATCAACTGCTATTCAAGCGTAATTCAAATTTACCATTTAACATGATGCATAAGCCTGCTTGCATCAATAGTGATACGAAGCTCACCCAAACAATGTGTGAACATGTCATCAACAAAATTTCAACATCAACTACTGTATTTCAGAAGAAAACTGTAGAGGAAAATGCTGAAAAAAATATACCAACATGGTGAATTATTGATTTGATACACAAAAAGGCTATAATGACAATAGTCTAATTTGGCCTCTTTAATATTGTTATATCAATTGTCTTCTAAGGTGTTGGTGTCTCAAAAATTCTTACATGAGTGTTTCGCCATGAAATTTCTTATTGATGAATGACGCATATCTCAAGCGACATATTCGTTGAAGAATTTCTTATGTATTTTTACATAGTTAAATTTTTCTGTGAATTTTAATATTTTATTGATTTTTTAGTTTCTATTGTTTGAAACTTAGTGTATGAATATGTTTCAACATATGCATAAAATATTATTTGGTAAATGTTTACAAAAATAAAGAAGTAAATCACAGTTTCAAGAAGTTTAAAAATAAAGGAACAAGTATAATAAAAAAAATATATATAATTTAAAATCTACCTGCCCTTAACCGCTTGATCTCAACCTTAATAGTATAATAACAAAATAGAAACATATTTTTGACAAAAATGACCTAACCTCTCTTGGGTTCATACCAAATATTAGGTCCTTACATATGAAATTGGCGTTTTGCCGTACTGGCAACTTTGATCTCAAATATCTTCTCTTTAGTTAGGAATTCCAAATTCAAATTTATACAGCTATTTACTCAAGTATTTGTGTTTCGAAAATTATAATTCATTTGTTTTTTCCTCAATTGTTTTTTTTCTTTGCGTCACTCAGTTTACAAAATGGAAAACTTGAAATATCGCGTTATTTACGAGTACGAGTTCCACCGTGGCACCAGTGCTGCAGAAACGGCTCGAAGGATTAATGATGTGTATGGCGACGGTGCCGCAAAAGAAAACACAGTGCGTTTTTGGTTCCAACGTTTTCGTTCTGGAAATTTCGACCTGCAGAAGAAGCCCCGTGGACGGCCGGAGACCAAAGTTAATAATGAAGAATTGAAGGCTATTGTGGAAGCGGATCCATCGCAAACCACGTCCGAGTTAGCTGCAGGCTGCGGTGTTAGTGATAAAACTGTTTTAATCCACTTGAAGCAAATTGGGAAGGTGAAAAAGCTTGAAAGGTGGGTACCTCACGAATTGAGTGAAGCAAATCAACAAACGCGCGTTGACTGCTGCGTTGCATTACTCAACCGGCACAATAATGAAGGGATTTTGAATCGAATCATTACCTGTGATGAAAAGTGGATCCTGTATGATAATCGGAAGCGCTCATCGCAATGGCTGAACCCTGCCGAACCAGCCAAACCATGCCCCAAGCGAAAATTGACTCCAAAAAAGTTACTTGTGAGCGTTTGGTGGACTAGTGCTGGTGTCGTTCACTACAGCTTTCTTAAATCTGGGCAGACGATTACGGCAGATGTCTATTGTCAGCAACTGCAAACCATGATGGAAAAGCTAGCTGCTAAACAACCGAGGCTGGTTAATCGCTCTAGGCCACTGCTGCTTCATGATAACGCTAGACCACACACTGCACAACAGACGGCTACCAAATTAGAAGAGCTTCAATTGGAATGTCTAAGACATCCACCGTACTCTCCGGACCTTGCCCCAACAGATTACTATTTTTTTCGAAATTTGGATAACTTCTTGCAAAGGAAAAAATTCAACTCCGATGGGGCAGTCCAAACCGACTTCAAAGATTTTATTGATTCCCGTCCGAATGGTTTTTTTAGTAAAGGGATCGATGAACTACCTATGAGATGGCAAAAGTGCATAGATAGCAATGGTACATACTTTGATTAAATAAATATATTATATTAAAAAAAAATCAACTTTATGTTCCTCCCAAACAAAACGCCAATTTCATATGTAAGGACCTAATATAAAAAAATGTAAATCAATCCTGTCGAAGCAAAAATATCAAGCTATCAGGTCTGTAAATATGAAACCGGAATTTGCTCATAGATGGCTCTACTTGTCAATGTAGTGACTGTCAAACCGACATTGGCGCCTTTTTCTTGTGTTTACATTTGTCAAAGACTTTTAACTCACAACAATACAAGTTTGATACAACTACATATGTTTTCATAGCGTTGAACATGTCTGTTATTGTGCCTGAAAACTATGATTTGCGGACAGCATTAATTTTCTGTTACCATTTGAAGAAAACTGCTGAAGAATCGCATTGAATGCTTGTCGAAGCTTATGGTGAGCATGCTCTTGGTAAATCACAGTGCTTTGAGTGGTTTAAAAAATTCAAATGTGGCGATTTTGACGTGAGAAACAAAGAACGTGGAAGACCACCAAGGAAGTTGGAAGATGCCGAATTGTAAGCATTGTTGGATGAGGATGACGCTCAAATGCAACAATAACTCGCGGATCAATTAAATGTGACACGAGAAGCCGTCTCCATATGTTTGAAAGCCATGGGAAAGATCCAGAAGGTGGGAAAATGGGTTCCACATGAACTGATGAAAGACAGCAGGTAAACTGAAAAACCACTTGCAAAATGCTGCTCGCCAGGTACAAAAGAAAATCATTTCTCGATCGAATTGTGACTGGCAATGAAAAATGGATATATTTCGAGAATCCTAAGCGTAAAAGATCATGGGTAACTCTAAGCAAACCAGCAACATCGACTGCAAGGCCAAATCGCTATGGACAGAAGACAATGCTCTGTGTTTGTTGGGATCAGAAGGGTGTTATCTATTATGAGCTGCTAAAACCTGGCGAAAACGTTAATACTGAACGCTACCGACAACAAATGATGGATTTAAACCAAGAATTGCGTGAAAAACGACCAGAATATCAAGAGGCAATACAAAGTGATTTTGCTTCATGATAATGCACCATCGTACACAGCAAAACCGGTCAAGGAAACGATTGAGGTGTTTAGTTGGCAAATACTTTCGCATGCGGCTTACTCACCAGACTTGGCTCCATCCGATTACTCCTTATTTGCATCGATGGGACAGGCACTTGCTGAGCAGCGCTTCACTTCTTACGAAAATGGCTTGATGATGTTTGCCTCAAAAGAGCAACAGTATTTTTGGCATGGCATCCACAAATTGCCAGAAAGATGGGGAAAATGTGTATGTAGCTAGCGATGGGCAATACTTTGAATAAAATATTTTTTACCATTTTCATACAATAAATGTGTATTTTCTATAAAAAATTTCGGTTTCATATTTACAAACCTGATATATAAATCAGTATATCAAGGTTGAAATCCGTTTTAAAAAATTTTCTGCCCATTGAAAACAACTGGGTGATCATGGGTAAAAATACAGCAAAATTTTTGTTTAATTTTGTTGAGAAAATCTTGAAAAAAAATATATATAAATTTTGAATGGATCTTAAATAAGAACTGGGGCCCTTAATTTAAATAATGGAGCATTTAGCAAGCTTGCACTGTATTAGTTTGTATAAATTGAGTGATCTATACAAAGTCATTATCTCAAGAGAAGACTAAATATGAATGATGTAGTGCTATGTTTTCTCCATTGTGTATATGAATGTAATGAAAAATGAAAGTGTCACAGAAGCAATGCTTTATGAAGCATTCAAGATATATATTTATAGGAGACTGCATAAGATCAGTTGGACAGAGAGTCAAAAATAAGAGAATGGTTCGTATGAAGGCAAAGAGCTTATGAGAAGTGTTAAAATCTGAAAGCTGAAATATCTTGAGCATTGTATATACGATTCTGGTTCTACATCAAATAATTCAAATTGAGGTCCTGGAAGAAGGCATGTATTATGGCTTAAAACTTGTGATAGTAGTCTGAACCTAAAACCAGTGTTGTTGAACAATGTAGGTGGCTTAAATTAGGACTGCATTCATTAATAGTTAACCCGCAGACTCCACGTGATACTGAACAATAAAATTTCCAGCAGGGACCAAAAGTAAATAATTACAGTATTTGTCATAATGATAAATGTAGTTAAAATAGTTAGCATTTACGATAAGTGGATGCCCTAAATTCGATTCCTGGCAGATTAACTCTTCCATTTGTAACTGGTTTTACTAGACCTTATTTCATATGATTCATTTCCTGTAGCTCAGCTATTTAGCAACAAAAAAATAGTGCTATATAAATCTGCCAAACTAATGGTTGCAGCATATTAAACCTGATGATCAGCTTGGAACTTTGATGCCCTAGCTATTATTATTTTTTTTTATGTAAATATTGCACTTAACGAATTACAACAGCTTATACATAATAAACCAATATATTATACATACAGCTGTTTTCCATCCATAAGATTGCTTATCATATTATTAATGTTTTCTACCAAAAAAGTTTGAAAATATTGATCCAATTTTTTCAATAAAAAAACCTAAATATTGGGAAATATGATTAACGAACAATATTGATTGATGCACCCATAGGCGTCACCCGTCGTGATGAGATTCGACGATTCCAGTCGCGACTGTTACGGAAACGAGATGGTACCAACGAGTTGCGCAAATTATGGATACGATAAGCGGACCACTTACGCTGTCCAAAAATGCATCAATGGTTGCTATAAAAAGGGAGACCCAGATCAGCAGGATTCAATTCTCCACCTGACTGCCGTGCTGAAAGGAACTCTTTGATCAACTACCTACAAGACTGATCTTCACTTAACCTGAGATCTGTGCCTGCACCAGCGCGAAGCCGGTATAAAGCAACTGCCAGTTCCAGCCGAGGATCCGTCAGCAATAGACCAGCCAAGACCTCTCCACTTTTTTTTTCACGGGGCTGACTTCCCCGGCTACCTTCGTCCTTCCTGGACCAGCTAGAGCCGCTCTACCGTCCTGCCCGGACCAGCATTGCCACCAATTTAGAGCCGCTCTGCCGTTCTACCTGGACCTGCATTGTCACCCATCTAAAGCCCCCCTGCTGTCAGCATTGTCGCACACCTCGAGCCATTCTCGGGCTTACGCGGCTTACCTACCAGAACCGCTACCAGCCTATTTGTATCGTTTTGATATTCAAAATAAATTATTTTATCGAGTTTTCATTGTCGCCCTGAGCCGCTTGAATGCACTTCTATTCACGGTAGTAGTACCGTAGAGACATTTTCTTTTACTGGGGGATGGTATCATGATCAATAAAATTATTTAAGATGATACTTTTGATCGACAGTAATTAGTTTTTGTATACCTCGTTCTATTTTGCTTAATTTGCGTAAATTTGGCTCAATTGGATATTAGTCCTACGTTTGTTTTTAAGTATAGTACATCATTAAAAACTCGTTTTGCGTAAGTATGTCGAACAAAACTATTTTCTGAAATATCTTTATAAAATTTCTTTTGTTGAATCCAGATCTTGACTAAAGAGTTGTTTTTAATTAGATGAAATATCAGCGGGTTTCTCTTTTTCTTCAGAAGAAAGGTATTCCATGTGCCCGTCATTTTGCAGCCATCAGTGGTGCGCGTACCACTGGTTAAGATCCGCCGATTTAGTGAAGGAAGTTGATTTTTTTTAATTTTCCTTTTACTTCAGCAGTTGTAAAATGTTTTTTATTTAGGCGCTATGGTTTTTGATTCTCAATAGTTAAATTTTAGGAACTAGTCACTTTTGAATTTCACATATTGCTTTGATATAGACAAAATAGATGTTAAGTACGAGTACTCGACAATTCATTACTCATGACTAATAACCAACATGGATGATCGTTAGATTGTTTACTTATTTGGAAACCAAAAGCATTTTTATCGAAGTCGATATTTTTTTTTTATTGATCCATGCAATCTTTCCGTTACTCGATCATCACTTGACACTGGCGTATATTCCTTCATTGCTATTATTCAAGAAGAATTTGATACTGGCGTATCATCATCAGCTTACATTCATCCACTGCAGGATATAGGCCTCTCCAATTTATTTCCAAGATATCCTATCCTTTGCGCATTGATGCTACGTAATCGCTACATGCTTACGCATTTCGTTAACCCAGCGTGCCTTTGGTCTTCTTATAGGCCCAGTTCTTCCTATCTGGTACCACTGGATTACTGCATACGTCCAACGATAGTCCGTTGTTCGGGCGATTTGCCCAGCCCAATTTCACTTGTCTTTTTGCGACCCGATATCACCGTCAACTTATTTTTGGATGTGTATCAACTCATTGTGTTTACGATCTCTTCTTGTATAATCTAGTATGCACCTTTCCATGCTGCGTTCTGTTTTCTGGAGCTTTTGTTTCATTCCCACAGAAAGCGTCCATGTTTCGCATCCATATAGGAGTTGACGGTAATTATTCAAGAAGAAGAAGAGAAGTTATCTATGCTCCAGGTTATCTGATATGTCTATGGTATGATATTGTTTTGAATCAAATTTCGGCGTATACTCATTCATATATAGTTCACGGCCATTAGTCAAGAAGAAGAAGAAATTTCACGTGGTTTTTGACACATGCGTTGACAGTTTTGTATGGGAACTGAGTTTTTGTATTTTAGTGTATTTACTTATTTTACACATTGTTGTGTAATATATTTATAATTCAAACATGCACGGGAAGAGTATTTTGGATAAAGCAAATGATACCTTCGAAGAACTCACGGCTAAACCAGAATGTTTTTTAAGGTTAGTGTGACTTATTAATGTTATAAAGTTAAACAAAAAAAAACATTACTGTATAAAATAACTTTTGTTGAATGAACTTATATGAAGTCTTATTTTAATTTTCTTGTTTTTAGGAAAGAAATGCCTTATCTTGATTTTTTTACAATTGAATGAATGTATAACATTTTACGTGTATTTTTTAGTGTTCAAGACAATTTGACAAAAAATGTAAAGGACCTCACAAAAAAACTATATGATTTTACTAAAAAGGCAGAGGAATCATCCAATCCAACAAATGCATTGCCGGAATTAATTATCGAAGACTTTGATGAAGAACAGATTTGGCAGGAAATCGAATTGCAAAATGAGGGAAAGTGGAATACATTTCTTACGAGTGTATCGTCGATTCTTACCCTGAAAGATCAAATTGAAATTCCAATAAAGATTTCCCAAAATGGTGCCGTTGAACAGTCAGAAGATTTCCATGGATTCAATGGAGAAAGAGATGAACATGAAATGTCAGATACAACTCCCGAAAAGAAGAAACCCAAGAAAAAGGAGAAAAAGAAAGCTAAAGAAACCAGAAATACTAAAAGTAAGTTTTCATATTTTTCATGTCCAATCCAAATAGCTCAGATGTTTATTTGCATGATTAATGTATTATATTTATTAATATTTTAGTCATATGTATTCTTTTTAGTTAATTAAGAATGTAATGTTGATCAGCAACCGTGTTCAAAATTCTCTTATTATCCAATCTACTATCATTTTTCTTTAGATCTAATAAGATACATGGACGATTCTTTAGCTATCTAGCTGTAAGATTGTGATCAAATTTTTGTTGTTAATACATAAAAATGCTCTGTGATCTATAATGCATTGCCATTCCATTTCAACTTTATCTAAAAAATTTTGAAAATCAGTTCAATAAATATGGAATATAAATCTTTCTTTGTCTGAGAGATGTCCCTTTAGAGAGTAATAGAACATTGAGGTCGATTTCGTCTTCATCAAATAAATTGATGATTCAGATTTGATCCAATAGGGCGGGGTGTTATGACAGGACTTGCATTTCTGGTCCTGTGCCATAGAATGGCCTGCGTCTAAGTGTTAGAGATGTAGGTAGCGTGTGCAGCTTTAGTAAGCACTTAAACACAATCCTTTTTGGGAGTCTTATCAACATTTATGATTTTATATTAATACTACACCTAAAGCCGTAAGTGTTACCTATTGGAAGATCTACAAAGGTTTGTTTGTAGTTCGTCTTCCCTTGGTATTCTGCCGTTTCTTTACCAAATATGTTTTCTGAACATATTTAGATATGGGGAAGTACCCAATCACCACCTCCCTATCCTGACACTCAACTTATTTATATTGTAATATTTTTAATCTGTCAATAATAGTGGTTCGAATCCTGAGGTAGAGCGCTCTTGAGGAGAGTCTGGTCTTTAAACATCACTGTATGAATGATCTACTTATTATTATTTTTAAAAAATCTAAATATTGTGAAAAATAAATTATTGATCAAGAATATTCGCTCATGAGTGAGTGTTAAAATTATTCTTAGTCTCTTTTATCATGTTTTCATTGGCAAGGGTGTGTAATTTCAAAGAGATACAGGGATCGTTTGACAAGCAAAGCAGCTTGCATAGAAGACCCCTAAAATAATAAAACAAATTATGCATTTCAAGTTCGAAGATCTGTAAAATTGAATTCATTTACAGTTCGAAGGGCTGTAAACTATAGTAAAAACAGATAAGCTAGAGAGGAATAAAATGTGTTTTCTAACCACTAGAGATGGGTATGACAAATTATATCGTGATTTGAGACTCTAACCGTTATTAAACATTTTTTCTTGATAGAAATCATGTAGAATGACTTTGAAAATGTTGATGCATGTAACAACACAGGTGGGAACTGTATATTCTCGACTGCGTTTGAACTGATACATAGACTACAAATCACATTTTAACATATGTGTTTCTTAGGGTAATTGAGGTTTTCCATTTATGATGATATGGTAATATGAATTTTTCAATCTACCATGTGTCATTTTCTGACTATCTTTTTAAAGAGAAAAATACATATGAATGAAATAATTTTTAATTGTTAATGTCTGATAGATCAAACTTTATGCTTGTTGCAAAACAATGATTAGTATCGATTACATGTTTAGCACAGGACATATTTTAACACATTGTTTATATTTATTTTTGAATGTAAAATATTGCAATTCTGTATTCTTTTGAAAATAAACATAAGTACAGTTATAATTGTTATGTAACTTTTTGTACAGTATTAAATATCTTTATGGCTTTTTAAAAATGTTGTATATTTAAAAAAAATATATTCTAACTTTGTCCCCAAATCTTGTAATTGAACGAGCGAGCTGTATGTATTCAAAGAGTTAGAGTTAAAGCAGAGTAAATTAAATAGCTTTCATGTTAAAAAAAACATGTAGTAAATTAAATATTTTATTTTAACATTATGTGGCAGCTAATTTGTTTATTTATTTTATTTTACACTGAACCAAACGAGTTCTTAGATTTCCGATTCAATAATACAACTATCATCAAAGTGTATCTCAAGTCATCTATGACTGGTTTCAATTATATGTGGACCATGAAAGTAATTTTTTTTATGTATTTCAGACACAAAATCTAACACAAATAAAAAAGGATCCATTGTTGATGACAATTTTTTCAAGCTTAGTGAACTTGAAACATTTTTGGATGCACAAGATAAGTTGGAGATGAAAAAAACCCAGAAAAATAAAAGATCTAAGAAAAATCAAGAAAGTAGTGATGAAGGCTCAGATGATGATGAAAGCATCGACCTGTTTGCTGATGATGATACTGAAGACGATATGGTAATGGAATTAATATTTGTATATTATATAATACTAGGTGTATCCAGAAAGTAAGTGTACTGAGGCTCTCATGACCGGATGGATTTTATTTTCGACATGTTGGCTACACTTCCGTGTAGCCTGACCCTTCCCCTCCGCAGCGAGACCGGTTCGAGGTCAGTACGTTGAGAAGTGTCAACGCGACAACACGTTTCGTGAAAAATGTCAATTCAATCTCCCGCCAAGTGCGAAATAAATAATGCCGGGCAAGAGTTTTTAAGGCGTTGCAAACTCCATGGAGAAAAATTTCTCCGCTCCATCGTTACTGTAGATGAAACTTGGGTTGCACACTACACGCCTGAAACCAAAAGGCAGTCTCAACAGGGGCGTCACACCTCTTCACCCTCCGCCAAAAAGTTCAAAACCACAATTTCAGCCAAGAAAATCATGGCATCCGTGTTTTGGGACTGTCAAGGCATAATTTTTTCACGACAATGTCAGATCACACACGGCCAACGCCACGAAGGAACTGCTCGCCTCGTTTAAATGGGATGTCCTGAACCATCCCGCGCATTCCCCTGACCTAGCACCTTCAGATTACTATCTCTTTACCTCCCTGAAGCTGCACATGGGTGGAAAAAGGTTTTCAACCGACGAGGAGGTAAAGGAGGAGGTGGAGAAGTGGACGGAGGGGTTGGCGGGAAACTACTTCGAGGAACGCATCAAAAAGTTGATACCCCGCTTCACCACCTGCATTGAGAGGAATGGCGACTATGTCGAAAAATAGCTTACATATGTACTACGGTAACCACGTAATTTTTTTGTTTAAATAAAAAAAATTGTAACCTACAAAAATTCAGTACACTTACTTTCTGGATATGCCTCGTATTAATAGATGAGAAATTATTTATATTACTTTGGTTAGATTTTTATGTAAGGCCTCTATGATGTACCACGAAAGCAATAAATTAGAATGAAAAAGTTCCGGAAACAGCCAGTCTGAGACCGTCCGAAAATTTAATACGAATTGTCAGAATATAAGACGAGTATGCTTTTTAATATGTTATTGGATCATTGGTATTAACAACTGATGACATGAACCACCAAAACACAATATTGAAACAATTTTTTTTAGTGGAAATATTAATTTTTATCTTAATAAAACCAAACTGATATTTTGTGTTATATCACACTGCAGTATTTTTATTTTATATATCCTATATTTTTAAGGATGGTGATGAAGGAGATACAAAACGGATAAAATATAAAGATTTTTTTGGAAGTGACGCTGAAAATGACAGTGGCGATGGAGAATCCAGCAAGGAACAGGATGGTGATGATTATGAATCAAATAATGATGACATGGATCTTGATAAAAATGATTTTGATTCGGACAGTGAAATTGATCTGACTGATATAAAAGGCAAAAGAAAACATGATAAAAAAGTGAGGTGAGTATTTATAGATGGTGTTTTTATTTATATTTCCTAGTAGTAAAAGATTTTTCAACATACCCTTGTTTTATATAATACATTTTATTTTTATTTGGCTAAGTTTGATATACAAGAAATACAAAATATTTAAATACTAGGCGTATCCAGAAAGTAAGTGTACTGAGGCTCTCCCGACCGGATGGATTTTATTTTCGACATGTTGGCTACACTTCCGTGTAGCCTGACCCTTCCCCTCCACAACGAGACCGGTTCGAGGTCAGTACGTTGAGAATTGTCGACGCGACAACACGTTTTGTGAAAAATGTCAATCCAATCTCCCGCCAAGTGCGAAATAAATAATGCCGGTCAAGAGTTTTTGAGGCGCTGCAAACTCCATGGAGATTAATTTTTCCGCTTCATCGTTACTGGAGATGAAATTTGGGTGGCACACTACACGCCTGAAACCAAAAGGCAGTCTCAACAGTGGCATCACACCTCTTCACCTTCCGCCAAAAAGTTCGAAACCACAATTTCAGCCAAGAAAATCATGGCATCCGTGTTTTGGGACTGTCAAGGCATAATTTTAATTGAATATATGCCTCAAGGGGAGACCATCAACTCTGCAAGATACTGTGAGACCCTAAAAAAATTGCGGAGGGCGATTCAGAACAAGAGGAGAGCCATGCTGACAAAGGGAGTCTGCCTGCTGCACGACAATGCCAGACCACACACGGCCAACGCCACGAAGGAACTGCTCGCCTCGTTTAAATGGGATGTCCTGAACCATCCCGCGCATTCCTCTGACCTAGCACCTTCAGATTACTATCTCTTTACCTCCCTGAAGCTGCACATGGGTGGAAAAAGGTTTTCAACCGGCGAGGAGGTAAAGGAGGAGGTGGAGAAGTGGACGGAGGGGTTGGCGGGAAACTACTTCGAAGAAGGCATCAAAAAGTTGATACCGCGCTTCACCACCTGCATTGAGAGGAATGATGACTATGTCGAAAAATAGCATACATATGTACTACGGTAACCACGTAATTTTTTTGTTTAAATAAATAAAATTGTAACCTACAAAAATTCAGTACACTTACTTTCTGGATATGCCTCGTGCATTACATAACATCACGCTAAATTTCTTTTGAATAGGTAGAGAAGACAGATCTCCACACCTTTCAATGTACACCATTTGCCTCCTTCACATACAGATATCTTGTCATATATTCTCTTCTGATTCTTGTATTTCTTATCTGTGCCTCAGTTAACATTTATCGAACTATCATATAATTTCAAACCAGATAGTCTTCACAAGGCACGCAATTGATTTATTGGAAAAACACTCCTTTCAATATCTTTCGTAAAGTTACCTTCTTTCGAAAACATGTTTCCTACATAGCGAAGTTTCGAATCATCAATTAGCTCGAATTTTTCATTGTTTACTCATACATTTCAAATAATCATAGAATAAAAATCAACAACTATGACTTACGAATATTTACAGTCTCGCATAAATATTTTCTAAATCCTTAACATATATTCTTTCAATCAACAATGCAAAATGTTTTTGATTTTTCACCACTATTGCCATATTGTTCGCATACAACAAACCCTACATAATTAATTTTTTTCATTTAATGCCTCTCGTTTTACTCGTTTACATAAGAGTATAGTGTATCTCATTTATATAAGAGTCAATATAAATATTGATGAGCCATGGATATATCACACATATTTGCTTGATACTTTTGTTTATAAAAAATCATGAAGTCATTTGAACACCCACTCCACCTGCTGTACTTTTCTCATACAGAGAGAGCAATCAATCTAATATATTTGCCATCTATTCAAAATATCTCATAACTTATCCCTATTTACTCAGATGTATGCTTTTTTTAAATTCTACAAATACATAAAAAAAAATTTTTGTCTTCAACCATTTTTTCTCCATGTCTTCAACCTTTTCTTCCATACAGTTTAGTTATCACATGCAATTGACTAATGGAGTGATAAACACCGCATCCCATTTTGGACCCCTTTTTTGAGTATGTATCCTGTGGCCCAGCATCGATTTAAAAACTCACACATCCAAACATTAAATTCTTTACTGCTACATAAAGCTATAATTTCAAGACTATTTGGTCTAAACCGGCAGCTTTAGTTTTCATAGGTTTACAGCCGTCTTTGCTATTCTATCTCCAATAATGCTATTTCAGATTGTATATTCCCACGTTCCTCAATTAACATCTCGCATGGACATTTTTCTAAAATGTTGGCATTTTGTTACACATATTCAAAAAATTCTCACCAGTTTGTCAAATTCATATCAACACTACCAATCCTGTCTTATTTCATTCATACCCTTTGAAATATTTTTCCTGCACATTTTATTAACTTGTTTCAGAATTTTAATTTATGAACTCTGTGTTATTTCAATTTAATTTTTTTCTGACATCAATAAAGCTGATCATAAAAACATCCAGAGTAATTTTACTAATTTATGATGTGCATTTCAAATGTTATGATTGTCTGTTCATAGATTTAATATGCCTCAACCTTCTTCTGATGATGAATCAAGCAATGATGAGGACAATGAAAATATTTCTAAACAACAAAATATTGAAAATATGTCTGAATTTCAAAAACGGCAAGAGAGATTAAAAAAGAAAATTGGTCACATAGAAAACAACATGCTTGAAGAGAAAGCTTGGCCCATGAAGGGTGAAGTGACCGCTTCTAATAGGCCACAAAATTCTCTTTTAGAACATATAGTAGATTTTGATATTACCAGTAGACCTGCTCCTATTATAACTGAAGAAACTACTGTTAAACTGCAGGACATCATTATTCAGCGAATCAAGGACAAAGCTTGGGATGATGTTGAGCGAAAGTTTAAACCTGTACAAGAAGTTCAAGAATTCAAAAAGCAGCTGGTTTTAGATCAAGAAAAGAGTAAACTTTCTTTAGCTCAAGTTTATGAACAAGAGTATATTAAGCAACGGGAAGCTCTAGACCCTGATGCAGATGATAAACCAGAGGAAGAACCTAAGGAACATTTAGAAATACGTTCTCTAATGACCGCTCTCTTTACAAAATTAGATGCTCTTAGTAATTTCCATTATACACCAAAAGTTGCTGCACCTGAGGTTAAGATTGTTAGTAATATGGCAGCCATCAGTATGGAGGAAGTGGCCCCAGTTGCTACAAGTGATGCTACTCTTTTGGCTCCAGAAGAAGTCAAAGGTATTTTGTTTTTTTTTTTATAATTTATGCTATTCTTTCTTAATGGCGGTTGAATAAGAACTGGTTTTTATGTATTTAATAGTTAAATAATAAATGTTTAAATATCCTTAGACTGAAATACTTTTTAGAAAGGTTTTCATTGGATCACAGTTTAGTATTAACCTATACATAGTTAGTTTTATTCATACTAGTCTGTGTTCTATTAAAAAATAAATAATCTGAATTCTAATAAAGATCTTAATTTTATTTTCAGCTAAATCTAAAGGTGATATCATTGGAAAATCAGAAAGAACAGAGACTGACAAGAATAGAGAAAGGCGTCAGAAGAAACTGCGTCAAAGAGAAAAAGAAAAGGAAAGGCAAAAGAAAGAAAAGGTTTTGGATAAAATACGTCCTGGCTTGGGTAACAAGTATAGCAGGGAGAAAGCATCTCGCTTACTTGACAAGGTTACAAAACAGAGGAATGTTGAGAAGGTAATTTTCTTTTTCAATTTACTTCTTAATATTATTTGTAATAAAAAAATTGTCATCTAAAGCTCAGCCGATCAGTGGTCTACAAAGCCATCTTATTCTTGAGAATAAGGTAACATAAAATTTGTTGGAGCCTGATGTAAAACAAGGCATATATATAAGGTATGATTTTTTGAAACTGTCAAACGATTGCCTCTATTATTATTGTATTATTCCTGTATTATTATCAGTATTGCCTGTATTACATTTCTGCTGTATCTAGCGCAACCTGGCAAACTTATTATTATGACAATTTCAACCAAACAGCATAATATTAAAAAGGCTGGGATCATCAGGAATACTGGGATCATCAGGAATCGAGCCAAAATCCCTGGGTTGGAACGAGACCATGGAGGTTATCAAGGCCTGCATTATAAAAATGGCAACATTTGGAACCTCATATTGCTTAACACATTCACTGTAAATAAAAATTTACACCAGTACATGCAGTGCTGAGAAATTTAGCAAAAACACAAACATATCATCAACACAACCCCCCCTGGTGTTTTGTGTGCACTGGGCGTATGTTTGTATACACTGAATATGTGTTAACTCAAAATTTTAATATTTAGTGATTGAGAGGGCAAAAATAAAGTGTGAGATTTTTATTTTTAAAGAATATGTATGACCGAAGTCATAAGTATCTTTATACCCCCGAATACTAGGCAGAAAAAAATGTATGTCATTCGAAGGGCAGGGTTCGAACCGGCAACCTTCCATGTACCTTAATTTATATTCAGTTTATTAAGATCTAAATTCATACCTCATTTCATGATTTGTGTTCAGAGTCGGACCTTATATGCTCCAAACTTTAAAGTGAGGAAATCAATCCATTTGACTCCCTTATTTAAGGAAGCTATTACAAATTTGTACAAAATTTTACTTTTAATACTAATTTCGTTGAAAAAAATTGTTAATAATTGTTGTAATTTATTTTTATCAAACACTGCTTATTCCACTTTTTTGTGACGGTATAACCCTACCGGTTTCAAGGCTTTCACCTCATCTTCAGGGGAGCGCAAACAAGACTTAAGAAAGGTTTTAGAAGTCTTGTTTGCGCTCCCCTGAAGATGAGGTGAAAGCCTTGAAACCGGTAGGGTTATACCGTCACAAAAAAGTGGAATAAACAGTGTTTGATAAAAATAAATTACAATGTCTTTAAACCTCCGCAACGTTAATGCCTTAACTATAAACAACATAATAATTGTTGGTGTTAAGATCGGCCTATCGATTCAGACCTAAAACTTCAGATGTCAACATTGTAATAATTATTAAATATGATCAGATATATAATGAAATAAAAATTCATAATTATATTTAATTTTTATTTTTCAGCTGGAAACAATTGGTGAAGGAAAATCGTTAAAATCATCCACAGCCTTCTTTACTCAATTGCAAGATGAAGTTTCTAGTTCAATCAAGTCTAAATTACAAACTAGTAAAAAGAAGTCTAAAAATATGTTATCAGCCAAAAAAATGAAATTGTAAATGTCATCTTTGAATTTATTAAAATATATTG
The DNA here is from genome assembly GCA_949825065.1 of Odontocerum albicorne. Classification (NCBI taxonomy): domain Eukaryota; kingdom Metazoa; phylum Arthropoda; class Insecta; order Trichoptera; family Odontoceridae; genus Odontocerum; species Odontocerum albicorne. The sequence continues at coordinate 5,595,724 of OX463839.1, forward strand.
TTTATTTTAAATTGAATTTTGACTTTTTATCTTTCAATATCCCTAGTTGAAAAGTTATTTAGTAGGTTTGAATTATTTTCCGATTCATTTTACCCAGTCAGTAAAATCACGGAGTAGCAGAGATATGTTTTGAAATCTGTCTTTGAAATGTTGCTCCTGCGATCAAATACAAAAAGATTATATACCTATCATGGAAAGAGATTAAATATAATAAATGCATTAATAAAAAGTTTCAATTTCTATGTACTTTCTTTGAAAAAAAAATACTGTTCCAAATTATATGAACCTTTTTCTTAAGTGTAACAATTAAATCTAGGTATCAGTGAAGAGCTAAAAGACATACATAAAAGTACAAGCTTGTAATAAGTAATTGTTAACTTAATTAAAAAACATAGTGACAGTATCATGGCAGTTAGTAAACCGCATATTGATATAGCCTGTATATTGCATTTAACCCTTTAACTGCCAAAAGCGTCTTAAGACGCATAATTTTCTGTGAACGGAGCGCCGCTCATACACAAATTACGTCTTAAGACGCGCCGTTTTAAATGGGATTTTACTAAAGAAAATAAATTATTTAAAATGTACAAATATATTGAACACATAGTGGCATCTATTGTGAATATCTTTGCATACTTAGAATTGAAACAGAATTTGTTTTTACCACTTTAAACGTAAATTAAAGAGAGCTTTGTCGTCGGAACAACTGATGGCGCTCAGGGTTGTGTAATAGCCGTTTATTTGCCGGGATTTTTAGGAATCCCCGAATTTCTATCGATGTTTTGCGTATATAATTTTTCGTCTACAGAGTACAGTTTTATTTCGTGTTCCATGTATAGCGGTTAATTACTTTTGACATATAATTTAGTTTTCATATTTTCTATGACAAATTTTGTGACAACCCTGCACCATGAACAATTAATTTTATGATTATGGATAAATGACGGCACGACTGGCGCGCTCTTCATTTATTTGGTAAGTTTTATAAATAAACTTTATTACACTTTCAATAACGATATGTTTAGAAGGTTTTATTTTTGTCGTAAAATTCGCGGCGTGCTGGGTACCGCCATACATGTACCTGCCGGCAGTTAAAAGGTTAATATTAAAAAAAAAATCTAGTCATCCAATGGTTCTAGCAATTTATGTTGGAGCTGTAAAGGATAAACTGCAAACACTATCAAATCATTCAAGAAATTCGTGTCGCTTCCATCATATTAAAATCATAGGCAGATTTTGTTAACTGATCGTATACAAGTCGTAGGTTTATGTCAAGAAGGTATTGTTATGTATGTATCTGATGGGACATAATAGGAATGATAAATTATGAACTGTTTAATCCAGGAGCCACAGTGACTGCTTATATTGCCAAAAATACCTCATCCATTCTGAATCAATCTCAATTTGAAGTATGATATTGAGCAAAAAAGATAATTTTCTTGTAAAGACGATCGTGTAAGTCTATCCTTTTGTTCCTTGATAAAACTCGTTCACATTCAGCGAAGGTGATACAGGATATCGTCTTTTTATTAATCAATAATGACTGAAAAACAATCACTCGACACTGGTGTATACTCCTTCATAAATAGGAGCTCATGGCCAAAATTCGAGGAGATTAGAGACTTGGAAAAAGTATTTTTTTTAATTTGAATATATGATAAGTTCATTTGTGTCTGATGCTGTAGCTATCATCATCACTTATTCATACATATGTTCGGTACAAAGAGGTGCAATATTCCATAGGGCATAATAAAAGTTCTTAAGGTATACATATATTAAACTGTCTCCGCATTATTCAAATGGATTAGAAGTTGGCCTATGGTGCATGAGTGAATTTTAAGCAGACCTTCGTTATTGAGTACCTGTAAAAAACCATTTTAAGTGTCCAATTATTTTGATAAGCCCATAACAACAGGTTCTTATTGATAGTGAGTAACAATGTTTTTTTATAACTACTTGGCTATGAAGGTCTTTTTCTTGAAATCTTTGTTGAACAGTTGAAACACTGACGGGTTTAAATCTTCCCTATTATGTTTGCTGGTAAACAGCATCTTCAGATGAAGTCTTGATACTAGAGTGTCCATCACATGTGTTGTTCCTAACACTCATCGATCTTGAATTTTTTTTATTGTAGTCTAATATTAACCCTGAGAGCGCTACGAGAAAAAAATATAATTGTCTATCTAGTGCTGAGATATATTTACGATTCGGACATTCGTGATAAATATTTATTTTAAACAACGAAAAAACAAAAAATATATATTTTTACAACATAAATATATTTTAGAATATGTACCCTTGTATTCTAAATGAAGGATATTCATTTAGAATACAAGGGTAGAACAAATTTTTTCCACTGCTATAGCAGTGCGCCGATCTCTCAGGGTTAAGCAACTATCAAAGAATGCAATTCGATAGAAAGTTTTTTACGCCATCGACATTTTTAATAAACAAAAAAGGCAAAACACTGAAAGTGTTTATTTTATACAATGTTGTCTCTCAAAAAGCTAAAAGCAGCTAAAAATAAACTAAAAAATGTATACATTTTTAAATGAAGTGCATAATATAAATAATAGCATAAAAAAGGATTCGGATACATATTTTGGGGAATTTCACCCGAAAGCAAAAGATAAATTATACATTATTTCTGGAATATTCCACAATTTTATTTACAGGCACTTAGTATTCTTATTTGTCTAGACAGATTAAATATTATAATTACAACAATTTGAAAGAAAACTCCCTATAAAAATGTCTACAAATATATGAGATTCAAAGAAGTATGGATGGGCAAATACTTATGAGCTCGGGGGCAGGCAGAATGAACAAATCTCCAAACTTTCTATCCAAGCGCACAACTTTCACCTGCACCGCATTTATACATCTTGTGATGCACAATATTCCATTATTCATATTTCTCACTCTACCTTCTTTCAAAATCTGGTCAACTTGATCCATCCATGTTTTCTTCGATCTACCTCTTTCACAAACACTTTGCACTTCTGACATATATACCAGCTTAGTCATTCTTTCTTTATTCAACCTCTTCACTTACCCAAACTGTCTTAAACCTCTTTTCTTCATCTTATTTATAACATAAATATATCCATACATTAATTCTGTGACATATGGATGAAAAATGAAGGATTGTAACAGAGGAATTCTGCTATAAGGGTAGTATTTTCTCAGATGATGGAAGAGTTAAAAGGGATATCGAGTGGCGTGTAGCCATAGGAAACAAAGTCAATGGGGGCATTTAAACTTATATAATTGAATCGGACAGTATCAAAACTGCTGAGTCCATTATGGTATTTTGGTGCCAACTTGATGGATGGGAGCGATGGACGTAGATCTGGAAAAAGACTGAGATAAACTGACTAAATGCTGTAGAAATGTGTGTATTGTAAAGAATACATGGAGTGACAATGAATGACCGAATACGGAACGAAGTGATAAGAGATGAATGTGACGTTAAGGCTGGTGGGTTATGTAAAATGAAGAGAGCACACTGAAATAGTTTGGGCATTTGAAACAAATGAATTGAAAAAACAATAACAAACAAATATATAGTGCAAATGTGAGAGAAAAGTCAAGGAAAGTATGATTGGATCAAGTGAATGATATTTTGAAAGAAATGTAGAAAGTCAGAGAAATCTTTGAAATTTTATGACAAGGTATATGGATATAGAAGAGGCTAAGAGTGTCGATATAACAAAATCTGGCGTTCTGTCCTTTTTACTTACCCCAACCGGGAAATGGCGGGATTATATAAATGTTATTTTATGATGTCTTCATTCTGCTTTGTTTCATGCATTGACACTAGATTTTTTTTAGTGCACGCATGTCAACTGAAAAATACCTTAATTTTATTAATCTTCTCCCAAGTCCAAGTTTCACTTCCATACATCATGGTGGGCATATCAATTTTATGTTTGTTAAATGAAAGATTAGGCCATATTTTAAATAAATTTGTATCTAAATTTATACTTCACTTTTATATGTCAAAATGGGCACTAATAAATTAGTTATGTATATACACAAAATTATTCTCAAATATATATAAAGTTTATATACGAGTTCACGGCAATTATTCAAGAAGAAGAAGATATGTTCACAAGTACAATAATGTCATATTAACTAGTAAATTTTATTAACTAGTAAACTTATTAACTAATAAATTTTATCAAACAAAAGATTGGATTATTTACACTGGAAATAATTGTATCATTTACTTGTAATCATTTTATAAATTATTTTTTTCCATAAGAAATATTTTAAAAAATCGATAGTCAAATAATACTTATTTAGAATTGCCAAAAGGCATGAATTGAAAATTTCTAAATAAGTGATCAAACTGTAAATCTCTTTTTTTTATCTATCTGCTTTTAATAAAATAAATGATATCTATTTTTAATAAGAAAGTTTATCTATTTCTAGAATCGTGATTATATTATCAAAACTGTCATTCTGATAAAATTTAACTATTTGAGCAAGCACTTGTTTTAAAATTCGCCATAGAGATAAAAAAAGATTTATTTTTTTGTCCATGCAGCCAGTAAGCTGACATGACGTATTTTTGCAAAAAACAACCGTGATATTTTGTTGATCCACAGCTTCCTTCGTTTTGTCTTTGGTTTATGTCCACGCAAAGGCCTTTATACATCTGTTGGTTGGCTTAGAAATGCTGAATCGAATACAACTTTCACTCGCTTGAAGTTTCCGAGATATTCAAAATGGCGATCGCGGTGTTGTAAACAGAAGTTTCCTCATTTTGATGTCATTGTTGTTATAACAATTTGTTTTTTAATATATTTTACGTTATTTATTGTAGTCTTTGTCGCATTTAAATGACATCTAACGCGTTTTTTGTCAGATGTCTACAGTAACCCATTCGTATCCAGGTTAGTGAAGTTTACTACGTCCTTGGCGTTTGTCAAAATTTATCAAGTGTTCTTGTTGATGTATGTTTAATATTTCAGTCAAATAACAATTAAAACTGATTAGGTTAAATATTTTGATTAGTTCATGTTCAATTCTTAGAACCAGTATTTGTTTCCACGGCATTTGTGCAAGTTCTCACTCATGTTTTACAAGCTAACAAATGACTTATTTCAATATACTTTTCATTATTGTGTAATATGTATTTGTTTTACATATTTTATCCAATTTCAGGGATAGACCCAGCTAAGGTCATCCATAAACGTCGCGCTGGCAGTATAGGGTGAGTTTCATATTGAAGTTATATTTTCTGTATTTCTTATCCTTCATAAGTGTGGCTGACATATGAATATAAAGAGTTTCACATTTATAACACAAATGTTACTACATTTTTGGTTTCATGCTCTTAATTTAATATGTTGAATCGTTTAGACTTGAAGAAACAATGAAGACAAAATCATTTTTAATTTATTCAATGTTTCTATCAAACTACAAATTGTTTTCATCAAGACATTGGGTTCAGCACTAAATTCATGGTGATTAGTAACATAATATATATGATGTATTCAATAGAAATACATACATTATATTTACCCTGAATCACAAAAAACCATATATACTACATAAGAGGTTATGTTTCAGATAAACACAAAAAATTGTATGGTAATGCTTTGGTTATATCATTCAATAATAATTAACAATAAACAACTTTTATTGCCCTATTTTATAATGAAATATCACTTCAAGAGCTTATTATTTTTAAATTTATAAAAAACTTAAATAAAATCGGAAAGAATTATGCCTTAAAGGAGGTATATCAAACTTGTTTACACCATGACCCATTTAACCTATTTTGCATTAAGCCAAGGGCCATATATTTTGAATATTAAAAAATAAACAAAATAAAATTAATTAATATATTTAGTTCAAAATAATTAATTAATAATTTTTCCACCTTTATAGTTCAACTTTAAAGTTCAAAATTTTTAAGAAGTTTCAATTGCCACAGACTTATTGTCATTTGTGAACCAAATGAAACTATGTGTTTGAGATGCATGTCTTAAAGTGTGATTAAATCCAGAATGTTAATTTTACTAACCAGACTTTTCACATCACTAATATTTGAGCAAATATCTAGATTATTACTACAAAATAATAATGTTGGATGATAAATTCTATAGGACTAGTTAAGAAAACTCTTGAGGTATAATAATTTTTAAGCAGTAAGTGTTCAAATATTTATCTCTAGTAAGTGTTCAAATATATTGCATGGGATTTAAAATAAATGTTTTTTTTTGTTTAAGTTTGATATTGAAGAAATAATTAATTTAGAAAACAGGATATTTGTATATTTGAATGATTAAGCGAGTGTACAAGTCAAAAATGCAAAGTGAGCATCCAATACTTAGACAGAGAAAAATGTGACCGAATCAAGTAGATCAAATTTTGAAAGAAGGTAAAGTGAGAACCATGAATAATGAAACATTGTGCATCACGAGATGTATGATTTTGGAGAAAGCGAAAGTTGTGTGCTTTGATTGAAATTTTTGAGGACTTGTTCTTTTTGCCTACCCTACAAGAGACAGCATGACGATATGTATGTCAAACTTACAATTTTTCTTCACCACGGTACAATATTCTTAACTTTTGGTTCAATATAAATATTGATAATATCTCTTTCAATTCAACATGATACTTCTAGAAAGGAGGAATCAGAATGTCTAGCTTCAATTAGAGCAAATGTTTTGGTTCTTTCATTTGCATTCCCTTAAATCTAAGGTAGACCATTATTTAGCCAGTTTTTGGTGTGGATAAGCACTTTTTGGAAGTCTTGACTTTCTTCAGTTATATGCAATACTATGGAAATACTGCTGAGAGAAGCTTTTCGTCCATATTGACTGTTTTTAATTTTGAAGTTATTAAATTATACACCAAAAATCATTACCCAAATTGATATTTTAAAACGCTAGTAAGTTTTTTTTTACCTTGAATATTTTTCATTACTCAGTCCACAGTCATATTATTTTGCGCATTAGGGATATTTGAATTGACAAATATATTGTTTCAACACCTGGCTCAGTATTTCTCTGTATGTAATAAATATTAATATATAATTTCATTCTGAAAGTGTTTGACAGATGGCAGTAGAAGTCACATAAACATAATATTTTTGTTAACTATACATTCTTGTAAATATCATAATGTACTCTAGTAACAGAAGGTATTAAAATTTGAACAAATATATTAATTCCGTCACATGTGTCATACATGAATTGTATGTTGCAACGTCGTTTATCCTCGAGGGTAAAATGTGACTCCTGTAGTTTATCCTCTAGGCCCTCTAGGGTACAAATTTGAGAGTATAATTTTAGATTCATTGCTGTTTATACATTTAACTATTTTTAAATACACAGTGAAGTTTTTTGTGCCCTCCGTAGCTTAGTCTAAAATGTTTGGTATCCATCCAATGGTTCCTAGTTAAATTTCCTATGATACCCCAAAAGTGGACTTTAAATCTGGTTGAAAGAGTTAATTATAACCATTTTTACAATATATATGTGTGCGCGGTAGTATTACGAATATATACAAACAAACGAAGTCTGGCGTGCCTAGTTCAGTGGTCCTAAACTCGAATGCTAGATTAATGGAATTAAGTTCAACAGTTATCTTACTGCCACGCTCTTTGATATATCCATATAACCAATGTACATATGAAGAGTACCATACGAATTAATAAACTCATGTGTTTCGTCTTCCATATTTTAATGATAAATATTGTACGATATTTTATTAATACAAGTTAAAAATAAATTTATTTTGTTTTTGTCAGCAAATTTTCAGATTTTTTTGATAATCTAGATATTTATGTTGCAATAGAATTTATAATATAATGCAAGCATAAGTGGGAGTCGTGGTAGAGGACGACCAAATAAATTGTGGTTGGACTAAACGAATTTAATTTTAAAATGAAGGAAAGATGGTAAGACACTTGTCTGCCGATCCGGAGGTTGCGGGTTCGATCCCCGCTGGAACTCAGATTTTTTTAAATAGGATTCCAGTCTGGTTAACACTTAGGGCCTATAAAAACATCTTTCTGGTTGGTTGGAAGAGATTGCCACATGGCAATAAACTCGCCAGGTTAAAAAAAAAAGATGTGTGTATGTGAGGAGGCGAATTGGCGCACTGACGTCTCTGTCTATCCCAACAGAGAAATAACGTGGTGGTAAATATGATGTAGAATATATATATTATTTTTTTTCATGTGTTATTTAAAGTTCTTTTTCGATTTTTTAGTCAGTACTCTCAAAATAAATTAGAAAACCGACAAAGTTCTAATTCTTGAATAATGGCCGTGAACTTCTATACGAGTATATGGAGTATACGCCAGTATCAAGTGATGACCCATAGATGTCATACTGTATTCAAGAGGTTCAAGCAGCACATACAATGAAATTATACTTAAAATTATTATCAAGTACTTAAAATTATTATCAAAAATACAAAACTTTGTCTTAAATTAACATGGAGATACAAAAAGCAGTAGTAATAATAAATTACAGTCATTGTTTAAAATTATTTAATATTAATATGTATATTTAAGTTCAATATATGTATGTATACCACCAAGTATTACCAAATTTCACCAAACAGACTTACGTAATTCTACGGCGTTTTGGTAAAGAGGTACAAGTCATCAATTACTTATTTGCCAGTTTGAAGTTTTGCAACACTTCTATTCCTGAAATACAGACCTCAGGTAAATTGTAAAGGTAAACTTTGAATACATAAATTATTTATGTATTCAAAGTTTACCTTTAAAATTGAACCGAGGTCTGTATTTCAGGAATACAAGTGTTGCAAAACTTCAAACTGACAAATAAGTAATTGATGACTTGTACCTCTTGACCAAAACGCCATATAATTGTCGACGACTTATTTTATAGTGGTAAAGAACTTAGATTTGTTTTTAGTGAAACAACGCTTACATAGAACAAGAATTGGATTTTTTGAGAATTTTATGGATAGATCTTGAGATATTGAAAACACACGAGCTCACTTGTAGAACGAGATGCAAGTTGCTTTGCAGAATCGAAACCTTCCACATGTTGATGCACAAAAAATAAATAATCTGAATTCTAATAAAGATCTTAATTTTATTTTCAGCTAAATCTAAAGGTGATATCATTGGAAAATCAGAAAGAACAGAGACTGACAAGAATAGAGAAAGGCGTCAGAAGAAACTGCGTCAAAGAGAAAAAGAAAAGGAAAGGCAAAAGAAAGAAAAGGTTTTGGATAAAATACGTCCTGGCTTGGGTAACAAGTATAGCAGGGAGAAAGCATCTCGCTTACTTGACAAGGTTACAAAACAGAGGAATGTTGAGAAGGTAATTTTCTTTTTCAATTTACTTCTTAATATTATTTGTAATAAAAAAATTGTCATCTAAAGCTCAGCCGATCAGTGGTCTACAAAGCCATCTTATTCTTGAGAATAAGGTAACATAAAATTTGTTGGAGCCTGATGTAAAACAAGGCATATATATAAGGTATGATTTTTTGAAACTGTCAAACGATTGCCTCTATTATTATTGTATTATTCCTGTATTATTATCAGTATTGCCTGTATTACATTTCTGCTGTATCTAGCGCAACCTGGCAAACTTATTATTATGACAATTTCAACCAAACAGCATAATATTAAAAAGGCTGGGATCATCAGGAATACTGGGATCATCAGGAATCGAGCCAAAATCCCTGGGTTGGAACGAGACCATGGAGGTTATCAAGGCCTGCATTATAAAAATGGCAACATTTGGAACCTCATATTGCTTAACACATTCACTGTAAATAAAAATTTACACCAGTACATGCAGTGCTGAGAAATTTAGCAAAAACACAAACATATCATCAACACAACCCCCCCTGGTGTTTTGTGTGCACTGGGCGTATGTTTGTATACACTGAATATGTGTTAACTCAAAATTTTAATATTTAGTGATTGAGAGGGCAAAAATAAAGTGTGAGATTTTTATTTTTAAAGAATATGTATGACCGAAGTCATAAGTATCTTTATACCCCCGAATACTAGGCAGAAAAAAATGTATGTCATTCGAAGGGCAGGGTTCGAACCGGCAACCTTCCATGTACCTTAATTTATATTCAGTTTATTAAGATCTAAATTCATACCTCATTTCATGATTTGTGTTCAGAGTCGGACCTTATATGCTCCAAACTTTAAAGTGAGGAAATCAATCCATTTGACTCCCTTATTTAAGGAAGCTATTACAAATTTGTACAAAATTTTACTTTTAATACTAATTTCGTTGAAAAAAATTGTTAATAATTGTTGTAATTTATTTTTATCAAACACTGCTTATTCCACTTTTTTGTGACGGTATAACCCTACCGGTTTCAAGGCTTTCACCTCATCTTCAGGGGAGCGCAAACAAGACTTAAGAAAGGTTTTAGAAGTCTTGTTTGCGCTCCCCTGAAGATGAGGTGAAAGCCTTGAAACCGGTAGGGTTATACCGTCACAAAAAAGTGGAATAAACAGTGTTTGATAAAAATAAATTACAATGTCTTTAAACCTCCGCAACGTTAATGCCTTAACTATAAACAACATAATAATTGTTGGTGTTAAGATCGGCCTATCGATTCAGACCTAAAACTTCAGATGTCAACATTGTAATAATTATTAAATATGATCAGATATATAATGAAATAAAAATTCATAATTATATTTAATTTTTATTTTTCAGCTGGAAACAATTGGTGAAGGAAAATCGTTAAAATCATCCACAGCCTTCTTTACTCAATTGCAAGATGAAGTTTCTAGTTCAATCAAGTCTAAATTACAAACTAGTAAAAAGAAGTCTAAAAATATGTTATCAGCCAAAAAAATGAAATTGTAAATGTCATCTTTGAATTTATTAAAATATATTGTTTATTTTAAATTGAATTTTGACTTTTTATCTTTCAATATCCCTAGTTGAAAAGTTATTTAGTAGGTTTGAATTATTTTCCGATTCATTTTACCCAGTCAGTAAAATCACGGAGTAGCAGAGATATGTTTTGAAATCTGTCTTTGAAATGTTGCTCCTGCGATCAAATACAAAAAGATTATATACCTATCATGGAAAGAGATTAAATATAATAAATGCATTAATAAAAAGTTTCAATTTCTATGTACTTTCTTTGAAAAAAAAATACTGTTCCAAATTATATGAACCTTTTTCTTAAGTGTAACAATTAAATCTAGGTATCAGTGAAGAGCTAAAAGACATACATAAAAGTACAAGCTTGTAATAAGTAATTGTTAACTTAATTAAAAAACATAGTGACAGTATCATGGCAGTTAGTAAACCGCATATTGATATAGCCTGTATATTGCATTTAACCCTTTAACTGCCAAAAGCGTCTTAAGACGCATAATTTTCTGTGAACGGAGCGCCGCTCATACACAAATTACGTCTTAAGACGCGCCGTTTTAAATGGGATTTTACTAAAGAAAATAAATTATTTAAAATGTACAAATATATTGAACACATAGTGGCATCTATTGTGAATATCTTTGCATACTTAGAATTGAAACAGAATTTGTTTTTACCACTTTAAACGTAAATTAAAGAGAGCTTTGTCGTCGGAACAACTGATGGCGCTCAGGGTTGTGTAATAGCCGTTTATTTGCCGGGATTTTTAGGAATCCCCGAATTTCTATCGATGTTTTGCGTATATAATTTTTCGTCTACAGAGTACAGTTTTATTTCGTGTTCCATGTATAGCGGTTAATTACTTTTGACATATAATTTAGTTTTCATATTTTCTATGACAAATTTTGTGACAACCCTGCACCATGAACAATTAATTTTATGATTATGGATAAATGACGGCACGACTGGCGCGCTCTTCATTTATTTGGTAAGTTTTATAAATAAACTTTATTACACTTTCAATAACGATATGTTTAGAAGGTTTTATTTTTGTCGTAAAATTCGCGGCGTGCTGGGTACCGCCATACATGTACCTGCCGGCAGTTAAAAGGTTAATATTAAAAAAAAAATCTAGTCATCCAATGGTTCTAGCAATTTATGTTGGAGCTGTAAAGGATAAACTGCAAACACTATCAAATCATTCAAGAAATTCGTGTCGCTTCCATCATATTAAAATCATAGGCAGATTTTGTTAACTGATCGTATACAAGTCGTAGGTTTATGTCAAGAAGGTATTGTTATGTATGTATCTGATGGGACATAATAGGAATGATAAATTATGAACTGTTTAATCCAGGAGCCACAGTGACTGCTTATATTGCCAAAAATACCTCATCCATTCTGAATCAATCTCAATTTGAAGTATGATATTGAGCAAAAAAGATAATTTTCTTGTAAAGACGATCGTGTAAGTCTATCCTTTTGTTCCTTGATAAAACTCGTTCACATTCAGCGAAGGTGATACAGGATATCGTCTTTTTATTAATCAATAATGACTGAAAAACAATCACTCGACACTGGTGTATACTCCTTCATAAATAGGAGCTCATGGCCAAAATTCGAGGAGATTAGAGACTTGGAAAAAGTATTTTTTTTAATTTGAATATATGATAAGTTCATTTGTGTCTGATGCTGTAGCTATCATCATCACTTATTCATACATATGTTCGGTACAAAGAGGTGCAATATTCCATAGGGCATAATAAAAGTTCTTAAGGTATACATATATTAAACTGTCTCCGCATTATTCAAATGGATTAGAAGTTGGCCTATGGTGCATGAGTGAATTTTAAGCAGACCTTCGTTATTGAGTACCTGTAAAAAACCATTTTAAGTGTCCAATTATTTTGATAAGCCCATAACAACAGGTTCTTATTGATAGTGAGTAACAATGTTTTTTTATAACTACTTGGCTATGAAGGTCTTTTTCTTGAAATCTTTGTTGAACAGTTGAAACACTGACGGGTTTAAATCTTCCCTATTATGTTTGCTGGTAAACAGCATCTTCAGATGAAGTCTTGATACTAGAGTGTCCATCACATGTGTTGTTCCTAACACTCATCGATCTTGAATTTTTTTTATTGTAGTCTAATATTAACCCTGAGAGCGCTACGAGAAAAAAATATAATTGTCTATCTAGTGCTGAGATATATTTACGATTCGGACATTCGTGATAAATATTTATTTTAAACAACGAAAAAACAAAAAATATATATTTTTACAACATAAATATATTTTAGAATATGTACCCTTGTATTCTAAATGAAGGATATTCATTTAGAATACAAGGGTAGAACAAATTTTTTCCACTGCTATAGCAGTGCGCCGATCTCTCAGGGTTAAGCAACTATCAAAGAATGCAATTCGATAGAAAGTTTTTTACGCCATCGACATTTTTAATAAACAAAAAAGGCAAAACACTGAAAGTGTTTATTTTATACAATGTTGTCTCTCAAAAAGCTAAAAGCAGCTAAAAATAAACTAAAAAATGTATACATTTTTAAATGAAGTGCATAATATAAATAATAGCATAAAAAAGGATTCGGATACATATTTTGGGGAATTTCACCCGAAAGCAAAAGATAAATTATACATTATTTCTGGAATATTCCACAATTTTATTTACAGGCACTTAGTATTCTTATTTGTCTAGACAGATTAAATATTATAATTACAACAATTTGAAAGAAAACTCCCTATAAAAATGTCTACAAATATATGAGATTCAAAGAAGTATGGATGGGCAAATACTTATGAGCTCGGGGGCAGGCAGAATGAACAAATCTCCAAACTTTCTATCCAAGCGCACAACTTTCACCTGCACCGCATTTATACATCTTGTGATGCACAATATTCCATTATTCATATTTCTCACTCTACCTTCTTTCAAAATCTGGTCAACTTGATCCATCCATGTTTTCTTCGATCTACCTCTTTCACAAACACTTTGCACTTCTGACATATATACCAGCTTAGTCATTCTTTCTTTATTCAACCTCTTCACTTACCCAAACTGTCTTAAACCTCTTTTCTTCATCTTATTTATAACATAAATATATCCATACATTAATTCTGTGACATATGGATGAAAAATGAAGGATTGTAACAGAGGAATTCTGCTATAAGGGTAGTATTTTCTCAGATGATGGAAGAGTTAAAAGGGATATCGAGTGGCGTGTAGCCATAGGAAACAAAGTCAATGGGGGCATTTAAACTTATATAATTGAATCGGACAGTATCAAAACTGCTGAGTCCATTATGGTATTTTGGTGCCAACTTGATGGATGGGAGCGATGGACGTAGATCTGGAAAAAGACTGAGATAAACTGACTAAATGCTGTAGAAATGTGTGTATTGTAAAGAATACATGGAGTGACAATGAATGACCGAATACGGAACGAAGTGATAAGAGATGAATGTGACGTTAAGGCTGGTGGGTTATGTAAAATGAAGAGAGCACACTGAAATAGTTTGGGCATTTGAAACAAATGAATTGAAAAAACAATAACAAACAAATATATAGTGCAAATGTGAGAGAAAAGTCAAGGAAAGTATGATTGGATCAAGTGAATGATATTTTGAAAGAAATGTAGAAAGTCAGAGAAATCTTTGAAATTTTATGACAAGGTATATGGATATAGAAGAGGCTAAGAGTGTCGATATAACAAAATCTGGCGTTCTGTCCTTTTTACTTACCCCAACCGGGAAATGGCGGGATTATATAAATGTTATTTTATGATGTCTTCATTCTGCTTTGTTTCATGCATTGACACTAGATTTTTTTTAGTGCACGCATGTCAACTGAAAAATACCTTAATTTTATTAATCTTCTCCCAAGTCCAAGTTTCACTTCCATACATCATGGTGGGCATATCAATTTTATGTTTGTTAAATGAAAGATTAGGCCATATTTTAAATAAATTTGTATCTAAATTTATACTTCACTTTTATATGTCAAAATGGGCACTAATAAATTAGTTATGTATATACACAAAATTATTCTCAAATATATATAAAGTTTATATACGAGTTCACGGCAATTATTCAAGAAGAAGAAGATATGTTCACAAGTACAATAATGTCATATTAACTAGTAAATTTTATTAACTAGTAAACTTATTAACTAATAAATTTTATCAAACAAAAGATTGGATTATTTACACTGGAAATAATTGTATCATTTACTTGTAATCATTTTATAAATTATTTTTTCCATAAGAAATATTTTAAAAAATCGATAGTCAAATAATACTTATTTAGAATTGCCAAAAGGCATGAATTGAAAATTTCTAAATAAGTGATCAAACTGTAAATCTCTTTTTTTTATCTATCTGCTTTTAATAAAATAAATGATATCTATTTTTAATAAGAAAGTTTATCTATTTCTAGAATCGTGATTATATTATCAAAACTGTCATTCTGATAAAATTTAACTATTTGAGCAAGCACTTGTTTTAAAATTCGCCATAGAGATAAAAAAAGATTTATTTTTTTGTCCATGCAGCCAGTAAGCTGACATGACGTATTTTTGCAAAAAACAACCGTGATATTTTGTTGATCCACAGCTTCCTTCGTTTTGTCTTTGGTTTATGTCCACGCAAAGGCCTTTATACATCTGTTGGTTGGCTTAGAAATGCTGAATCGAATACAACTTTCACTCGCTTGAAGTTTCCGAGATATTCAAAATGGCGATCGCGGTGTTGTAAACAGAAGTTTCCTCATTTTGATGTCATTGTTGTTATAACAATTTGTTTTTTAATATATTTTACGTTATTTATTGTAGTCTTTGTCGCATTTAAATGACATCTAACGCGTTTTTTGTCAGATGTCTACAGTAACCCATTCGTATCCAGGTTAGTGAAGTTTACTACGTCCTTGGCGTTTGTCAAATTTATCAAGTGTTCTTGTTGATGTATGTTTAATATTTCAGTCAAATAACAATTAAAACTGATTAGGTTAAATATTTTGATTAGTTCATGTTCAATTCTTAGAACCAGTATTTGTTTCCACGGCATTTGTGCAAGTTCTCACTCATGTTTTACAAGCTAACAAATGACTTATTTCAATATACTTTTCATTATTGTGTAATATGTATTTGTTTTACATATTTTATCCAATTTCAGGGATAGACCCAGCTAAGGTCATCCATAAACGTCGCGCTGGCAGTATAGGGTGAGTTTCATATTGAAGTTATATTTTCTGTATTTCTTATCCTTCATAAGTGTGGCTGACATATGAATATAAAGAGTTTCACATTTATAACACAAATGTTACTACATTTTTGGTTTCATGCTCTTAATTTAATATGTTGAATCGTTTAGACTTGAAGAAACAATGAAGACAAAATCATTTTTAATTTATTCAATGTTTCTATCAAACTACAAATTGTTTTCATCAAGACATTGGGTTCAGCACTAAATTCATGGTGATTAGTAACATAATATATATGATGTATTCAATAGAAATACATACATTATATTTACCCTGAATCACAAAAAACCATATATACTACATAAGAGGTTATGTTTCAGATAAACACAAAAAATTGTATGGTAATGCTTTGGTTATATCATTCAATAATAATTAACAATAAACAACTTTTATTGCCCTATTTTATAATGAAATATCACTTCAAGAGCTTATTATTTTTAAATTTATAAAAAACTTAAATAAAATCGGAAAGAATTATGCCTTAAAGGAGGTATATCAAACTTGTTTACACCATGACCCATTTAACCTATTTTGCATTAAGCCAAGGGCCATATATTTTGAATATTAAAAAATAAACAAAATAAAATTAATTAATATATTTAGTTCAAAATAATTAATTAATAATTTTTCCACCTTTATAGTTCAACTTTAAAGTTCAAAATTTTTAAGAAGTTTCAATTGCCACAGACTTATTGTCATTTGTGAACCAAATGAAACTATGTGTTTGAGATGCATGTCTTAAAGTGTGATTAAATCCAGAATGTTAATTTTACTAACCAGACTTTTCACATCACTAATATTTGAGCAAATATCTAGATTATTACTACAAAATAATAATGTTGGATGATAAATTCTATAGGACTAGTTAAGAAAACTCTTGAGGTATAATAATTTTTAAGCAGTAAGTGTTCAAATATTTATCTCTAGTAAGTGTTCAAATATATTGCATGGGATTTAAAATAAATGTTTTTTTTTGTTTAAGTTTGATATTGAAGAAATAATTAATTTAGAAAACAGGATATTTGTATATTTGAATGATTAAGCGAGTGTACAAGTCAAAAATGCAAAGTGAGCATCCAATACTTAGACAGAGAAAAATGTGACCGAATCAAGTAGATCAAATTTTGAAAGAAGGTAAAGTGAGAACCATGAATAATGAAACATTGTGCATCACGAGATGTATGATTTTGGAGAAAGCGAAAGTTGTGTGCTTTGATTGAAATTTTTGAGGACTTGTTCTTTTTGCCTACCCTACAAGAGACAGCATGACGATATGTATGTCAAACTTACAATTTTTCTTCACCACGGTACAATATTCTTAACTTTTGGTTCAATATAAATATTGATAATATCTCTTTCAATTCAACATGATACTTCTAGAAAGGAGGAATCAGAATGTCTAGCTTCAATTAGAGCAAATGTTTTGGTTCTTTCATTTGCATTCCCTTAAATCTAAGGTAGACCATTATTTAGCCAGTTTTTGGTGTGGATAAGCACTTTTTGGAAGTCTTGACTTTCTTCAGTTATATGCAATACTATGGAAATACTGCTGAGAGAAGCTTTTCGTCCATATTGACTGTTTTTAATTTTGAAGTTATTAAATTATACACCAAAAATCATTACCCAAATTGATATTTTAAAACGCTAGTAAGTTTTTTTTTACCTTGAATATTTTTCATTACTCAGTCCACAGTCATATTATTTTGCGCATTAGGGATATTTGAATTGACAAATATATTGTTTCAACACCTGGCTCAGTATTTCTCTGTATGTAATAAATATTAATATATAATTTCATTCTGAAAGTGTTTGACAGATGGCAGTAGAAGTCACATAAACATAATATTTTTGTTAACTATACATTCTTGTAAATATCATAATGTACTCTAGTAACAGAAGGTATTAAAATTTGAACAAATATATTAATTCCGTCACATGTGTCATACATGAATTGTATGTTGCAACGTCGTTTATCCTCGAGGGTAAAATGTGACTCCTGTAGTTTATCCTCTAGGCCCTCTAGGGTACAAATTTGAGAGTATAATTTTAGATTCATTGCTGTTTATACATTTAACTATTTTTAAATACACAGTGAAGTTTTTTGTGCCCTCCGTAGCTTAGTCTAAAATGTTTGGTATCCATCCAATGGTTCCTAGTTAAATTTCCTATGATACCCCAAAAGTGGACTTTAAATCTGGTTGAAAGAGTTAATTATAACCATTTTTACAATATATATGTGTGCGCGGTAGTATTACGAATATATACAAACAAACGAAGTCTGGCGTGCCTAGTTCAGTGGTCCTAAACTCGAATGCTAGATTAATGGAATTAAGTTCAACAGTTATCTTACTGCCACGCTCTTTGATATATCCATATAACCAATGTACATATGAAGAGTACCATACGAATTAATAAACTCATGTGTTTCGTCTTCCATATTTTAATGATAAATATTGTACGATATTTTATTAATACAAGTTAAAAATAAATTTATTTTGTTTTTGTCAGCAAATTTTCAGATTTTTTTGATAATCTAGATATTTATGTTGCAATAGAATTTATAATATAATGCAAGCATAAGTGGGAGTCGTGGTAGAGGACGACCAAATAAATTGTGGTTGGACTAAACGAATTTAATTTTAAAATGAAGGAAAGATGGTAAGACACTTGTCTGCCGATCCGGAGGTTGCGGGTTCGATCCCCGCTGGAACTCAGATTTTTTTAAATAGGATTCCAGTCTGGTTAACACTTAGGGCCTATAAAAACATCTTTCTGGTTGGTTGGAAGAGATTGCCACATGGCAATAAACTCGCCAGGTTAAAAAAAAAAGATGTGTGTATGTGAGGAGGCGAATTGGCGCACTGACGTCTCTGTCTATCCCAACAGAGAAATAACGTGGTGGTAAATATGATGTAGAATATATATATTATTTTTTTTCATGTGTTATTTAAAGTTCTTTTTCGATTTTTTAGTCAGTACTCTCAAAATAAATTAGAAAACCGACAAAGTTCTAATTCTTGAATAATGGCCGTGAACTTCTATACGAGTATATGGAGTATACGCCAGTATCAAGTGATGACCCATAGATGTCATACTGTATTCAAGAGGTTCAAGCAGCACATACAATGAAATTATACTTAAAATTATTATCAAGTACTTAAAATTATTATCAAAAATACAAAACTTTGTCTTAAATTAACATGGAGATACAAAAAGCAGTAGTAATAATAAATTACAGTCATTGTTTAAAATTATTTAATATTAATATGTATATTTAAGTTCAATATATGTATGTATACCACCAAGTATTACCAAATTTCACCAAACAGACTTACGTAATTCTACGGCGTTTTGGTAAAGAGGTACAAGTCATCAATTACTTATTTGCCAGTTTGAAGTTTTGCAACACTTCTATTCCTGAAATACAGACCTCAGGTAAATTGTAAAGGTAAACTTTGAATACATAAATTATTTATGTATTCAAAGTTTACCTTTAAAATTGACCCGAGGTCTGTATTTCAGGAATACAAGTGTTGCAAAACTTCAAACTGACAAATAAGTAATTGATGACTTGTACCTCTTGACCAAAACGCCATATAATTGTCGACGACTTATTTTATAGTGGTAAAGAACTTAGATTTGTTTTTAGTGAAACAACGCTTACATAGAACAAGAATTGGATTTTTTGAGAATTTTATGGATAGATCTTGAGATATTGAAAACACACGAGCTCACTTGTAGAACGAGATGCAAGTTGCTTTGCAGAATCGAAACCTTCCACATGTTGATGCAGGGTTATTCAACTCGAGAAACAAAGTATTGTTAATGTTTCGTTTATACTAGATTATTTATATTAATAAAGGAGAGCACAAAGTTAGTAGCTATTTCTAAATACTGTTGTGGTATTCTGGCAAATACTATATATACTTATATTAAAAATATCTAAATTGTTGCAAAACCCATTTATGAGCTTGTGTGAAACAATTTTTTCCAAATTGATTTTAACTATAATTTATAGATATACTCATTTATACCATATATATATGACTTGATAGTTTTTAATGTTATAAGTAGAATTAAGAAAGAAATCTTAATATGGTCTGGATCTATCGAGAGAATGAGTTCTGAAAGATTTATAGATAAAATAAATATATACATACGTCTTGAATGTCGTACGAGGAAGAGGTAGACCGAAGAAAGAATGAAATAATATATTTGGAGAACTTTTGACTGAGGGAAAGGTAAGTAGCATGAAAAACGGAAGAGCGTGTATATGAGTGTGGATGAAGCAAAGTTGTTTGAGTGAATATGAAGTTGTGGAGATCTATCCTCTGCCTACATCAAAAGCGATATAGAGTTATGTTATGATATTTGTGTGCATGCAGGATTGATTTGATATTTCAAATAAAGCATAATTTTTTTTGTTTTTCTGGGTTGGGTCCTTTTTGCAAATGTACATCCAAATAACTAAAAACAACTGAAATGCGACTTGATTTTAGTTAAATGTCACTGTGAATAATCAACCTTAATTAGGGCTAAATACTACAAATATATAATATATTCGAACATTTTAGGCAGTACTTTCGACGCCAGTGGATGGGTCGTGGATTTATTTTATTAATAATACCGTTGATATTATTATTGTTTTTTAATTTATTTCTAGGCGATTGTTAGTTGCCTTTAATAAAAAAGCGCTCCTTGAGTTATACAGCGTTATACAGATCATCTACATTATACGTATGAAGATATCTATACAAAGCCAATACTCGTTTCTGCTTAACTGTATTTCGCATCCGTTGCATGTAATACAACCTGGTGGACAAAGTGATACAAATTGCCTTGTGAGAATTTCTTCCAACCACATGTTTGTGCAAACTTTAGATAGCTGATAAATATCAATTTCTTGTAGTCCTCATAATATAGGAAGTATATACCGTTTAAAAATATTTTGTCTCTCGTCCTGTTATTTATTAACAGGGTATAAACTGGGCATAGAATCGCTGTTTGTTAGAGACGGGTGTTATTAACATAAGAGAATTAATAAACGAATTTTTATTTGGTTTGGTCATTTGGAGAGAATGAGTTGTAAAATACAAAACAAACGTATTTGTGGAAAATGAATAGTAGACCGAAAAACGAGAGTAGGAGATAATTGGAGAATTTTTACTGTGAAAAAAATAACACTGACGAACAGAAGTGAAACTTGGACTTGTCAGAATAAGGATAAGAGTAAGCGTAACCTCTCCGCGAGTACCGCCCCAACCGTGGGGCCATGCAATACGTAGACACCGTATGGCCCCGCGGTTGGGGCGCAGTGATTATTTCTCGAATATTCCCAGATTATGTCAGGATTTGGACTACCCATGACATATATTTATGATACCACACAATCAAATCATTTATCGGCTAGTTACATGTTTTACCAACTGAACAACGTGTTTTAAAAATTTCATTAATATCTTACTACTCGAGAGGTTAATACTGTAGAAATGCATCCACCAAGACAAAATGTGGAGTGTCAATTTATGAAAGAAGGCGGAATAAAGATATAAGAAATGAATGCATGGATAAAATTGTTGTTTTAAGTTACATGAAGAAAGAAGCTTAAATATGGCTTGAACTTCCGTGTGGAAGGTCGTCGGTTCAAACCCCGCGCTGTGCTACTCCCCTTGAACGACCCATACACTTTTTCCGCCTAGTGTTCGATGATATAAGGATACCTATGACTTCGGCTATATACATTCTTTAAAAAAAAAAGAAGAAGAAAAACGAAAGACACGTGGAGATAATGAATGACGAAACGAGTGTACAAATGAGAAGTGCTTGGTGTTCGTGGAAGAGGTATCATAGACTGACGAAAACATGGCTGGATTAGTGGGGCAGATATTGAATTAAGGTAAAGTGAAAAGCACGGATAATTTAAAATTATGCATGATGGGATGTATGAATGTGGAGGAAACCAAAGTTGTGTGATTGAATTGAAAAGTGTGGAAATCTGTTCTCGATTTTTCGCGATCTGAAAACGGCGCAGTGATCTCGTGTAGCATGACAGTCAGCGTTACATAAACATTTTTGTTCACAATCGGGAATCGATCCGAAAACACAGGTCGAGAGACAAGCGATTTACGAATAGGTCAAGGAAAAGGTCTTTTTGAGAATAATTCAGCTTGTTTGAATTTTTAAAACGCCTAATCCTAAATTAAACATCACCAATGAGTCAATATGGCAAAAAGTCTACAGTAAATACATCCCCCATACCGCAATGGATGGTAATTTTTTTGACGAGGGGAGGAATGTTGTATGCATTTTCCCGCCGCTGCCCCTGTCCCCCTGCACTGTATGAGCCGCCCTTTGTGCTTGGCGCCCTCTATGGCCCTTGAGGCGGGCCCTCCCCCGCCGCCTGCACTGCAAGCCGCTTTACACCCTCGTTATCAATCCTCTTCAAGCGAGCGGCCTCTTTATATGAACTTTATTATACAACATCTCAACGTGGGCTAATTCTCGGTTTAAAAGATCAATTTTTTTAATAGATAAATATATACGAGTATATATAATCGGTTATTTATGAAATTTAAAATTATTTACTAATGAGATTTAATTTTTGCGTGTATAGTAGAACAATTTTTTGAAAAAAATAAATATAAAACAGGAATCCAAGAATCCGTATAAAAAGACAAAAGATTTGTGTAATGATTGAAAGTTTGGTACTCCATCGTCTTTGCCTCCCTTGACAGCCTACGTTTCCTACTCGGGTTAATTTTTTTTATTCTTGACATCTTTCCACTATATTTAATAAAGTTGATAGCATGAATTCTAGTTTTAGTATTGACTAGAGCTAAAATCACATAAAATAAACACCATTCTGTTGATGCCCTAATAGTGAAACTCATCACTGATTGATTCAAGATGATTTAAAAAAATGTTAAACCAATAAAATATATACATTAGTGAATTCTACCAAGAACCATGGTTGGACAACTAAACTGAAATATAAAACTCTGTAAGGTAACATATTTTGGTAATGAACAACAGTGCTGGTACGAGGGTTGCTACTTAAGTTTTGAGATATGGCAACACCCGTGTAGATACGTCAAATCTGACACCAGCATCGTAAAGTTTGACGTTTTTAATGGTATACAGTGACTTGGAAAAATGGAATTAAACCGTGAACATTTTCGTGCGATGATTTTTTATGATTTTCGACGGGGACTAACTCAACAACAGTGTGCCGATCAACTCGCTTCGACTTTTGGTGATGAAGCACCATCCCGGGCCACTGTGTTTCGCTGGTTTTCCGAATTCAATCGTGGTTGTAGTTCGCTCCAGGACGAATTTCGTGAAGGTCGTCCAAAATCGGTTGTTGCGCCAGAAACATCGATGCTGTGCGTGAACTGATATTGCAAGATCGTCATGTGACTTATCGTGAGATTGAGGCATGTTTGGGCATTAGTTCCACTCGCATACATTCAATATTGCATGAACATTTGGCCGTCAAAAATATTTGTTCGCGTTGGATACCGCATAATTTGACAATCGCTCAAAAAAAGGCTCGTGTCGATTAGTCCAAAGAAATGTTGAAAAAATTCAATCGCGGTGCTTCAAAAGACGTCTATAAGATCATGACAAGTGACGAATCATGGATCTATGCATATGAGCCAGAAACTTAACAGCAATCGACTGTATGGGTCTTTCAAGACAAGCCAAATCCAACAAAAGTTGTTCGCGCACGAAGCACTTCGAAGCAAATGGTGGCTTGTTTCTTCGATATAAATGGTCATGTCGCAACAGTGCCTTTAGTGGAACGTCTTGCTGTCAATTCTGAATGGTACACCACCATTTGTTTGCCAGAAGTGTTCGGAGAAATGAGGAAAACCAACCGCCGAAGACGGATCATTCTCCACCACGACAATGCGAGCTCTCACACATCGGCTCAAACAAGTGACTTTTTGAGCACTCAAAACATCGAATTGATGGATCATCCGCCGTACAACCCTGATTTGGCACCCAATGACTTCTTTTTATTCCCGAACATCAAAAATAAATTGCGAGGTCAACGTTTTTCGACGCCTGAAGAAGCGGTTGATGCGTTCAAAACGCATGTTTTGAAGTTACCTCATTCAGAGTGGAAAAAGTGCTTCGAAAATTGGTTCAAACGCATGCAAAAGTGTATTGATCTTCATGGAGAGTATTTTGAAAAACAATAAAGCCATTTTCGATGATAAATATTTGTTTTTACTTGTCTGTCTCAAAACTTAATTAGCAACCCTCGTATAAGTTGGCTGTTTCAGAGGACATCCTGGTTTTAATCTTGCTTTCAGTCCATCTGAGTATATTTCCATATTTCTTCTTATAATTTGTTAATACGGCTTTTCTGTGACTGGTAAGATGCCTGTCTTTCGACCCAGGAGTTGTGGATTCTATTCGCGTCAGTATCCATTTTGTTTACCAAAGTGTTCTAGTCTGATTTTCTCCGAACATTTTTGTGATTGGAAGAGATTGCCAAGTGACAATACACCTACCAGGTTTTATTCTATACAAGTAAAATATGGCGACCTCCGTGGTCTAGTTGGTAATACACCTGTCTTCTAACCCGGGGGTTGCGGATTCGATTCCCGTTTTTTAAAAAGGTTCCAGTTGGTTTTCATTTGAACATCTTACTGGTTGGTTGGAAGAGATTGCAACATGACAACAATCCCGCCAGTTTTTGTTGTATACAAATAAAGAGTAATAAATAATACAATACAATTATTCGTTTTTTATAAACAGAATGATTAAACACAAATGTGAAAAAAATGTACATACTATAAAGTGACAGGCTTGAATTGCTTTACATAAAGAAGCCTTGTAAAGCGAGACAGACATGCCACTTTAATCTATGTTTATTATGTAGAATTTTTTCACATATATACGTTAAATCATTCTGTTTAAAAATGGACTTCTACAATATTAATACCAAATCTATTAATGCATTTTTATGAATTTAGAAACAAAACGTTATTGACTTGATATTTAATTACGAAACAGCGCTATACTCGTATATGTCATCCATTTAGAATTATTTATTACAAAAGAAAAATATAGCAATTAAAAAATGTATGTTTAATAATTTATATACTTGAGTATTGAAGGCAGTGATATAATACATACATTGAAAATATCCCCCGACATTTCTTATTTCCGTTTCTCCCTCCTCCCTGATAGACACCCCATTTCTCCCTCGTAACCACAAGACTCCTTGTTGTCCTTTTCGAGTGCTTTTTGAACACTAAGCATTTTTTCCTTATCTAAGCAACTGGAAAATTTGATGCGAAGCATCTCTGTTTACTGTCAAGTTGCCAGGACTCTTATGTAAAGGATTGTCGACGGATTTTATTATATTTAAAAAAAATTATTGCTTATTAATTTAATTTAAAAACTTTTTTATTTATTGTAAAAGCACTTCCAGTATGACACCAAGTCATCAGGGATATGTTCTTACTATCAATAATATTCGATAAATTGTAAAATACGTTCATATCATCACGCCATTTTCCTGTCGGGGTAGGCAGAAAAGACAGAGCTTCAAACTTACATATATCTACGCACATATCCTTCGCCTCTTCTACATCCATACACCTTTTTATACAACTCCTACGATGTATCTGACTTTCTACATTTCCTTCTTTCGAAATATTCATTTGATTTATTTATACTTTCCTTGGTCTTTCTCTCACTCGCCTTCCACTCATATTTGTACTATATATATTTGTTTTGTTAGCCTATCTTCGTTCATTCGCTCTTTATGTCCAAACCATCTCAGAATGCTTTTCTTCATATTATTCAACATCAGCTTTAAGTTCACGTTCATCTCTTATCATTTCATTCTGTATTCTGTCATATATTGTCACCCTATGTATTCTTCTAAGTACACGCATTTCTACAGCATTTTTTTGGTATTTTTCCACGTCCAAGTTTCACTCCCATGCATCAAAGTTGACACCAAAATACTCTTTATGGATTGTGAAATAATAAGACTATTAACTCGACGAAGAACAGGATATCCACAAGGAAATTTGTGGAAGTGAATTTGTACGGTAAAGCGAAAATTTCTTTTCTTTATGCTTTTTAATTCAACGGTATGAATTTTTTTATCCAGGAATGAAATAGAGAGTTATTAATTTTAAAAAATCGACACATTGAACTTTCAGCATTAAAATTTGAACGTAACTCAGCATTAAAATTTGAACATAACTCACCATCACCAATCGAGTGGCGTTTCATTATCATCTTTATCAGTCATCTTACTTGCAGTGTTGAAATTGGGCTTCTCTCATTTTTGTCTTCATTCGGTCCTATCCTGTGCCAAACGTCTCCACTTAGGTTAGCCAACAAATTTATTCCAGTTCGGGGTCACCACTCGACCAATTGGGCGATTTTGTGTCCATTTGACTATTTAAATTGTTTACCTAATTTTAAAGCACAAAATTAACCTGATTCATGTACAAAATTGTTGATTTCGCATCAAAATTATGTTTAAAAAGTGATATTATATTTTTTTTACTTGCCTCTTATACTAACATATGGATGCACGATGTAAAATATTGTGTTAATACGCCTTGTAATCCGCTAACAAAATCGATATTTTTTTCCAGAATTAAAAATTTCCCCAGGTTTCCTTTCATTTATTTCAATACGTGTTTCAAAATAGAATGTATTGGATGCAATTTATTTTAATTTTGTTGAAAGAGCGACGTATTTTTGCTTTGTAGCGTTGTACTTTTCCTTATTTCTTTTGGGCTTTCTGAGCGATACACATTTAATCAATTCAAAAAGTAAATAGATCGATTTTATCATTCATTGTAAGTAATATTTGTCAAAAAGATGTTTGCGATTCTAAAGTTGTAATTATTTAATAAAATTATTGTTTATAAAATCTAAAGAACCTTCTGAACAGGAATAATTCCTATTTAAGGGGAAATTATGCGCTATATTGTCTATGTTATTGTTATGTCTGTTTATCTATGATATTAGTATTGTTTTAACTCTCGATAAGTAACTATTTTAGATGCTGTTTTTTCAATATCTTCAAATTACCTTGTCTATTATTAGTATTGTCTCTCTGTATTCTGGTTTTCATTTTATATTTCGAATCTGTGTCTGAGAGATGTTCCTTCGGAGAGAAGTAGAACTTAGAGGTCGATTTCGTCTTGAATAAATTGATTGTTCCGAATCGATCCAATAGGGCGGGATATTATGACAAGAGCTTTTGCCATTACTGGTCCTGTGGCGTGGAATGGTCTACCTCTAAGTGTTGGAAATTAGGGTGGCGTTTGCAGTTTAAGAAAGCACTTGAAGAATACCCTTTTTATGATTTGATGTGAACACTAAACACACACACTTCACTACATCTGAAATCGAATGTGTTACTATCACATATCTACAAAGATTTTATATGAACACTAAACAAATACACACTACATCTGAAACCGAATGTGTTATTATCACATATCTACAAAGATGTTGTTTATAGTTAAGGCATTAACATTGAGGACGTTTAAAGACATTGTAATTTATTTTTATCAAACACTGTTTATTCCATTTTTTTGTGACGGTATAATAACCCTACCGGTTTCAAGGCTTTTCCCTGAAGATGAGGTGAAAGCCTTGAAACCGGTAGGGCTATACCGTCACAAAAAAGTGGAATAAACAGTGTTTGATAAAAATAAATTACAATATCTACAAAGATTTCTTTATAGTTCGTCTTCTCTTTGTGAGTTTTCTGTGGTTTTTTTACCAAATATGTTTTTCTAAAACTATGCAGATGTAGGGAATTATCTAATCTAATGACCGCAGTCACCACCTTCCTATCCTCCACTCGATTTATTTATTAATACTGAATTCGAATATCGAGTTTGAATGTCCATGAGGAGAGTTTGCTCTCTAAACTTCTTCTCCCTGGCTCCATCCCAACTCACTGTCTGCGAAGACTGTTGGGGTCAGCTCTCCTCGTCCTCAGGTTATATGCTCTTCTGTCCCGGATTACGTCCCCCAGGCCGTGCCTCTGCATCAGGTTATCTTTTTGCACCACCCACGAATTCTTTGGTCTTCCTCTGGTTGTTATTCGAGGAAGATCCATGGAGATTGCCTGGGTTACAATGTGATAGGGTGTTCTGCGTCCAACGTGCCCACACCATCTCAATCCATCCGTCTCTCCTCCATCTTACTGTTGATGTCTGTAACACCTAGGCTTCCACGAATGCGTGAAAGAGTTTAGAGTCTGCTCTCTAAACGGCGCTATATAAATTTTTCTTTTATTATTATTGTCATAGGATATAATTGTTAGATGAGTTGCAGGATTCGTGTCGTAGTGTCCAGTATTTGAATAGAATGGCTTAGATTATGGATTTGCTAAACTGCCACTAAATTATGTAGGTTATTTTAAAATCACAGATTTTTTTCAGTTCAGTTTCAGTTCAGATAGTGACTTTTAAAAATCGATTTTTATGTTATGTTTTGAAATCAAATACTGCATATCTTTTGTTATTATTCCGTTTACATAGCTAAAAATGCACTCTTAAAAAATATCGGTTGGTTGATGGAATTGTATTTGGGAAGATCAATTTTGTCAAAATTGACGATACCCAAAACATTAAGTATCTGTCTAAAATACATTATACCACATCACTTTCTCGCCAGGGATAGAGTACTAGTTAGGAAGATAAGCAAGTATCCACCATCCACCCCACGAGGTAACACACGTGGGCTGATCCACCAAATAAGACGGTGGGGGCGCCGCCCGAGCCGCCCTCATCCCTCCTCCGCCCCTGTCCCGGCCCGCCCTGCCACCGCCTGAATATTTATGGGGATTTGTGTGTACGGGTGCGCGGTAATGACGCCAGATCGCCCGCAAATCCCCGGATCATTCTTCATTTCGTCACTCGCAACGCCAAAACTCACACCAATACCCCGCCGGTATCGCCTTGAATGGTGATGTAAACGATCCTTCGAGATTATTTTCGCTTACACGTTTGATTAATAGTTGTTTGATCCCATTTTGGGAACCACGGTTTGGTTACTAAACCGCTGTGATCACTAAAGCGGTAATTCGAATTAGTTAACCCCTAATAAAAGTCATTCAACATAAGCTTAATTTAGTTTATTTTCAACGCGTGAAACTTTCGTATTTTGGATGTTATGTTAAACCATTTAGATATGTAAGTGTAGTGTATACTGGTATATTCATTTCAAGTATCATAGTCAAGCTTTCTTTTGCACAAATAATAATAATATATTGTTTATAGTTAACTTTGTGGAGGTTTAAAGACATTGTAATTTGTTTTATCAAACACTGTTTATTCCACTTTTTGTGACGGTATAACTCCACCGGTTTCAAGGCTTTCACCTCATCTTCAGGGGAGCATAAACAAGACTGAATTCTGTTCGAACTGGTACCGATATACACGCTTCTAACGGTTGGGGACTGAGGGCAGAGGGAGGCATGGGACGACCTCGGCGAGCAGGGGAGAGATTCTTGGTATATATGTGTTTGCTAGATGTTCGCCTCGATATACTGATTTAGACATTTCTAGGGCCTCTAATCTGTCCAATTTATTTCCGTTACTACTGATGTTACAATTCTTACATAGCAGTAGTAACGGAAATAAACTGGACAGATTAGAGGCCGTAGAAATTTCTAAGTCAGTATATCGAGGCGAACATCTGGCAAACACGTATACGAGTATACCAAGAATCTCTCCGCTGCTCGCCGAGTTCGTCTCACACCGCCCTCAGTTCCCAACCCGAATGCCCCCATCCGTTAGAAGCGTGTATATCGGTACCAGTTCAAACATAATTCAGTCTTGTTTGTGATCCCTTAAAGGTGAAGTGAAATCCTTGAAACCGGTAGGGTTATACCGTTACAAAAAGTGGAATAAATAGTGTTTGATAAAACAAATTACAAATATTAATACATATCATCACGGCGTGTCCCTTGCGGGGTAGGCAGAGATAACATATCTCATATTTTTTTATATCTAAGCACACAACTTTTGCCTCCTCCACATTCATATGTCTCGTCATGTATAATCTGCTATCTTCTCACTTAACCTTCTTTCAAAATCTGGTCCATTTGGTCCAGCCACTTTTTTTTTCGGTCTACATCTTCCACGCACACCTTGACTCAATAGATAATAATAAAAATACAGTTTATCTAGCGACATTTAGAGAGCAGACTCTCTTTGAGAGCAAAATTATCATTGTTTAGGGTAGATTGCTTTATGAAAAAAAACGATGCTGTGTTCTAGTTGGAAGAGTCGAGTAAGTTAGATAAGGTAGAACCTTCCATTGGTTTTTCATTGTGATAGTTTTTGAGTGGATTGATTTCGGTCACTGTATAGCGCTATAGAAATATATTATGTTATTTTATCGAGATTTGTAAAATTTATAGTGAACAGGGTCTGTATATCATTTGCTAAATTAATATTGATGAGAAAAATTAAAGATCGACGCGGAATCGACAGAAGGGGCTTCTCTTGGTCATGCTACATTCGCGAACGGACAGGTATTCAAACAGTTGAGGAACTGTTCCGTGCCGCCAAAGACATATATTTTCTCAAGACGACCTCTGTGGCCTACGTAAGACGCATGTCTCGCAACTCGTTGCGGAGAGTTGCGCGTTTGTTCCCGTTGGAACCTGGATTTTTTTTCAAGGATTCCAGTGTGGTTTTACTCGAGACCTATTTAACGTTTTCTAGTTGGTTGGAAGAAATTACCACAAGGCAATATGCTCGCAGGGTTGTACGTATACAACGAAAGTATAATACAATACGTTAGGGGAATCAGACACGGCACATGAAGAAGTTTCGTTATTCTTTAACTGAATTTAGAAAAATAATGTTTTTTCGGAACTGTATTCAAATTTTTATTTTTAATTTAATCGCTTTGGTATTGATTTGAATTAGCAAGTCGTACCTAATAATAAATTGTCGTTTCTTTTATATTGGCAATTTTATCTTTCATTAGTGTTGGTGGCTTATTCCTTTGTAACACTTTCGCGGGGCTGCCGACCTCTTCTGGGGGGGGGAGGGTGCGCCCTGTCACACTGATCCGCCTGATTTCACCACTTCCATGTTGTGACAACTCGGCGCCCTTATTTTCCGGGCCAGGTGAGCCGCCGCCCCCACATGCCCTGCACCCCGTGTGTGTGTGGTGGGGAGGGCGCATGCCGTGAATGCCAAATCAGATTATGCTCAGCCCAAAACACCGCCCCGACCCCGCGGGAAACTCTTACAAAGTCCCGCGTCAAAAGATCGGCCGAGGAGCTTATTCTT
Source organism: Odontocerum albicorne (assembly GCA_949825065.1). NCBI lineage: Eukaryota > Metazoa > Arthropoda > Insecta > Trichoptera > Odontoceridae > Odontocerum > Odontocerum albicorne. Next base: position 5,627,168 of record OX463839.1, read on the forward strand.
GTCAGGGATACACACTCGTGTCTCATCCGATACTTGCACCACCTATTTCTCGTGTGTTTTTAACTGTTTACAATTCTAAGATTTGCCTACGACTTGAGCTCTATAGTTTTCATGAGCCTCAGAAGAACGGCACCTAATTATATATAATGATATGAATTCTGCATTCAAGATACGGTGACGCTATATTTATTGTTCTTATACTATTCTTATTACATTTAAAGCCGAATGTAACTGTCTCATGTTGGGAGTTCTACAACGGTGTCTTTGTAGTTTGTCTTCCTTTGGCAAGTTTTCTTAGCAATCTATCGACCGCAGCCACCCCTTTTCTATCTTACACTCAACTTATGTATATTTATTGTGTAATATTTTTAATCTTTCAATTATAATGGGTTCGAATCCTGAGTTTGGCCGCCCTTGAGGTGAATATGCTCTCTAATTAGCGCTGTGTAAATTGTCGCTATGTTAAGTTTCTTAGAATTCTACAATATTAATGCAGAGGGAAAATGTTTAAGAAGTCTGAAACCTTTTGTATATAATTAGTGGAATAACTAAGTAATTTGTTGTTGAATACTCTAATATGGAGTTCCACAAAATTAATTCCGGAGCCTTGGTAAATAATTGAAAACGACATTATTTATAACAAAATATCCCTCGTCCTTGACACCCATACAATTCACTTTCTAATATAATCTCTTCTTTTTCTCCCTGGCTCCATCCCAACTCACTGTCTGCGAAGACTGTTGTGGTCAGCTCTCCTCGTCCTTAGGTTGTATGCTCTTCTGTCCCGGACTACGTCCCCCAGGCCGTGCCACTGCATCAGGTTATCTTTTTGCACCACTCACGAATTCTTTGGTCTTCCTCTGGTTGTTATTCGAGGAAGATCCATGGAGATTGCCTGGTTCACAATGTGATCGGGTGCTCTGCGTCCAACGTGCCCATATCATCTCAATCGCCTCTCCTCCATCAACACCTAGGCTTCCACGAATGCGTGAGCTTTTTATTTTGTCTCTTAGGGACACGCCAGCTGACCATCTTAGCATGCGCATTTCAGCAGTTTCTAGTTGCCTGGAGTAACAGCTATACATCGTCCAGCATTCGGAGCCATAGAGGAGTGCGGGTCTGACAATCGTTTGGTATACTTTTCCTTTTAACTTTTCTAATATAATTTCTAGTTCCCTTAAGATTTATCTTTTATTTTATGTTAGTTTTTCTCAAAATATTGTTTTCATATATTACACTACGTTAAAGACAAAATCTGATTGATTGGAAGACATTGCTTGACTCTCTTTGAAGGCGAAATCATCCTTGTTCAGTTTCTCTGTTTTCTAAGTTTCTCAATTCCATGCAAATACATTACATCTACAAGATGTATTTTCATGGAATTGAGAAATTAAAACAAATGAATTATCTCTGAACTGATGAAATATGGGTTAGGTCATTTATGTATTAATGTATGATTTATTTACTGTTTTGTTAATGTCCTCTTAGAACAAATGGTCTTCAATAAAAAAAATATATAATACCACGAAGAGGGCTAGCATGTATGTTCATCGTTCATATGTCAATCATGGTTAGCATTCATGCTTGGCATACAGCGTTCCGTGTTCGGTTTTTGGTATATTTCGGTTCTGGGCTGACTTTATTTTGAGATCTTCTTTATTTGTTGTATTTGTGTCTGATACAAATTGTGGGAGCACACTTGAATTGACTTAAAACTAATAATTATCGAGTACATAGAGAATGGTACCACATTGTTTCGAAAGGGGCGATATGTAAATTATAATATAAATTTCAAAAGTATTCTTTTGTGTGTACATTTTTATGACTATTTTCATTGCTTTAGGATAAGCAGGTACACAAATGTCGTGAAGCGATAATCGTTTATGAGAAACAAAGGTATGTCGTATACGACAAATACACTATTAAAAAGCTTTATACGCTGATAGAATTTGAAATTAGCTAGTTGTGTGTGTACATTGCATCGAATATCCGAGATCTGGCCTCGTATTACGGGCCAGTTAACGGACAGGATATCTCATTGAGTTTATCATAAATTGTAGCAATTTCATATAGCCATTTGAGCTGAATTGCTAATATAGCGCAATGAAAAACTCTCTTAGATGCGACGATTCATCCATTTCGACAGATCGTTTATTCCACTACAGGGATATTATAGAAATCATAAGACCAGTCGTTGGTATAATTTAAGTGTACTGTGTTATCGATTCGATTCAAATATATGACATAAATCAAATGGTTACCATTATGTAGCGGTCTCAAATTTAATCACGAAATTAGTGGCGTGTTAATTTATGAAAGGAACACTTCGGAAATTAATGATTGACGGAAGAAAATTTCGTTAGAAAAATATAGACCGGAACATTGAGATAGTTTTTGCATGTGAAGAAAACATACATACCCTCACTTCGTTTCCCTGATATGGTAGCCAACTTTTCCATGTCGACACACATATTTCGCCTCTTCTCTACGCATTCTCATACAACTCCTACGATTATTTTTACATTTGCTTTTAAAATCACTCGATCAAATCATACTCTCCTCGGTCTTCCTCGACCATGTGTTCTACGCACATTTGCACTGTATATTTGTTTTACTTCATTCATTCGTTCCACGTGCACATCTTAGAATGCTCTTTTTCATATTTCTCAACACGTCAGCTTTAAGTTCACATTCACCCCTAATCACTTAATTTCCTATTATGTCATACATTGTCACAGTATTCTTCTAAGTGCACGCATTTTTGCAGTATTTATTCGACTTTTTTCAATATTTTGTAGACAGGACGAATGAAGAAATAATTACTGAACGAACATGCGCATGTGGCAGAAGTAAACCGAGAAAAACATGACTGACCTAACTTGGCCAGAATATGTTAAAACGATAAGTTGGGACAAATGATGTATACCTATACAATACCATCTCGCCATTTTCTTTTTGGGGTACGCGATAGAGAGGAATGAAGGAAGAAGTTGAAAATAAGAATGCTTGATTAGAAGAATGTGTAGATTTGTTATCTTTGTCAACAATGTAAAGACGATATTATAATATGTCTTTATAGCGTTGACGATGTATCCAAGATGTATCAAGTGTTTTAGTTACTTCGACTAAATACTATTTCACATTGCAATTAATGCAGTTGTGGGATGCGCGTAATAAGTAATATTTAATTTATGAAATGAGTCTTGAAATTTGAACACTGGAAGCAATTTTTTCTCTAAAAAACCTAGTAAAAAGCCCTAAAACATACGCACACATACATACCATCACGTCATTTCCTGTTGTGGCAGACATATATGACAGAGTGCCATGCTTTTCTCTCTCGACACACGCTCTTAGCCTTTTCTACATTCATACATCTTCTCATACAATTTCTATGATTTCTCCGACTTTAAATTTACTTCTGTCAAAATATCCCACATTAGATCCAACCATACCTTTCTTGGTCCTAATCACAAAGTTGCCATCAAAATACTACTCAGCAGATTTTGATACTATCCAGTTCAAGTATATATGTTTTAGTGCCCCGTTGACTTTGTTTCCTATCGCTACACGCCTTTCGATACCCCTCTTAATTCTTCCATCATCTGGAAAAACAACCTACCCAAATAGCAGAATTATAAAAAAATATAATGTCTTGAAACCTCCACTCATATTTCTGACATTAGAAGGCAGACCATTCCACGCCACAGGATTAGCAACGGCAAAAGCTGTACTATAATTCCCCACCATATTGGATTAATTTGGAGCAAACATTTATTAGATGAAGAAGAAATCGACTTTAAAGTTCTATTTATCTCTGAATGAACATTCCTTTGATATATATTCGCAAGATATGTCTAAGGAATGTTCTTGAAAACAAAGAGACAAAGTTTGAAATCAATCAATTTGAAGTGATGATGTGTGAGGAGTTTAATTTCGCATGATGTTTCCAGTTGTAATTGAGTGTCACTGTTTGTCAGGTTTATGAGAACGTACAACGGAGTTTTGTTTTTATGTAATCAAAAATTGGAAAGAAGTATCGATTTATTTTTTCATGCTAAATATCCTCAGTGAGATACAGGCAAAAGCCTAGTTTTTTACTGGGGATACGACAAATGAAAGGCAACAAACCCAGATCCATTAAAATTGTATGTCCAAATTAAATTACCTGTTGTTTTTCGCAAATTATGTATATTTCTTGTCATGTGTGATAATAAATAAATAAATAAATAAATCCGGTCGCAACACTTAAGCAAGTGTAGACTTTTTAGAAGCGGACCGAGATGGCAATATTTATAGTATAGACTAGCATTTACCATGAGGTGGAATGAACATAATATCCTGTAGTGAGTTGATTCATGCTGAAACGACAATAGTACTTGCGAACGGGGTTGGTCCGCGACCCGCCACTTGTTTATTCCTGGGCAGGGCCATCGCGGTGTTTTGTCTCATCCCTCCTGTACTTTGTAAAGTATTAAAGATTTACGTCGGCTTGTACACCCGTATAGAGTCATTATTACGAAGCCTCAGTACTTTTCCGGGAGACCTCTCCGCCTCTCTGGGAAAGCCGCTTAATGCTATCTCCCGCGTGAGTGGCCCGGGGTTTATTGCCCGCGATAAATATTATTATTCCGCTTAATTTATTCCGCTTGTATGCCCCTAAATCCGGCCGACTGACTACCTGACTTCAACCTTAGTCAAATCAACTCTCTTCCTTCGAGGAAAAACCACGAAAGTCCTATTTCATCGCAATTTGAAACAAATAAATATTAATTATGCCTGTTTGCTTCCGATTTAGTAATTAATATATTATTTATTTTATCTTTAAAAAAAATAACTATTTGTTTCACCGCGGTCACATTTTAATCGATCTTTTGTAAAATAAATTAACGCACTGTTTTATTTGTGAATTTGATACCGGTTTTGGAGAGGTTATCTGTAAATATGGAAAAGATCGAGCACTTCGAAACCGGTAGTAAACTTATATAAAACAATGGTGAATACAAAAATTTATTTACGAGAATTTAATATAAATCAGACGTATCGTTTAATTTATTTTATTATATTGTGTGACTCATCAATCTTTAGTCTGAATGTGTGTCCGTTGTTTAGTGCATATGTGGTATCCTGCCTATTTTACTTTACGGCTTTGAATGTAAGCATTTTACCAAGGTCCATGAGATGAAATTCCCAGTTTTGAGAACAGATGTATAAAGAGGTCGATGAGTATCAAACAGTAATTATAAGCCATAACCATCACGATACGATTAAAGGGGTGACTGTGGGTTGGTCACATATTAAGAATGTATCATTACCTTATATCATATGAGAAGATTCAAGGAGTTTACGATGAGCAGTCTTGGCCCAATGTAGGAGTACGTGGAATGTCTAATTGCGTACTGACCTGGATATAATCGTTTTGCGACATCTCTTGGTTTCTGATACAATGCAGAGGGTGAAATATAAATAATTAGATTCAATGGTATTGCACTTCTGTTGTTAGTACAACCTGATGGATTTATAGTAATGGGCAATATTTTAAACTGACTAAAAAGGTTAAAAAGGCATTAGAAGTTAAAAGGCTCACATTTTATAGTACCATAGAGAATCGAACCCTTAATCCCCAGGAGAATTCCAAGCCACCAAATACCTACTAAGCTTCAGAGTTGCTACATCCAGAACTATATATTAGTTCAGAATTGATGTTCTCATTGAAATATCCAGTGGTGAGGAAGATAGTAAAAACGTTTTTGTTCTCTTGTATGATACCCATCATACCTATATATGCACGATAGTTTTTGAACCACTGGGCGTTAGACCTCTGGCGTGAATCTACTTTAGTTCTTCTTAAGATGAGTAGCTGACTACTTTGTGGTAATGCCATCTCTCTAAATATACCGAGAGACAATCTCTCATACCCTATCTATGCATAACGTAAGCACTGCAGTCGTGCCCACATCCAACTCCGCTGTGGAAGCGCCTCTACGGAGAAAGATGGATTTCCCGACTGTTAAATTCTCTTTCTAAGTAAAATTTGACTTTTTTTTGTCAGTGTTTATTGTTAATTGTTTTATTTTTTAGTATTAAAAGAATAACAACAACTGAACGTTTCAACGTGAATATACACATAAGAAAAAACATAATAAAATGTGCCTAAATAGTTTTTAATGTACTCGTATTTTTATATTATAAAAAAAGTATGTTTTTGTATAAAAGCTAAATTTTCATTATTATTTTGCTGTCGACATATACCTACATACCAATATGTCATTTCCCTTTCGAGGCAGGCAGATAGGACAGAGCACCAGACTTGCCTATCTCGACACACATTCGCTTCTTCTACATTCATAGACTTCTCATACAACTCCCACGATTTATCTGACAGTTTTCTTACAAATACAATACACTCTAACCATACTTACATTGGTCGAGCAGTTCGTTGGTTGCAGTCATATTTTTTTTGCATAAAAAGGGGCTTCATGACTTTTAGAACGGCATAAAATGGAACATTCGTGGTTTCTTCTCTAAGTCAGTTGAACCTGCACGCAATGCGAAGGTAGCCCTGGGCTTTGGGTGTATTTTGTTGGTCTGTGAACGTTTCTTGAGTATGCGCCATTTTTAATATTCCATTTGTCAAAATGTTGATCTCGTAAATCAACCGTTTGATTGCTTCAGTCAACACGACTGTGACGTGTTTCCTACATACCTTACCCACCTGCCTAGAACCCGCCTAGATTTATAGTTTTATTTTTACCGAGTTTAAATGGGTAATTTTGTCAAATAAACTTCTGTCATAAAAACAAATTAGAGGTTATAAAAGATAAATTATTACAAGAAAATTAAATGTCACAGTTTTTCGTATTCATTCATTCTGGAACTATTTAAACATTTCATTATACGAGTATTTCCACTTCTCACAATATAAAATATCGATTTGATGATTTCGATTTTTTTGTATATCTTAATTTTAAAACCCGACCCGTGTAGTTCAATCAATACTCTTGAGAATATAATTTCTTCAGATCAAAAATTTATTTATTGTCATTTCTCCTAAACTTTCACAACGCTAGTAATATGTCCGGAAGGTTATTTCGTAGTTTTATGTCAGTCAAACTCAAAATTGTTATTTTTATATGAAACTTTATTCTGTAAATCTATTTTTGATATTTTCAGTATCTCCGCAATCTCTCGTGTCCCAGAGCGCTATTTATTCTCGATCAGTCTTGATTTGGTCGTCATCACTGACTTCCAGAGCGGACACCGTCTTCGAGTGACAATTACGGATATTTTTGAAACCACATTTAGTATACTATCGATTACTGCATCGTCGTCATACCCTGTATTTTTTTTTTGTTTGTCATTTTTCATTTGCAATAGTCAAAAAGCATAAATAAAAAAAAACGTTTTAAAAATTACGTCATAAATTCGCTCAAGCAATTTGGGTAAATCATGACCGAAAAATGCGCCTAACTAATATATATTCAGCGTGTTTGGAATGAAAATTTTGGCCTAACGAAATCTATCCAAAAAATACGAAATTACTTTCCGGATAATCCAATTTTTTTGCTGTCAGTCTTACATCTGAATAACATGAAGAAATCCCTGATCAATTTTGTGTGAAGGGTACTCCTCGATATCAAAAGACAACGAAATATTTGCTTAATTTCATACCCTATATTTTTTTTTGTTTGTCATTTTTCATTTGCAATAGTCAAAAAGCATCAATAACTGAAAAAAAACGTCTTAAAAATTACGTCATAAATTCGCTCAAGCAATTTGGGTAAATCATGACCGAAAAATTCGCTAAATTAATATATATTCAGCGTGTTTGGAATGAAAATTTTGGCCTAACGAAATCTATCCAAGAAATACGAAATTATTTTCCGGATAATCCAATATTTTTACTGTCAGTCTTCTTCTCCCTGGCTCCATCCCAACTCACTGTCTGCGAAGACTGTTGGGGTCAGCTCTCCTCGTCCTCAGGTTGTATGCTCTTCTGTCCCGGACTACGTCTCCCAGGCCGTGCCTCTGCATCAGGTTATCTTTTTGCACCACCCACGAATTCTTTGGTCTTCCTCTGGTTGTTATTCGAGGAAGATCCATGGAGATTGCCTGGTTCACAATGTGATCGGGTGCTCTGCGTCCAACGTGCCCATACCATCTCAATTGCCTCTCCTCCATCTTGCTGTTGATGTCTGTAACACCTAAGTTTCCACGAATGCGTGAGCTTTTTATTTTGTCTCTTAGGGACACACCAGCTGACCATCTTAGCATGCGCATTTCAGCCGTTTTTAGTTGCCTAGAGTAAGAGTTATACATCGTCCAGCATTCGGAGCCATAGAGGAGTGCGGGTCTGACAATCGTTTGGTATACTTTTCCTTTTAACTTGACTGACATTTTCGGAACACATAGAACTCCCGTCAACAAGTCGGGACTGGGGATGTTCAGATAAGTGATTTTTCGGATAACCGATTAAACACAAAACTGTATATATTTTGTATCACACGTCTTACAAATACATACCTTACATATAGTAGTACATTTAAGTAGGCCTACAGTTTTGGAAAAGAAGTCCAAAATTGTCTTTTGCTTCAGAGCGGAGACTCGTTTTTTTGCCGCTATATCTCGCACACTTTTTAAAGACAGCAGCAATTGGACAGAATTTGCCGACTGGAACGCTTTCGGTTGATCGGTATTCGGAAAATCGATGCTCTACTGTATATTATTTAAAAAATCATCGGTGGTTTCGTACATCATGTTTCCTCAGGAAGATGCAGGAAAAATCCTAGTTATATCCTCCCCAGTAAGATATATCCTCAGAAAGATACAGGCAAAATCCTAGTTAACTGGAGACACGACAAATGAAAGGCAATAAACCCGGATTTATAAAAGTTGTGTGCTCACATTTAATTACCTGTTGTTTTTCCATAAATTTTGTATTTGTAAAATTACGTGACATAAATAAATTTTTAAAAAAAATCTGTTATTTTAGCAGCAACTGATAAAATATCGCTATGGTCTGACATCATGACTATCGATCACAGCCGAGAGCATTCCTAATCTACTCCGAGAGATGTTCATTGCCCACAGAATTATCCACGGGGAACTGTGTCCAAGTGTGAGAACTTCGCTCCGTGATCCTCTGCCAGCTCATTCACGACTCTTGTTCATTCGCTCATCACTCGTGTTGATTCTATTATTGTTTGGCGACGTCTTTTGTCGAAAGGCAAACACGTGATTTTTGTTATTCAATTTTTTTATATTTTCGTTACAAGTCACTTTTTACAATTTGATGTGTGTATGTAAAAAGGACGCAAGACATAATACATATTTAATTTTTTTTTTTCATAAAAAAAACCAACCAATCTTGAACTCGTATGTGTAAAATGTCAAGAAAATTTTATGCATATTTGATGGTTAAATTAGGTCTTAATATGATTTCAATCCTCGAGATGTATCGCCATTGCCCTGTCGAGGTAGGAATAGAGGACATGGCGCCAGACTCCTATCTCGCCTCAACCTTTGCCTCTTCTAGTTCCATACACCTCATACAACTCTTACGATGTCTATGATTTTTTACGTTTCCTTTCAACATGGTTTTAGAACTGGTAAAATCTGTTAGGTACTTTTTACAAATACAAATATCAATTCAACATATCTATGGTTAAATAAGCAATATCTAAAAATTCAAAGAAATTGTAGGAGCTGTATGAGGTATATGAATATAGAAGAGGCGAATGATGTGTATCGCGCGATACGAAAGTCAAGTGCTTTCTCCTCTTTGTCTACCCCGACAGGGAGACATCGTGATGGTATGCAGTCTTGAATAATAACCATGTGAATAATTTTTTCATCGAATTTTTTTGACCGATTCGTATTCTTCCTAGCAGTTTTATTTTATTCACAAACGAAATCTTTTTTGGCACTTTTTTGAATCGTTAAGTTTAATTTATTGTATAGTGCCAGACTCCCATTGAATACAAGCATTGACACATACTCGCCAATTGTTCATGCATACGACTTTTTACGTATTTTTAAAGTTTCAGTTTGCTTAGATGCAGATGTCTTACAACCGTATTTTGGTACCAACTTTTATGTGTGGGACTGAAACGTGGATGTGGAAAAGACTAAGGAGTCGAGTAAATGTGGACAAATGAGCACATTGAAAATAATACACGTGACAATGTATGTCAGAATACAGCATTAAATGTCTTAGAATTTTATAACGAAAGTATAGTACAATACAAAAAGATAAATTATCTTATTTGTTTAAATTATTTTTTTACAACTGAAGGGAGTTCTATTTTCGAATTAATCGTGGACCATGAAGATTTATAATATATATATATTATTATATTGATGTATTCATGCAAAAAAAGATCCAAAACATATTTTTTTCGGTTTATTTTAAGTATCAAATGAACATAATTTGCCTAAAAAAATACCATACTCGTAAAATGTACATTGTCTGCTTGAATTTCGTCTTAAAAAATAATTCATCTACTCCGAAAACATTTTAAATTGGTGGAAAACAGCCGTGACATCTTAAAATCTTCAAACGTGACACGCTATTATGTTTCTTCAAATATCTTCTAACAGTTAGAAAGTGGGTTGGATCGATTTTGCATATATTAGGGCCAATTTTACAAAAAAACGTGTGATACCGATTGTTATCGTTTGGCATTTTACAAGTATTGTATTACACTTTGGTTGTATTTACTACACCTTACCTGGTCCCAAATTCTTTTGGTTTAGAGTTTGTTGATAAGTTTTTTTGTATCTTTTTCGCGAACAGTGTAACAAGCCAAAGAAGGAGACAAATATCGTGGTTTTTCGTCATACATGTTGAAGATAAATGCGGCCGAAGACAATGTAATCAGTCTATTATAAGTGTATTTGTTGTTTATAGTTAAGGCATTAACATTGTGGAGGTTTAAAGACATTGTAATTTATTTTTATCAAACACTGTTTATTCCACTTTTTTGTGACGGTATAACCCTATCGGTTTCAAGGCTTTCACCTCATCTTCAGGGGAGTTTGCGCTCCCCTGAAGATGAGGTGAAAGCCTTGAAACCGGTAGGGTTATACCGTCACAAAAAAGTGGAATAAACAGTGTTTGATAAAAATAAATTACAAAGTGTATTTGACTGTGTTACACTGTCGGTGTATATAATACAACCCGAAGGGAAACAAACTTGCCTTGTGCTAATCTTTTCCAACCAACCGGAAATATGTTCAAGATGCCTGAAGTGAAACTAAGCTTGGAACCCTTTTTAAAATAAATTAGGTTTCAACGGGAATTGAATTCGTATAGTTGGAAAACAGACGTGTTACCAACTAAGCTACGGGGATCGTATTTGTCGTAATAATGAATTATTTAAACAAAAATTTGAACCGATTTTAAGCTTTATATATTTATTTGCACTGTTTGGATGATCGATTCGGCTTGCTAGGTCATTCATTATCAACCATCAGTTTTGAATTTTTTATTTAAATACTAACAATTGAGTACTATATATAGTACTAACGCCATTTCTTTAAGTAAAATATCTAATTATCAACGTTGAAGAGTATTTATGCAAATTAATGATTAAGAAGATTACGTAATGTATTGAGAATTTTGATGCATGATCTTTTGAATATCGTAACCGCGCTGCAAATACGTGAAATATTTAATTAAAATTTCAGTGAAAATTAAAGCCGTTCCTTAAAGATTATAGCCATTTTAATTATTTTTAATTGACGAATCTCTTCAGATTAATAATTTCTATGTACTCGTATTGTAAGGAATTAAATATTTTAATTACCCATCCTATTAACTCAATTAAAGTATTCATTTTGCTATTTCAATATTCATGCCCGAGTTTATCCTTGAAACCAGCAAGTAGAGAAAAAGCTATTGCATGCATTCAATGGTGATTTACTTGATCATTCACTATTGAAATTAGTGTTTCTTAACCTTTTTGTTTTCATATTAGTTTTGGTTCAACGTTTCGCGATAGAAGTAAAGAATTATAAAATAACACATTCAAGTAACAATTAAATAAATATTTATATTTTAATAACACAAAATACATTACTTGAATTGGTAACAGTAGTAAATCTTTTTAATATGAATCTTGGCTTTAAAAGCTCGTAAAATTTTGGTGTTATTTTAGATATGCTGTAATCTCTTCAGGTTGCAGTCTGCTTCGTACTTTTTTTTTCATACACTCTCCTTGAATTAGCGCGGACTCGATTTATTGCAATTTATAATTTAGTGTCAGTAAATATTGACAGTTTATATTTAATACTCTTCTCCCGAAATATGACAGCTGCGTGGACAAATATTATACCGTATTGTGAAAATGATATTTGTGACCAGCTCAAGTACTAAATGTTGAAGAAATTAGTGGCATCGAAAGAGAGCTAGGTTTAGATAAAATATACAGTGTCAAATGCTCGTGAATTATTTAAATCTCAGACAGAAAAACTAATATATAGTGATAGTGTTGATGTTCTTGTATAACAGCAGTGCGCTTTGGAAGATGCTTTGGATTGTGAAGAAAAAGAAGGTAGACCGTTGAAAACTTTTAATCTAAACGAATTTAACACACTATTTTCCACTCTTGAAACTTTCAAGGAACGAATTATGTGTACTGATCTCAATTGAAAGAAGCATCCTCTAAAATCTGTACAAAGAAGTTAGCTGTTACAGAATAGTGTGCCAGGCAAAGAAGAAACTCGATATGCTTCAGACAATCGCTATTTTGCCAAAACATAAACTGTGATGGTTCAGAATTTTGATATACGAGTATATCTGCGTATACTCGTATATATATGGTAGCTTATGTTTAAATACACTTTATATATCTTGATTTTAAAACCCAACCCCCCTTTATGACATTGCTCAATACTTTTAAATGAATTTCTCCAGATCAAAAACTTATTTCTCCTCTAAGTAATTTCATATTTTTTGGCTAAACTCAGACGCAAAATTGTTATATTTAAATGTAACTTTATTCTGTTAATCTTTTTCTGATATTTTCAGTATCTCGGCAATCTCTCGTGTTGTAGAACGCTGGTTATTATGAATCAGTCTTGATTTGGTCGTCATCAATGGTAATCGGCTTTTCAGAGCGTATACTATCTTCGAGTGTTCTTTCACCAATACGTATGTTTTAACCTCATTTGATACATACGATCGCTTACTGCATCGTTGCTATACCCTGTACATGTATATATTATTCCAAGTAAGCATTAACCGCACTAGTTAAGGAATTTATGTACTTAAGATTTCAAGGCAGTGCTTCGTTTACTCAAGTTTTTAATATGTATATTCGTTATAACTTGTATGTTATCACACAAAAAATATTGTTATAGTTGAAAATATTACCCAACCAATTCAAATGCCAAGCGACATAATTTTGGGTCGCGACCCATAGGTTAAGAAACTCAGTGATTCCCAAAATGGGTGGTACGCCTCCTGGGGCCACTCGAATCATCAAGGAGGACGCCAAAAAAACATGGATGCATAGAAACACAACGACGACCATTTTACATATGACTGCTTTAAATTTGAAAAAACATAATAGAATAACAAAAATGTATAATTACAATACTTTTGTTATAAATCTTGTTTTATTTATGTTATCCTTAGTCGTTCGCATACATAACTGTTGTAAATAATGATTTTTTATGGGGCAGGGACATTATTGATATTCGTAGCCGAGTGGTTAGATACTGGCTGGTTAAGCCTGGAGTTCGATCCCTGAGAGAGTCTAATTTATATTTAAGTCTGGTTTCCGGAAGTACAGAATTGTTGATTCAATCTTTTGGCTTAAAAAATATATCATAATAATGCCATTCAATATACAAAATAGATTAAGATTAGTTCTATAAAATCTCCTTCGCCGGAGGAGATTTTATAGAACTAAGGGGGCGGAAACACAAAAAGTTTGGGAAACAATGGTATCGACGATGATTTCATCCATTGGATTTAATTAAGTATCGGGCTGTCGTGTAAGACATTACTTTTCTTGTAAATATTTTGAAATGCACTAAATCATTAATCTGACATTTGCCCCCCGAGATATGAATTGCGCGACCTCTAAGTCCGCAGATCGACTTCCACTTTCCATTTACTCGAACTGGTATTGTGATGAATAATAACATTTATGTTATTTACAAACCATGTATTATATAAGTGAACATTGAAATATAAAAACAAGCTGGGGAATTTTGACATTTTAGGAGAATGCTTTAGAGATTGAAATATAAAAACAAGTTGGGGAATTTTGATATTTTAGGAGAATGCTTTAAAGAGATTGAAATATAAAAACAAGTTGGGGAATTTTGATATTTTAGGAGAATGCTTTAGAGAGATTGAAATATAAAAACAAGTTGTGAATTTTGATATTTTAGGAGAATGCTTTAGAGAGATTGAAATATAAAAACAAGTTGGGGAATTTTGATACTTTAGAGAGATTGAAATATAAAAACAAGTTGGGGAATTTTGATATTTTAGGAGAATGCTTTAGAGAGATTGAAATATAAAAACAAGTTGGGGAATTTTGATATTTTAGGAGAATGCTTTAGAGAGATTGGAATATAAAAACAAGTTGGGGAATTTTGATATTTTAGGAGAATGCTTTAGAGATTGAAATATAAAAACAAGTTGGGGAATTTTGATATTTTAGGATAATGCTTTAGAGAGATTGAAATGTAAAAACAAGTTGGGGAATTTTGTTATTTTAGGAGAATGCTTTAGAGAGATTGTGAGTATATAATAATAATATTAATGAAAGGAAAATTTATATAGCGCCGTTTAAAGAGCAGACTCTCAAGGGCGCTCTTACTCGGGACTCGAACGCATTTTTGACATTAAAATACTGCAGAATAAATATATAAGTTGAGGGTTGATTATAGGGTGGTGACTGCGATTATTAGATTAGGTACTTCCCCCGTATCTGCATTTTGTTGAGAAAAACATATTTGGTAAGAAATACGCTGAAAATTTTCTAAGGGAATAATGAACTACAAAAGAAACCTTTGTAGATCTTCCGATATGATGTGATAGTAACACATTCGGGTTTAGGGAGTGTAAAGTAGACACTTAATTTATATGGATCTGGGTTTGTTGTCTTTCGTTTGTCTTGTCCCCAGTAAACTAGACTCTTGCCTGTATCTTACTGAGGACATATAAACAAGTTGCGGGTTCGATACCCGCTAGAACCCAGATTTTTTAAAATAGGATTCCAGTCTGGTTAACATTTAAGGCCTATAAAAACATATTTCTGGTTGGTTGGAAGAGATTTCCACATGGCAATAAACTCGCCAGGTTAAAAGAAAAAAAAACGGAAAAATAATTTGATGCTTATTACCGATTGTAGAGTATTACATTTATCACAAACTTATCAACTTGATAAGTTGCGCTACGACTCGAATTAATAATCCGTCCTAAATACTAATTTCTAACTTTGAAACTTCGTTATTTGACGGGCCTCATACGCGCCAAACTTTAAAGCGAGGTAATTAAACCACGTGATTCTTATTTAAGGGAGCTATCGAAAATATGAATACGATAATTTAACTTGATATGACAATTTCCTCTGTAAAATTATTGTAAAGATTTAGTTTTAAGGTCGAACTATGAATTCGGGCCTATGTGTTTGATATAGCTTTAATACAAATATACAAATTTACAAATTCTGAAGAATGTTATTTCGAATTACCTGTACCAGGTCGGTAAATATGAAACCGGATATTGCTCATAGGTGGCTCTAGTTGTCAATGTAGTGACTGTCAAACCGCGTCATTGGCGCCTTTTTCTTGTGTTTAAATTTGTTAAAGACTTAACTCACAACAATACAAGTTTAATACAACTACATAACATATGTTTTCATGGCGTTGAACATGTCTGTTTTTTGTGCCTGAAAACCACGACTTGCGGACAGAATTGATTTTCTGTTACCATTTGAAGAAAACTGCTGCAGAATCGCATTTCTTAAGGCGCAATTCCACTGAGGCAATATTTAGGCAACATGTAGCATGCGGCATTGACGTATACTACACACAGTATAACAATCGAAGTAACACGAAGCGACAAGAAGCAAGTATCTTAGTAGCATGCTACATGTTGATTGTTGTTGCCGGGACGCATGCGTCACCTTTCGACATGTTTCAGCGTGTCGAACAATGTCGCCGTTATCCGAAAGTCAGCGGATCGGTGCGGCTTGTAGCGTGCGACATGGAGTGGAATATTGATAAAACTACCTTGTTTATTGAAGATTATCATAATTCACCGGGGTTATAGAATAATCAAATTAGTGATTATAAAGACAACAGGATAAAAAATGATAAACTGAAGCAGTTAGCGAGTAACTACGATTGTACTGTAATCGACGGGGAAAAAAATCAAGAATTTGCGTTCAGCTTTCCATCATTCTGAGCTTCTTGACAACAAACATATAATTCTCTTCTCCAACATCGTGGCTTTCTTTTTTTCTACGATTCAAAATTATTACCAAATATGCAGCCGCTGCGATTGTTTGTAAATACATAATGTACCAAACTGGCGTTGCCTCCGTGGAATTGTTTAAGACGCATGCTACACTTATTGACGACAAAGCGCGTGCGATTCGGGGAGTCAAAATCCACATGCGACATTGTTAAAATTTGCCTAGGAACAGGCAACACTAGGAAACATGTCGCATGCCTCATGTCGTTCAGTGTTGCCTCAGTCGAAATGCGCCTTTACATCTTCATTCCGCCTTTTTTCATAAATTGACACTCACAATTTTTTCTTAGTTCACGCATTTCTACAGCTTATTTTTATCCTTATTCTGCTAAGTCCAAGTTTCACTTTAATTCGTCAAAGTGTTATTTTTTCCGCAGTAAAATTTCTCCAACTATCTCCTTCCATTCTAGTTTTTCGGTCTACTATTCATTCCCCACATATACGTTTGTTTCGTATTTTACAATTCATTCTCTCCAAATGACCAAACCGAATCGAGATTCGTTTCTTAATTCTCTTACAATATGTATTGATATTGTAATACCTGCGGTAATATTTTGAGTTGAACTGTAACTTAATATTTAGAATGTGTTTAATTAAATAAAACAATGCATATAGTAAAATTCATAGCTATCGCCTTTATTGTGCATTATTTTATTATTCCAGCGATCGTTCTGTTCGTTTATCTTCCTTTTACGAGCAATCTGTATTATTGATTTAAGTGAATCGCATCGCTTTCTAATTTATTACTTATTAAATCAAGTGGAGTTTAATGTAACTCTTTTATAGTTTTCTGCGCTTCCGACGGACGGTCGTGATTTCGTCTTTGATTTATTATTACTGAACGTTCGTTTATTATTTTGTTGTTAGCTTAGTTACCGTTTCTACAGTTTTATCAATATCCACGTTAACATAATGAGGAGTCAATGTCTCTCCTCATTCGAACGCTCTGAAGTTCGTTCGAAGTGATATTTTTTTTAAATGAATAGATATGACCGAAATCATATAAATTCCTTATACCCCCGAATGCCAGGAGGAAAAAATGTCCATATCATTCGATGGGAGTAGCACAGCGCGGGGTTCGAACCGGCAACCTTCCGCACGGAAATCCTGTAATTCACTGCGCTACCATGCACAGTTAGTTCGTGAAACAACGCGTTTGTATCGCTTAAAAAGTCAATTGTCGATTCTGACAGTAAAAAAATATACGAGTAGTTAGTTCTTGCTGCACTTGCTGAACTTTGAATTAGAAAATCCACTGGGCGTTTTGCTATTTTTAAAACGTTACGAATTCCGTATAATTTCATGGATTTCGGGGAGCAATAAACGGTAGATATTCAGAAGATTCATCACCGATATTGTCCGGTCCCCGAACCCGATTGGTCCTTTTGTTGCGAGGTTGTTACGCAATTTCACGGTTCCAGGAAACGATTTAAATTAGCTCTCGATTCTTAAACGTTCTTTACACAGCCTCTTCGTTTGGACCGAAAACTAAGTTGATTTGGCCTGAACTAATTAAACATTGAAAGGGGTTCGTTCGTTTTTTTCTTTTTCTCTTTCTTCATGGAGGAATTTCGAATTTTAAAATAGATTTCTTCCGAAAGTGTGAATGCCGTCGATTGTGACACGTGTCAATTTGAAAAGCACAGAGATATAGTAAGTCTAAAAATGTAACCTACAATCATTCTGGGTATTTCAGTTACGTTTTTAGATATGTTGCTCAAAGGTGTTTCGAATTGAATATATTTTCAAAGGATCACAGATAAAGTTCGTCCTATTTAGATCTTACAGCTTACATGGAAATAGTGAATTTTAGCTTTAAAATGAGTTTATTATATCTACGCACAGTTCAGTTCGATTACACTACCGCGTACGCTATTATGGGGTGACATAAGTCCCCATCCAGCGCGACCTTCACTAGAAGATCGAAATCTTCTTTATTTTTGTGAGCTCGACATCACATAGTAACGAAGAAGGAACTCTTCAAAGTGATTTCTCTTCCGGTGGCGACACACCTAAGTGTGGAAATAATAGTAGCGATTACGAACTTAACGTCTGACGTCGCTGGAAAAGAAAAATGACTCATAGCGCAGTAAATACGAGATTGTGGAAAAAATCGAAAATGCGCTCCGTGACGATCGCAGATTGACTGTGGATGAACTTTCTGCGATGTTTCCGCAAATCTCTAGATCTCTACTACACGAAACCATCACAGAAACCCTCGGATATCGGAAACTGTCCGCGAGATGGGTCCCAAAACAGCTGACAGACCAACACAAGTTGAATCGAGTGGAGGCCGGGCAAGAGTTTTTGAGGCGCTGCAAACTCCATGGAGATGAATTTCTCCGCTCCATCGTTACTGGAGATGAAACTTGGGTTGCACACTACACGCCTGAAACAAAAAGGCAGTCTCAACAGTGGCGTCACACCTCTTCACCCTCCGCCAAAAAGTTGAAAACCACAATTTCAGCCAAGAAAATCATGGCATCCGTGTTTTGGGACTGACAAGGCATAATTTTAATTGAATATATGCCTCAAGGGGAGACCATCAACTCTGCAAGATACTGTGAGACCCTAAAAAAATTGCGGAGGGCGATTCAGAACAAGAGGAGAGGCATGCTGACAAAGGGAGTCTGCCTGCTGCACGACAATGCCAGACCACACACGGCCAACGCCACGAAGGAACTGCTCGCCTCGTTTAAATGGGATGTCCTGAACCATCCCGCGCATTCCCCTGACCTAGCACCTTCAGATTACTATCTCTTTACCTCCCTGAAGCTGTACATGGGTGGAAAAAGGTTTTCAACCGACGAGGAGGTAAAGGAGGAGGTGGAGAAGTGGACGGAGGGGTTGGCGGGAAACTACTTCGAGGAAGGCATCAAAAAGTTGATAACCCGCTTCACCACCTGCATTGAGAAGAATGGCGACTATGTCGAAAAATAGCTTACATATGTACTACGGTAACCACGTATTTTTTTTGTTTAAATAAAAAAAATTGTAACCTACAAAAATTCAGTACACTTACTTTCTGGATATGCCTCGTTTACTTATTCTCAAGGCCTGGAGTTCAAACAGCCCAGCAAATTGCCAGTACTCTAACAGAAAACTTCGAATACAGCAAAACTATTGTTTGACGCCAGTAGATCAGAATAGCCAATCGGTCCGACAGTAACCCGATCTAAGTCTGAATAGAGATCCCTTCGGAAATTATAAACCCGATTATCTTCGCAATATTACAAAATTTTATCTGCGGATTGGCCGCAAAAATTACAATAAGCTTTCGGTCAAGATTGAAGCTAAAAAGTTTGCCATTCAATCTTCCATGGCCTGAGTAAAATTGAGTAGTCTAGTAGCTTGGATATACCCACGGGAAACCTAGGCACGCCCTGATGTAAGGATTAAAAAAAATCTATGTGAATTTTGTTTAAATATAAATTGTTTATACCGTTGTGCAGCCCTTTTTTATAAATTCAGATGTTGCTATAGAAGTAATAGTTTTATAAAAAAAAGTACACTCTTATAAAAAAAAATTCTATATACGTGGCGAAGAATTGTCACGTTAGAATTGTGACGATAAATGTGCCGGACACGAATTAATACATGCGAGAGGTTAGGTTAGGTTAACGTACTTCTTTTTAAGGAGCCAGTGAATTTCTCACCGATTGATGTGGGGCGTTTATAATCGAACAGTTGCCCGCCCGTATGTGGGCCGTTTATGCTCACACGGGCTCTTCCAAGTTCTCACGAATTCACTGGGAATCTGCATCCGAGATGCAGCGATACAAAAATATATCCGGAAATGCAATCCGCTGCATTGTTAAACTTGTCTACTTTAATAAGATGATATATCCGATGCTTTTTATTAATGCCAAATGCAAATCTTGGTCTATTCTACACGATTTATTCATCTCTTTATGTTTACAATCGAAGCTGTAACGTACTATAGGAATTTTTATTGAAATTTTGTATATTTTTATTTTTCTGATTTTTTTTCTTTTGTTTTTTCTCGATTATTGCTTTCACATATTCTATTTAATAAATTTGTATAAAACTTTACTTTTGTACATCTGATGGATGCTGTATAACATTTGTTTTCAACCAACGAGACATATGTTCAATAAGCTTCAAGTGATAACCAGACTGAATATTATTTAAAAATGGGTTCCAACGGGAATCGAAATATTGGTTTTAAATACTGGCTTCTTACTATAGTTCGGAAATTCTAGGATGAGTCCTGTGACAGCTCACAAATTTGCCCCAATACAGCCTTGTAACGATGTTCAGTAATTTTAATTATTTTATCAACTTTAATATAAGTCTCAATTCTAATAAAAAGCAAGTTATTTAGGTAAATACATTACATAAGGTTGTATTGGGGCAAATTTGTGAGCTGTCACAGGACTCATCCTAGAATTTCCGAATTATAATGAAACCGTAGATGTTTAAATAGCGCCGTTTAGCAAGACGGCAATATATAAAGCGCCGGTTAGAGAACAAACTCTCCTTAAGGGCGCTTCAATTTGAAACTTGAACCCCCTATTATTGACAGAATAAAAATATTACAACATAAATATATATACGAGTATATATAAGTTGAGTTTAAGTATTGGAAGGTAGGGGCTGCTGCCATTAGATAATATATTATCTATATGTTAATATACAATCGCTGTATAATATTAGGTCCTTACATATGAAATTGGCGTTTTGCCGTACTGGCAACTTTGATCTCAAATATCTTCTCTTTGGTTAGGAATTCCAAATTCAAATTTATACAGCTATTTACTCAAGTATTTGTGTTTCGAAAATTATAATTCATTTGTTTTTTCCTCAATTGTTTTTTTTCTTTGCGTCACTCAGTTTACAAAATGGAAAACTTGAAATATCGCGTTATTTACGAGTACGAGTTCCACCGTGGCACCAGTGCTGCAGAAACGGCTCGAAGGATTAATGATGTGTATGGCGACGGTGCCGCAAAAGAAAACACAGTGCGTTTTTGGTTCCAACGTTTTCGTTCTGGAAATTTCGACCTGCAGAAGAAGCCCCGTGGACGGCCGGAGACCAAAGTTGATAATGAAGAATTGAAGGCTATTGTGGAAGCGGATCCATCGCAAACCACGTCCGAGTTAGCTGCAGGCTGCGGTGTTAGTGATAAAACTGTTTTAATCCACTTGAAGCAAATTGGGAAGGTGAAAAAGCTTGAAAGGTGGGTGGGTACCTCACGAATTGAGTGAAGCAAATCAACAAACGCGCGTTGACTGCTGCGTTGCATTACTCAACCGGCACAATAATGAAGGGATTTTGAATCGAATCATTACCTGTGATGAAAAGTGGATCCTGTATGATAATCGGAAGCGCTCATCGCAATGGCTGAACCCTGCCGAACCAGCCGAACCATGCCCCAAGCGAAAATTGACTCCAAAAAAGTTACTTGTGAGCGTTTGGTGGACTAGTGCTGGTGTCGTTCACTACAGCTTTCTTAAATCTGGCCAGACGATTACGGCAGATGTCTATTGTCAGCAACTGCAAACCATGATGGAAAAGCTAGCTGCTAAACAACCGAGGCTGGTTAATCGCTCTAGGCCACTGCTGCTTCATGATAACGCTAGACCACACACTGCACAACAGACGGCTACCAAATTAGAAGAGCTTCAATTGGAATGTCTAAGACATCCACCGTACTCTCCGGACCTTGCCCCAACAGATTACTATTTTTTTCGAAATTTGGATAACTTCTTGCAAGGGAAAAAATTCAACTCCAATGGGGCAGTCCAAACCGACTTCAAAGATTTTATTGATTCCCGTCCGAATGGTTTTTTTAGTAAAGGGATCGATGAACTACCTATGAGATGGCAAAAGTGCATAGATAGCAATGGTACATACTTTGATTAAATAAATATATTATATTAAAAAAAAAATCAACTTTATGTTCCTCCCAAACAAAACGCCAATTTCATATGTAAGGACCTAATATATAATTATAAATGATATATATTTTTGTGCATATTTAAAATTTTTAGTTGTTGAGTAAGCTTTTATCGGTCTTTTACATTTTCCGTGTCAAGTTTGTTGTAAAGCAGTAGTAGTCGTTTCAGTACTGCTGGATCGTATAGAGTTATATGAAGTTCTTGCATAAGGAAACGCGTGATCTTACAACTTTACTCATTAGCATTATTTAACAAGAACCGATTAAAAAGTTAACTAAGATATCTTAAATTTCTTCATTATTTATCTTAACATACCTTGCTTAATGTTTAAAGTTTCGTCATATTTTTAACGGTTATATTCATTAATTAGCTGTCCTATATCTTATGATTACTAAATACGTGTATCATATATACTTCATCTTAAGAAAAAAAAATCCGTTTTTTTACTGTCGATAGTTAATTTTACAGTTAAAAATCGATATTTGATCGATTTGAACTCTGTATACACTTTTTCTGACAAGATGAAAGTAACCGTTGGACCATTGTATAAGGGCAAGGACTCTGGAATGGAATGCAATTACTACAGAACCATCAGCTTTATTAAGTGTGGTAGGTATACTGTATGCAAGGATTTTGATTGAGAAAGTGAGGAGAATAACTGAATCGAAAGTATGGGATGCGCAATTTGCTTTTGAGGATACGTATACCATATTTTTGTATTACGGAACATATCGGAGAAATGTTTCGAAAAATGGAAAAAAATATTTTTTGCATTTGTAGTCTTAGAGAAAGCGTATGATCGTGTAAGAAGAAAAATTGTGGGAAGTAAACTAAGAGTGAAACAGAGTTGATATGTTCAAATTTGAGTACTCCGACATCTATCCCTAATAACATTAGGAAATAATTGAGTTCCCATTCAGTATTATCTCTACTCGGTTTTTTAAGACAAGTTTTTTTACGATATGGAAATAACTTACGGGGGCTATTTCTCTGCTGATGCTACATACGAGTATAACATAATGGAACGGCCAGGACGTATACATAAGGTATTTTGTCATATGGGGAACGAGAATTGTTTGTAAAGTGTTGAAGCAATTCAACTGTACGTTTATTGCATCCTCAAGACTTTGGTTGTAAGCAACCTAAAATACTCGCAATATTATCGCAAACGACGAAAATGCACCTGGTTAAGTCTCTCGTCTTCGCAAAAATTGTGTACGGCGCGGAGACTTGACTCTGAGTTAAACGATGAATTTGAAATGTGGTGCTGGAGAAGAATGTTAAAAATAACGTGTTGCATTCCTGATTTTTCTTTTCCTTTCCTCTCCACCATCCTTTCCTTTCCTTTTGATTGATGATATCTCACTTTATATGAAAAATAATGTTCGGGTGATTGTCCGTCTTTGTGGGGTTTGTGGGCATGTTCTCACATATATGTTTATGGATTTCGTGGGGATGGATAGTCATTTGAATTATTTATGCGACCACGTAACTTGCTTCATTTACTTTTGTCTGGTTGGTTGGAAGAGATTGCCGCCTGGCAATAAGCCCGCCAGATTGTATTGCAATAAAAGTGTTAAATAAATAAATAAATGTTACGAATTCCATGGATAGCAAGGTGAAATAATGCCTCCATTCTCGAATGACAGAATCATCGACATATTGTTTACAATATACCTTTGACGAGTCCTCCGATTCTTTGGGCACATTGCTCGTGGCCAAGGAGACAGTTTGGAGAGGTTGTGGTCACTGGAGACGTGGAAGGACGACGCACAAGAGGATGTGTCCTAATGCGTTGGACTGACCAAGTGAGAGACGAAACAGGACTATCCTTAACGATTGCTCTTAGAACCGCGGAGTGTAAATAAGAATAGAGAGGAGTCGTCAGAGGCTATCATGAGCTACACGACAGGATGGGTGGATGGATTATCGCAAAACTTTGCAATTGAAATAAAATCCATTCCTTAACATCTTACTCAAAATAATTGATCGGGGTGAACATTGTCCGATGGAACCCACCTTGGAGCTCCTTTGAAAAAAATATATACATATTTTATTTTCATACTGCACTATATGGTGAGCAGATTGATGAAAGAAAAATACACCTATTCCTTGATTTACGGGGTTTCACCTTTATACGGTAAAGAAAATGTTTTTTTTTAAAGACGGTCGTTTTCGTCATTATTTGATTTTTTTAGTAAATTATACTTTTAGACGAATGTGCAGTCGCCACAATCAGCGTGTTCGTCACTGAATTGACGGTCAGCGAAGAGGCAGGTAACTAAATAACCTGACTTGACACACTGTTAAAAAATTATGATAACCCTGTCGTACGAGGGCTGCTACTTAAGTTTTGAGATATGGCAACACCAGTGTAGATACGTCAAATCTGACATCAACATCGTAAAGTTTGACGTTTTTAATGGTATACGTGCTCAGAAAGTTTTGTCATACGAGTGCTATTTGTGTTGTTTACAGTGACTTGAAAAATTCATCTCGGCCAAAAATGGAATTTAATTGTGAACATTTTCGTGCGATGATTTTCTACGTGGACTAACTCAACAACAGTGTGCCGATCAACTCGCTTCGACTTTTGGTGATGAAGCACCATCCCGGGCCACTGTGTTTCGCTGGTTTTCCGAATTCAATCGTGGTCGTAGTTCGCTTCAGGACGAATTTCGTGAAGGTCGTCCAAAATCGGTTGTTGAGCCAGAAAATATCGATGCTGTGCGTAAACTGATATTGCAAGATCGTCATGTGACTTATCGTGAGATTGAAGCATGGGCATTAGTTCCATGTTCCATGTTTGGGCATTAGTTCCATGCAACATTTGGCCGTCAAAAATATGTGTTCGCGTTGGATACCTTGAAAAGTAGAAGGCCTTGAAACCGGTAGGGTTATACCGTTACAAAAAGTGGAATAAACAGTGTTTGATAAAAATAAATTACAATGACTTTAAACCTCCACAACGCCTTAACTATAAACAATATGGTATATTATTTATATTGATTTTTGGCTAAATTATGTTCAACCAAGTTACGGAAAAATCAAATGTAAAATTTGAGTTTACTGTGTAGATCGTATTTTTTATAGTAGTTCTTAAGTACGAGTATTATTAACAATTCCACAAAATATACGTGTCACGATTTATCCCTAAGAATATCTACATATTAAATAATATGAAGTGGAATTCCCGTATATGGACTGACTTCGTTGGAGGCATTTTGTGGCATCCCTTTGTTACTAATGAAAGAAAAATATACTACCTTGATCAAAAAGTTTTAGGACTTTATTCATAAAATCGAAAATACAAGTTTATTCATCAAAATCGATATGGTCCCCTTCAAAGTACTCCCCATCGAATGCAACGCACTTACGCCAGCGCTTCATCCAATCCTCGAAACACCGCTGGTACTTAATTTTCGGTATGCCCATCAGAGCCGTCTTCGATTTTTTCATGACATCCTCTTCGGGTGCTGTAACGCGTTCCGCGAAACGGTTTTTTAAGTCGGTTGAACAGGAAAAAGTCGCAGGGAGCCAGATCAGGGGGATTCGAAGGCTGCCGGATAGTAATCGTGTTGTTTTTGGTCAAAAACTCATGGAAATCATGTCTTTCGCGATTTCAACGCGGTTCTTTTTTTTGCATGAAATTGAGGTCTTTCGGCACCAGTTTTGCAGCGACACGTCTGAGGCCCAAATCACTAACCAAAATGTGTTGAGCGGATCCATAAGCGATGCTCAAGTCCTCTGCCAGCTCTCTAATGGTCAATTTGCGGTTTTCGGCCAACATTTCTTTGATTTTATCGATGTTTTCATCGGTTTTCGACTGCCACTGCGTTCGTCATCCTCGACCGACTCACGACCACTTCTGAAGCGTTCGTATCACCGAAAAACAGTTCTCCAACATTTCCAAGGTCTGCGGACCGTTAAATCCGTTTTTCACACAATTTAATGCAAACTCGTTGATGCACTGTTGATGCCATTTTCAAACTTGTAAAAAATCGAAAACACGCACAAAGGTAGATGTACTCAGTACAGCGTAACTTTTACAAATGTCAAGCTATGACGCTGAAATTTGGAGGGGAGTGTCAATGATAGATGTGGTAACCTAACAAAAAAAAAGAATTCCAATCGGGTGACTGACAGCGCCACACGGTGGCCGGTCCTAAAACTTTTTGATCAAGGTAGTATTTAGTTTATTAAATTGTATGAAATAATTAGGTATAGTTGTGAACTTACGGCGGATGTGTTCAATAGGATGAAGAAGCACACTCTGAAATAGTTTGGGATAGTGTGAACTTAAGGCGGATGTGTTCAATAGGATGAAGAAGCACACTCTGAAATAGTTTGGGATAGTTGTGAACTTAAGGCGGATGTGTTCAATAGGATGAAGAAGCACACTCTGAAATAGTTTGGGATAGTTGTGAACTGAAGGCGGATGTGTTCAATAGGATGAAGAAGCACACTCTGAAATAGTTTGGGATAGTTGTGAACTGAAGGCGGATGTGTTCAATAGGATGAAGAAGCACACTCTGAAATAGTTTGGGATAGTTGTGAACTGAAGGCGGATGTGTTCAATAGGATGAAGAAGCACACTCTGAAATAGTTTGGGATAGTTGTGAACTTAAGGCGGATGTGTTCAATAGGATGAAGAAGCACACTCTGAAATAGTTTGGCATGTGGAACGAACAAATGAAGAAAGACTTAAAACACAAATTAACAGTGCAAATAAGAATGGAAGACGCGGCAGAGTAAAACCAAGGAAAGTATGGTTGGATCAAGTGTATATTTTCAAAGAAGGTACTGTAAAATGTTAGAGAAGGTGTATAGATGTGGAAGAGAAGTATGTGTGTTGTGATAGGAAAATGAGGCGCTCTGTTCTCTCTTTCTACCTCCTCAACACAGCAGGTAAACGGCGTGACAGTATGTACCACCTGTCCACATGCCCTAACTACTCGTATCCCAATATTCCTGTCTTATTTAAACACTTTTCACATATCCAAGTCAGATAAATTGTAGAAGTTATAAGAGCAGGTGTATGTATGTGGAACAAGCGAAGGATGTGTGTCATTATATGAAAGTTTGGGACTCTGTCCTCTCTGCGTACCCCGATAGGGAAATGACGTGATGGTTTGTATGTATGTAAATTGTATGAAATAATTTTTAAAGCAATTTAAAAATATCTGTATTCCGTCATTATGTCGATGTATTCCATC
The DNA here is from genome assembly GCA_949825065.1 of Odontocerum albicorne. NCBI lineage: Eukaryota > Metazoa > Arthropoda > Insecta > Trichoptera > Odontoceridae > Odontocerum > Odontocerum albicorne. Next base: position 5,654,803 of record OX463839.1, read on the forward strand.
ATTATGACGATGGGTCGAAGGGAAACAATTGTACAGTATGTAAGTATGTAACACGGCCGACATTTCAGTGATATTTTTACGAAAGTATCAAAGTTTTACGCAAGTATCAAATTACAGCATCTTCAAAATGTGTTTCTAAGATTCATTTTCAACCTACGTAAGTACGATCATATAACTTCATACCAGAAGGCATTGAACTGGTTGAATGTTAGAAATAGACGACAAATTCACATACTGTAGCTATTGTATAATATCCTTAACTGTCCCGCCGCCCCCTCTTATCTCGCCGAAAATTTTCAGCGTCTTTCCAATCATGGATTAGCACTACGCTCAAACAGAGATTGTTTATTGGCCTTTCCAGTTCACCGCTCCTCTTTTTTTTACGTCGTCCTTTACTGCCCATGCAGTGAGACTCTGGAATCAGTTACAAACCAATATAAGTCTCGCTCCTTCCTTGGCTTGCTTTAAGAAGCGACTAAAAAAACTCTTAATTTCTAGTCAGTAAAATAACGTGTTTCATTCCTGATTTTTCTTTTCCTTTCCTCTCCACCATCCCTTCCTTTCCTTTTGATTGATGATATCTCACTTTATATGAAAAATAATGTTCGGGTGATTGTCTGTCTTTGTGGGGTTCGTGGGCATGTTCTCACGTATATTTTTATGGATTTCGTGGGGGTGGATAGTAATTTGAATGATTTATGCGACCACGTAACTTGCTTCATTTGCTTTTGTCTTGTTGGTTGGAAGAGATTTCCGCCTGGCAATAATCCCGCCAGATTGTATTTGCAATAAAAGTGTTAAATAAATAAATAAAGAAAATAATATCTAATGGTAATTTAAAAATTTGGTTTTTCTTTCGTCGCGAATCCCGACGCAGGCTGGATGCGAGATGGAGAAATTCCTTATTGTAGAAAGTACGTGGTCGTGCTGTCGCGCCCCCCTTATGGCCCCCGCGCTCTCGCGGAATCAATTACCCACCATGATTAATGTTAACTCATTAACATCGACTCTATTGACTGCGAAATGTTGATCACAATTTATTCCGAGAACGGCTCGGCTGAGTCTAATGATCGCTGCCTGCCGCTGCTTCTGACGGGGTGTAATTGCTCCGGTGTTGGGTGCGCACGAATTTTAATATCGAGACGTGAATATGTAACGCTTTCCGGGAACTGTGACATCTTATCAAACTAGAACTATGTTTCGGTATGAATATTTATTATATAAACTATAGACAGGTACCACCGTCTTTGAACGCTGAGATTTTCCGAGAAAATTAGTTGCGCAAAGCTCTCAGATGGCTGGCAACTGATAATTAATACCGTGCGAAAGGAAAACTACTCTGTGAAGTATGTTGTATATTATATTTGCGGTGTGGAGAGTTTACTCTTTAAACGGCACTATATAAAGTTTGTTTTTTTATTATTATTTAATTCTTATTGGAGCAAGTGAGTAGCATGACTGGGCGGTAACGCAACGCATTGAACTTCCGTGCGGAAGGTCGCCGTTTCCGAACCTCGCCCTGTGTTTCTCCCCTCGAATGACAGACTTATTTCCGACAAGTGGTCGGGGTATGAGGATACCTATGACTTCGGTAATATCTATTTTTTTTTTTTTTCGAAAAAAATATCTCGGTGTGCTCCGAATGTCTCGCTTCGGTGTCCCATCGGATCCAGTACAGTAGTTTGGCTGGTGAGTTTGCTGGCGTGCAACGGCTCACTCACTTGACAGAAAATAAAATTAACTCCACTGCGCAGCTTCGCTTTCCAGTTGAATTGACGTTGGAGTGGCGAGGGAATCCTCGACTACGAGGCCGTAGCAACGACGACCAATGGAGCAAGTCGAAGAATTTTGCTATTTGGGTAGTATTTTTTCAGGTGATGGAAGAGTTTAGAGGAATATCGAACGACGTGTAGCGATATGAAATACAGTCAATGGTGTTCTATTGTAAAATATGTATACTTTGAGCCGGGTAGTATTTAAAACTACTAAGATGATAGTCCACAATAGTATTTCAGTACCAAATATAATGTATGGGGATGGGGATGGATAGTAATCTTATTGGGGATGGATAGTCATCTGAATGATTTATGCAACCATGTAACTTGCTTCTTTTATTTTTGTCTGGTTAGTTGGAAGAGATTGCCGCCGGGCAATAATCCCGCCAGATTGTGTTTGCAATAAAAGTGTTAAATAAATAAATAAATGTATGGGAGTGAAACGTGGACGTGGAAAAAGATTGGAGACGAATAAATGTTATAGAAATGTGTGCGCTTAGAAAAATACATGGGGTGACAATGTATGACAGGATACGGAATGAAGTGATTAGGGACGAATATAAACTTAAGACTGATGTGTTGAGTAAGATGAAGAAGAACACTGACGTGGTTTGGGCATGTAGATCGAATGAATTAAGAAATACTAACAAAACATATCGCCTGTTGAGAATCATAGTGGCGAAACTACAAAAAATAAATTTTCGAGTTAAGACTTCCAAATGGCACTGAAATGATTCCTTTTTTACGTGCGTAAGTTGCGAAAGTATATTTCAACTCCTTGAAGCGGCAAAGGAGTTTGAATATACTTTCGCCACTTACGCACGTAAAAAAGGAGTAATTTTAGTGCCATTTGGAAGTCTTAACTCGAAAATGTATTTTTTTGGAGTTTCGCCACTATAATTCTCAACAGGCGATATATAGAGTGCAAATGTGAGTGGAAGGCTTGATAAAGTAAGACCGAAGAAAGTATGGTTGAATCAAGTTAGTGATATTTTAAAACAGGGTAACGTATAAAGTCAGAAATCGTAGAAGTTGTTTGAAAAGGTGTATGAATGTAGAAGAGACGAAATATATGTGGCACTATGTCTTCTGTACCTACCCCGACAGGGAAATGGCGTGATGGTATGTATGTATTCTTATAATTATTTCTTTAATTCAAAATAAAACTATCATGTCTAAAAAATCACATTTTATGTCTCTTTTAAATAAAATATTCTATTCTCATGTTTAAGATCATCCCAAAGATAAGGATTTCATTGGAATTTCTAAACTCAGTTCAGATGTTATCATTGCATGTGTTCGCCGTTTATCAGTTTTTATGTTGACAGTTTTAAATAAGTTTGTCTACCTTTGTAGCTTAATTGGTTAGACTCTGGTCTTCCATTCGGGGGCTTCAGATTCGATTGCCAATGGTGCAAAAAAAAACATGCTATAGTATTTAAAATATGCACGATGGAGAACTATGCGTTACTTGCCAATTCCAGTAGTCCTTAACCCAACGGCTCAATTACTGAGCTGATTTTTTTTTCCAAAATCTGTCTTCAATATGTCCTTATGATTTGGTAAGGCATACGAATGAATGAAGAAATAAGTTATAACATTGTAACATTTTATGTATTTCCATTATTTATTTACAAATAAATTTAATTACGAGATTTTTGCATTCATACGCACTTTCACACTATTATCCTGTCGGGGTAGGCAGCGAGGACAGATCAGCACAGTTTCCTATCTCGACACACATATTTTGCCTCTTCTACATCCATACACTTTCTCATACAACGTCTAAGATTTCTCTGACTTTGTACGTTTCCTTCTTGAATATGTTTATAAAATTACATTTTTTTTGTAATGTTTCGTGCATCAAGAAATATTTTACGTTTTTCGTAACAATCAGATGATTTTAACTTTTCTGTCGACATCATACTTATCAATAATATTGTATCATAGTTTCGTCATGTCAGCAGGTCAGTGGAAATGTTATATATGTACACTATATAAGAAAAACATTCATGTTCCTCCAAACTCTGCCTGGGTTGAACTAAATCTGTGTATGTCCACATCCGAGTTATTTACTGCATTGTAATCGCGGCCGGCACATTCTTACTACTGGGTTACAGAAGCCTGTTACTTTTAAATGTTTCAAACGTCTATAATACACCTTCCACGGTCTTGAGTCACCTTCTCCCAGTCTAAATCATAGAAAAGGTAAAATGGCTGAAGATAAAGCAGTAGTCAGACTAAGGGAATGCTCAGTGACCCATAATATGCCGGACCTGCATCGGCCCTTGAGGAACAGGTTAATCGCCCCATTGTAAATCGCAACTTATCACAGTTTATTATTTATTTATCTTCGGGGATCTGCCTGCCGCCCGGCCTTTCCTATGACGAGCCATTATTTACGGCCGTATCGCGTGATGGCATCTCCGGCGTGCACCTCTCCGCGCCGTATCCTTTTTGTCATTTAAATATGTAGCATTCGCAGCCCAGCCCCGCACTGGGGTGGGGAATAAATGTTGCAAGGGGTCCCCCTCAACACCGAGCCGGGGTAGCGCTACTCCATAATTCACCCTGGATGACATTAATTTCTTTCTTCATTATAACTTCGCTTCGTCTTCCAAGTTTTTTGTCTGTATTTCTCCACTGTGTATTATTATCCTTAGCTGTGTATCTGTTTATTATTTTATTTTGTATCATCATCATCGTAAACTGTCTCTTGAATCCGAATCCAGATTGTCTGTGGTTTAACATTTAACATCAATGCTATGCGAGTGGATGTCGCAGATTCGATTCTTAGTTGATTCACTTCTAGATTGGTATTATTTTTAGACCTTGTTTACAAAAAAAAAAAGATTTTCTGTGGCTTATTAGCAACTTAACATTAATTCTTATATTTCGTTACGTTATGCACCTGTTGAAGCAGGCAGAGAGGACAAATCGCCAAAAATTCCCGTCACGACATTCGTACATCAATACATTTTTTACAGTCTCTTCTAAACATTGTACTTCTTACGGATACTTATTTAATAATTTCAATAAATCAAATATATTTTTATTGAATTATCATAATTCTTGTGGTCCCCTCATTGGAAACTAATCTTTTGTTAAATTGTCGATACCATTATCTTATGCAACTATTTAGAAAAAAATATCTATTATTATTACAGTCAACTCCGGTTATAGTGAACTCGGTTTTAGTGACCCTTTGGCTAAAGTAAACCAAAATCTACTAGTTTTAGTTCACTATGACATAGGTTTTTACCATGCACACTTGATATATGGGGTTGGAAAGAACACTTTGGTTCACTATAGCCGAAAGTTCACTAAAACCGAGTTCACTATAACCGGAGTTGACTGTATTATGATATTTTAGTACCAACTTGGTGTTCGTGAAGGAATCGCTGTCGTAGAAAAATATTAAAAAGAATCGAATAAATGCTGTAGAAATGCGTGCATTGAGAAGAATAATTGGACTGTCCCATCACGGAATACGGAATGAAGTGATTAGTGTGATGAATGTGAAATTAAGGTTGATTTATTTATTTATATTAATAAACGGTACAGTGTACCTTATACAATAATAAAAATAAAATAATGAAATTGGAAAAATGTGAATGCTCAACACAACACATTAAGAATTACAGAATACAAAAAAAAACAATTACAACAAAAACAATCAGAAAGAAACAGATATCAAATTGTACAAAATGACATGTTACCAACACAATACGGAACCGTCCACAGGCTCACAGCCCGCACTGTCTTAAAATAAATACAAAGATAAAACATTGAAAAAAAAAACTGAAAATAAAATACGAACTGAAAACAAAATATGTAAGACGGAATAAGACAGTATTGAGTAAGATGAATAAGTGCACTCTGAGATGGTTTGGGAACGTGGAACGAATGAAGTATGACAGATTAACAAAACAAATATACAGTGCAAATGTGAGTTAAAGGGGTGGTAGAGGAAGACCAAGGAAGTGCGGTTGGAGCAAGTGCATGATATTTGATAGAATGATATGTAAGAGGTCAGAAATCGTAGGAGTTGTATCATAAAGTGTATAGATGTGGAAGAGGCAAACTAAGTGTGTCGAAATAAGAACTCTGGCTTTCTGTCTTATGTGTTTATCAAAACAGGGAAAAAGCGGGATTTTATGTTTTATGACGCAGCCACATAAGACCATAATAGCTGTCACTGAATTTGAAACATTTAATATTGTATTCGTATCTATGCTTTGTAAAATTGACACAGCTATTAACGCTTCTCTTAATTGCCATAAACAATCTTTATAACCTTGTCCGTTCATCCGATCCGGAGGTTGCGTGTTTTATTCCCGCTGGAACCCGATTTTTTTTTTAAGAAATGGTTTCCAGTCTGTTTTTCACTTACTGCCTCCGAAACGTTATTCTTCTCGCTTGGAAGAGATTACCACGTGATAAATAAGTCCACCAAGTTGTACTGTCTACAATGAAAGTGTATTAATACAAAAATAAAAATGAAGATACAAAAATATTAACAAAATAAAAAAACACATCAACAATACAACTCAACAGATGGTTCATCCCCCTTACGCGAGTGGATTTGTTTGCCAACAATCGATCAATTTACTGTTTATTTTCCACGCTCCATTCTCCGAGTTGCTCGTGCTATTTTTTTTTTCTTTGATTACCCAACACTCGAAACGTTTCCGATTTCAAAGTGTTAACAAAACATATTAAAACTCCTCCGAGCGGTTGCCGAACAAAGTTGTTCCAATTGCTTCTGCCAGATTTGCGACATGAGCTACATCTGAAGCACCGGTTCTTCGGTGCCTCCTGGATGGTCCCGGCATGTTTGGGTGTACTCGATGCTACGAACATTGCTCACGTAATTTGATAAGAGAGTTGTTGGTACGTTTCGAGTACCGGGCACACATGTTATCAGAAAAGAAATGGTGTGTTTACACTGGCAACAGTGGCACTACAAATTCAATCGATTATAGTTTTTTTTTTAATATTTATAACGGAAAATGGTATGAAAATATTCATATAAAATGGAACCGGACAGCATCATTATCTGATAAGATTATAGTCTACTACAGTATTTTAGTAGCAACTTTAACGCATAAGATAGAAACGTGAACGTGGAAATATGCTGAAGAAGCCGATAAATGTTGTAGAAATGCGCGCACTGAGAATAATATACGGGGGTGATAATTAATGGTAGAATACGAAATTAAGTGATAAGGGATGAATGTGAACTTAAGCTAATGTGTAGAGTAAGATGAAGAAGATCACTCTGAAGTGGTTTGGGCGTGTGAAACGAGTGAATAAAGAAAGACTAACAAAACAAATATATATAGTGTAAATGTGAGTGGAAAACGTGTGAGAGGAAGACCAAGGAAAGTGTTGTTGTATCAAGTAAATTATATTTTAAAGGAAGGAAACGTAGAAGGTCATGGTAATTGTAGGAGTTGTAGATGTGAAGATGTAGAAGAGGCTAAGGATATGTGTCGAGATTGGTAAGTTTGGCAGTCTGTCTTCTCTCCCTACTCCAACAGGAATTGCATGATGGTTGTATTCTTCTTCTTCCCAGTGTCATGTCACGTCCCCCCAACGTTGAATATCACCTGAGAGTAGACATCTTTGTCCCCGGCAGCCCGAAAACGATCTCCAACGCCCCCTATGCCAGTCCAATCACGTATATTGCGGAGCCAGGAGATTTGCCTCCTTCCAACACCTCTTCGGCGATGGTTGTATATATTGTAACGTAAAAAGTTTAGTTGCGAAAGCATAAGCGTCAGTCGGGCAGATTTAGATATTTTTTAAACTGTACCGATTTTGGAACTGGACGGATTTTGTGGTTATTTTCAAAAATCCTTCGTATTTTCTGTTGATAATTTGCTTTATTTTTTTTTGTTGTTCCGCATGTTTATGTTTTTTTTTATGAAATAATGTTATTAATGTATTTTATTTTTTGTTTCAGGTAAGTCGATATGCGATTGGAAGTTTCTATTGTAAGTTTCTGTTGTAAATTTTATGAACTTTATTGTAACTGAATTAAAACAAATCATTTTAAACTCTATGTTGTCCCGATAAAGCATACTCGGTACAATGTTACGCCCGAGCAGTGGGCCGACCGCGTGTCGCGGAAGTTCAGAGCGATCGACGCTCCGCACTCGCTGATTGTTTAGTGTTTGCATATTTTGACTAAACTTGACACGTCCGTTTACGGCGGCCTTGCGCTTCAGCGCTTATTGACACTAAAATGTTGCTGATAATGCTTATTTCTTTGCTGTTATATGAGTTTTTGTTCAATTTTCTGAATACAGATAAGCTGAATACAGATAATTTCGAAATGTTTATGAATATATTATTCTTCACTGTCCATAATTAATTGTTGTTATACGTTAGTATTTTTTTTATAGAATATTTTTAAACCGCGGTTTGTTTTTATACTTGAGAAAATGTAACATGGTCCCTTTGACAGTTCACAAATTTGCCCCAATACAACCTTGTAACGACGTCCAGTAATTTTAATTATTTTATCAACGTTAATATAAGCCTCGATTCTAATAAATAGCAAGTTATTTAGGTAAATACATGACATAAAACTAACAATAATGACAAATTAATACATCTTGTTACAAATTAGCAAAAAATGTGGCAGTTTGTTAAAATCAAATAATATTTGGTGAAGTTTGTCAAAAGTCACTACGTTAGTCTGCAATGGCTTGGGATGAGGTATACGATTATTGGATTTTCGATTTTTTTATACCTAAAATTAAATGCTCGTAATTTGTATTAATTCATAGTGGATCTTGGTCTATTTAAAGATAGATACAATCATACAATACATTAGAAAGTCAGTATAAAAAAAATTTGGTGTTAAAACGTCAGTTTGGAGAAAAGCAATTTTTCGATTTATAAAAAAACGATTCGATTTGTGAAAAAAAAAACGATTTTACCCCATCCCTTTGAGACATGACATTTCAAATGTCACAGGGACCATGCTACATTTTCTCAAGTATAATTAAAAAGATTTTCAATTTTATATCTTTATTATAAAGATTAATTAACATTAAATTGTGTAAATGAAATACAACATTATTTGCCTGTTTGTGAGATTGATAAAATTTTGATGAGATTTCTACATTCTAAGAATTTCAAATTAACACAGTAAACGTATGATACATCCAAGTCATACAGAAAATGTGGTAAATTGAGCATAAATTTACGCTGATTTTGTCGATTTGTAATAAGTTTTTAACTTGCATGACCAAACTTTTTATCCGGGGTATTATGATCGAGTTTTTCCGTTACTGGTTCTGTGGCGTGAATGGTCTGCCTCTTAGTATTAGCAGATGTAGGTGGCGTGTACAGCTTTCGAAAACACTTAAAGACAAACCTTTTTGGGAGGTCTTGTCAAAAGTTATAATGTTATGTGAACACTACGCAATACGCTTCACTATACCTAAAACAGAACGTGTTACTATTACATATCGGTAGATCTACAAAATTTTCTTTGTGGTTCGTCTTCCTTGGCAAGTTTTCTGTGGTTTTGTTACCAAATATGTTTTTGTGAATATGCGGGGAAATTCCTAATCTAATAGCCTCAACCACTACCCTCATATTATTACACTCGTCTTATGTGTGTATATTAATTTTCTAATATTTTAAATAGTGGGATCGAATCCTGAGTTAGAGCGCCCTTGAGGAGAGTTTGCTCTCTAAACGGCGCGATATAAATTGTATTTTAATTATTATTATAATATTTTAAAAAGAGACATTCCAATTAACGTATTTTATAGCAAAATAATAAATACGATGGAACATGCGCTATAGTAGGAGTTTATGACGTGTGACATCACGTAGTATGTCTACACGGATCACACATATGGAACTCGCGGGCCATAGTTTAACCATGCCTGATTTAACCATGACGGATCCACGTCAACTGTAATTGGAAATTCTATAAAAAAGATGGGGTGGATGGAAGTTTCTTTCCTATCTATCTGATGTCAAATCATTGTATGAGTTGTGTAAGATTTAATGGTACGGCTTTAGAGGTGCCCTCTCTCACCGATATTGTTCAGCCTATTCGAGTGCACGGGTAAATCGTAGAAGTAAAATTCTTAGAGGTAACACGGAACAAGTGAAATTGGCAACCAGTGATCGAGTTCTTGCGCAATTTTTGCTCTTTTGTCATTTTTTACCACACTATCTCGCTGACCGCGTCCAAATTTACCGTTTTAATTTTATACTATTGACCAATTAAGATCTTTCCTGAATACATTTCTTAACTCTTACTAACGACATCCGCCTCTAGCATGCAGTTATCAGTTAAACTAATCACTATTATATCGACATCTTCAATGTGTTTTAAGTGAATATCTTAACGCGAGCAGCACCGATATATTTAGTGGACTGGCTGGCTGACAGATAAATGCCGACCGATGCAGGCTGCGGATTGATGGATGCAGTATCAGTCGGTGCATGACTTGATTGAGTATCTCTGCATTATCATACATTACATTCATTACCTTCTCAACATATTTCAAATTGGGGGAAAATGCGAAAAAGGAGAAAGAATTTTAATTACACTATCAATAATTTACTTAGAGCAAAAAAGTTGCTTTTAAATTCTTAAGTCGAAAGTTTTTAGAATGTAGTGTTTTCTTAATATTATTTTATCCAGTACTGATGACGCTTTACGGCACTTCAAAATTATTATCAACAAACCTTGGCATGCAAATACAAGTACAGTACAGTACCCGGCGTTAAGTAATACACATCGGACTTAAGAAAGAGACTGTCGGCTAACTTCGGCTTTGTAGAGCGTCGTCTCTGTCATTCATACACGTGTTCCATCGCGATTTGTCAGTCGTTTAGCTCTTTCTAGAAACTGGACTGTTAGCGCATCGTGCGACAGAGACGACGCTCTAAAAAGTCGAAGTTAGCCGAGTCTCTTTCTTAAGCCCGATGTGTATTATTTACCCCCGGGTACTGTATATCGCTTGGTTGCTGTAATTCTTTTTGTTATTATTTTAGTTAACATTTACCTAAATATATTTTTTCAATTTATACTTCACTGATATTCATGTTCCCTAAATCTTTGTAATACAGTTTAATTAATGCACGTTGTAACACAGTTATGCCCTCCACTGGTGTTTATACATACATACCAACACGACATGCCCCTTTTGGAGTAGGCAGAAAGTACATATCTCTATGTCTTTCTATATTATATAAGTCTCCAAAGTCTCATTTTAAATTTGTAAGCACAAATTCCAGTTAATTTACAACTCATTAACAATTAAAGGTCCGGACCCGATTAATGAATGATTAGCCTCTTGAAATTTAATATATTGTCTAAAATTATCTAACAGTGTCAACAGTCGTTTATTTATCGCAATACTATCAATGTATGTTAAGTAAGGTGAAGAGGATAATGTAGAGATGGTTTGGATATGTTGATTGAGTGGGTATTGACATATTGACTAAACGGATCAACAGTACAATAATGGTGTATATCACTTATTCAGAACGTATGATATTATAGAACTCAAACTATACTCAAAGAAGTGTAGCATGGTCCCTGTGACGTTTGAAATGTCATGTCTCAAAGGGATGGGGTAAAACGGTTTTTTTTACGATTCGAATAGTTTTTTTATAAATCGAAAAATTGTTTTGTCTCTAAACTGACGTTTTAATTCCTAATTTTCATTATACCGACTTTCTAATGTACTGTATGATTTGTATCATTCTTTAAATAGGCCAAGATCCACTATGAATTAATAATAATTACGAACATTTAATTTTATCTATAAAAAAATCTAAAATCCAATTATCGTATACCCCATCCCTTACCAATGCAGACTAACGTTAGTGACTTCTGACGAACGTCGCCAAATATTATTTGATTTTAGCAAACTGACATATTTTTGCTAATTTGTAACAAGATGTATTAATTTGTCATTATTGTTAGTTTTATGTAATGTATTTACCTAAATAACTTGCTATTTATTAGAATCGAGGCTTATATTAAAGTTGATAAAATAATTAAAATTACTGAACGTCGTTACAAGGTTGTATTGGGGCAAATTTATGAAACGTCACAGGGACCATGCTACATTTTCTTTAGTATAATGACGCTCTCTATGGTCTATTTGGTAAGACGCCTGTCTTCCGACTCAGAGGTTATAGGGTCAATCCTCATTGTTACCCATTTTTTTTTCAAATAACATTCCTAACTGTTTTTTATTAAGGCCTCTTTAACCATGGCAATAAGCCGGCCATGTTGTATTTAATACAACAAACGAGTAATAAAATAATACGAGATGGAACCATATTTGACGTTTACAAACAGATTCAACTTAAATTTCTTGAAATTATTTATTTATTTGAAATTTAATACTGGTTAAACCCAAATACGTCAAATGAATTGAACAATACAAGAAATAGATAAAACTAAAAATAATATCAATATGAACAATGTGGCTCGTGTTACAAAGTTTATTAAGGAGCTCAGCATCAATTTATCCACTGAGATGTGGAATGTATCAATATCGGAAAATTCGTTCAACAAGATCATTCCGTTTGCGAGTGAAGACGATGTTAATAGCTTAGTTTGGGAATATGACTCCGAAAACAATCTTGATTAATGATGTTCTAGAACATTTACTGTTTATTTTTTTCATACACGGTGCTTATATATCACTTAGATCCAAAAGTTTCCCGCCTGAATAAGTTAGAGCGTGTATGGACTGATATGGCATGTATCGATCAGGCGATGTAAGAATTAATATTTGATACTTTTACCCTCAGTGGTATATTAATCAGTACATACAGAGACGTGTTGTTTCGTTATATTATGAAATGTTACAAATTTAATATCATGCGGTTATCAAGTTTCTTTCAAAATAAGGAAAAAGGCCTGCAGAAATTAAACGACGTTTAGATGTGTACGTAATTTAATTCCTATCAGCCCATTTCTATAAGAAACGTGATAACCGCGCGATGTCAATTTTTAACATTTCAGAATATAATAAAACAACACGTCTTTTATAGGTTCTATTTGACATAATTAATACTCAGAGTAAAGGTATCAAATTTTAACTTTAATATATACTGATCATGCGTTGAGAGTGGTCGACGTGGTATCTGTCTGTACACTCGACGTGTTCAGGCTAGCAACTGTTGGTTATTTGTGGTATATCTACCAGTGATTACGACTTATTCACAGTTCACACCCGGGTAATTAACCTACTTGTTCTGTGGAATATTCCCATATGTTACAACTTTTCAGCTCGATCCCCATCCGCGGACTCCCCCGGTGCATTCCTGCTCTCCCCCTGCGAACTTCGCCCCTCCTCAGAGATGTTTCCCATTACTCTCGTGTTTTACTACATGACATGCCATTATTTACATTTCTACGAGGTACATTTAAATAGAAACAAAAAAAGTCATTTTTCCCCCTTAACTTCTAAATTACACGTTTTTTTTCAGGATGCTGATTCTAAGTTGCCTAAGATTGTATTGAAATACTATAAAAAACTGTTTTCTTTTGAAGGCTAAGATTGTATTGAAATGCTATAATAACTGTTTTCTTTTGAATGCTAAGATTGTATTGAAATACTTTAAAAACTGTTTTCTTTTGAAGGCTAAGATTGTATTGAAATGCTATAAAAACTGTTTTCTTTTGAAGGCAAAGATTGTATTGAAATACTATAAAAACTGTTTTCTTTTGAAGGCTAAGATTGTATTGAAATACTATAAAAACTGTTTTCTTTTGAAGGCTTAGATTTTTTATGGCATTTGTACTTAAAAAAATATTGAATTGTAAGTTTTTAGTATATTTAGGATAGAAATAAGATATTGGATCTGATATAAACAAATAGTTTATGATATGATTTTATTTCTGGGTTTTTTCGCGCTTGTATTAATTAGTATCAGACTGATGCATTTATTTTGTATTTTATAACGTTTGTACATAAATACTATAGTATATAGTGAATTTATTGCTGTACGAAAGATGTCTTCCAACTAAACAGAAAGATTTTAAAGATGTCCTAAGTGAAAACAAGGCTGGAACACGTTTAAAAAAAACGGGTACCAACGAGAATCGAATCCGTAACTCTCGGACTCGAAGACAGTCGTCTTACCACTGAGATAGTATTATTTTGTGGATGACTTCTGGAATAATATTTCATCACTCGGGTGCATAAGGCTGTATGTGTATTATTGCCATTTTTTTGTATACAGTGCAGTCTATCGACTTTATTGCTATATGACAATATCTTCTGACCAACTGAAAAAATCTTAAATAAGCCTTTAGTGAAAATATTTGTTTTTAAACTGGGTAGCAATTGAAAATAAAGCTGTAACCTCCGGGCTGGAAGACAGACTTACCAATTAGGCCACGGAAGTTATCGTGCGTGGAGATCTTCTCTGCCTACTTAAAAATACACATTTCGTTATCACAATGTATTGTATAAATACTTTCGTTTTATACAATACAACCTGGTGAGCTTATTACCATATAGTAATACTTCCAACCAAATAACTATGTTAAACAAGCCTTAAATGAACACTAGACCAGATTTTTTTATAGTCACTTGGTGCCGACGGGAATTGAACCCGTAACCTTCTTATCAACTAGGCCACTGAGGCTTATTTATTGACATAATTGAAGTAAATAAAATATTACGATAAGGAAGAGTGACACTTGGCTGTGTGATGTCTCGAAATGACTTCAGTGTTATTTCAAGATGCCAAAAATATTCACCATTCTAGAGCCGTAGACGTGCCAAAATTTCGACGGAAATAATTACAAAACAAAAATCAAGACAAAATCGCGCGTCTTGTGAAATTATGAGCGACATTTTCCATCGCAAAATACAATTTAACAATATACTTGTATTTGAAATGGGTGCCTATACATTTTTAAAATCCTGAAACAAAACATTTACATATTTCAAATAATGGTTGAAAATACTGATTTTATCAAATTCTATAAAGCTAAAAAGTTTGGAGAAGATATATATTTAAAGACTGATTCTTCGTTATTTTAAATCAACAAATGTATTGGACTTGAGAATAGAACATATTATTTCTTACGTTATTAAGTGCCATTTCTATACAACGAAATATTGCCCCTTTTTTTACTTTTAACAGCCACAAATAATCCTTTCGAGGGTGGACTGTATTAATGAATAATAATATAAACCAACAAGTGAACGAGATTTTGAAAGACGGTCAAGTAAGAAGAATGTAAAATTTATGAAATAATAAGGATCCTAATAAAAAACGGAGACCTAACAAAAGAGATACCCACTGCAACCGGTATCAAACAGGGAGACAGTCTCAGCCCATTCCTTTTTTACATTATTATGGATAGAATCATATCAGGAGGTGACTTCTTTGGGCCTGGGTTACAAAATGGGGGAGAGATCATGTGGACCGCATGGAGGATATAATACTGGCAAAAATCGCTAAGTCTGAAAACCCTGACAGCAGGAAATTACTAGGAAGGCCGCCGAAAAGGTGGAAGGACAGCTGGACGTCATCATCCCAGGACAGCCCACCGTCACAAACAGGTCATACGACCTAAACCAAGAGGAAGAAGAAAGAAGCAGAATAAGGATCCATTCGTCCTCTTGCTTGCCACCCCTCAACACTTTCAGTCCAGCTTCTTCAAATTGTCTTCCATCTTTTAAGGCAACATGTGATACGTTAAGCAGAACTAAAAGTGTATATTCTGGAAAATGTTTTTGGATAAATAAATTAGTGTTCAATTAATAAAATCATGCTAAAAACGAAAGTGTTTCCCATATTAATTAATTAATTTATTAATTCATCACCGGTACAATGCATCTTTCAACAATATTTAAAAGAAATGTAAGTAGTCAAGTGGTTTTATTACAAAAGACAATTTTCAAAAACAATACATTGAAACTAAATTAAAAAGTACCACCATAATAAAACAATTTAAACAGCACATAAGTATACAAGTATAATACATGTCACAATTCTTACAAAAATTAACGACACAGTTATTAATACGATACGGAACCGCTTCATAACGGGTAGCCCGCACTGTACCGCATCGGGCGTCATTCACGGAGAAAGAAAAGTATACAAACGAAGAGTTATACAAAAAATAAAAAATCAACATATTCATAGTTGAAGCACAATCAAAAGACAATGTCGACCACGGCATCGCACGATGCTAAAATATAAAATATCAGAAGCCAGATATATTCGTAGAAGAAAAAAAACAAGGGAAGCAAAAGTTTAATGGCATGATCAAACAATGCACCCAGCATCAATTAAAACAATCGTCATTATTGATTGAAAGACGCTCAATAAATAGCACAAAGATAATCCGCAAATCGCAATACACTTTAAACATATTTATAGGTATAACATATATGACAAAAATCCAAAAATACTAGAATCATTAATGATGTAAGCTTAATATTCATTCGTTTCTTGAATGGGTTGGTGCAAGTTTTCAACGTTAGAATTTTGTTCATCTCACTTTTGTGCCCACATGAAAGTAAAATGCTAGGTCGTGAATGGTTTTGAAGGTTGTAATGCAAATCTTCCCAATTTTTTACATTTTGGCTTAGCGTAAGGAGGCTGAAATTCTATCTCGATGGCAATTGAGTGCATTTTACCTGATTGTAGGGAGCTCTGTGCCGTACATACCTGGAGTACAGCGCGGCGGAGGGGCGCGGGCCGACAGCGCTCGCCGCTTTCAGTCAGTTTCGTTACAGCAGCCGCCTAGTGCTGTCCTCTGTTGCATGCCACTACGGTTATCTGTGCAATGCGTCTTGCCGAACGCGATTGTGTTACAAATTGTGAAAAATAACTATTAAAATTTAATATTCAGTTTTAAATAAGTGTTTATAAAAAAAACATCCCTAATACACAACACTACAGCGATAAATATTGACATTTTTTTTATTGCTTATGTTTTGAAGTGTAATTTTGTTTTGTTTTAAAATTACTGTTGTTAATATATTGTACAAATAACATTGTTATTGTCTTGTTTTTATATTTACAAAATTGTTCTTTGTATTTATTTTTTAAATTTTTAATAAAAACGGAGTCAAGTGTGTATTTTGTTTACATTTTCTGGCGTAATTTAAAATTTTCCTTGATTTATGCGAGAATATTTTTCGCTCAAAAGATCTGTAGCAGCCGCCTCCCCGTTACGCTTATATTCTTGGGGGATTTTTCGCGAGTTCCCGTCAAACGCACGTGGCGTCTCTACATGTGATTTATGTGCTAACTCAAAACTGCCGAGAAACTTCGCTCGTGAAACTCGGCGCTACATATGGCGTGTCATTTCCGAGGAGCCGCGGGGAGCGAGTGAAAAATCCTTCCTTCCGAATAAAACGGAGGGACGAGGAGGTCCCGTTTCCATCAGCCTCTGACTAGATCTGCGGTGACGTTTCTTCGAAATCGAATTGCGGTCGCGTCACCGGAAAGTTCGGACATTTCTAATTATTGCGGCTAAACGTACTTTATCTCTAGTTGATTCCGAGAATATATTATATATTTTCATTTGGACACATTTACTAACGTTGCGCTTTTTGTTGGTGCATACAATTGTTGTTGACATGAAGCTTCAGTTCAATTTAATTAGATTCTTTGTGAATAATATAATTCAGTGTTATGGATACTTACTAGTGTCTTCTTAACCCAGAGATTTTGGTGTCAATGTTTGTTTAAAATAATATTATAGTTTTTGCGTGCCAAAATAACTATTTATTACTTATAAATTTAGTACCGAAGCCTTGAAAATATCTTTATACCCTAAAGACAAATAAATAGTACAAATTGGTGTGATCGGTCCCCTTATAACGAGAAAATTGTCATTTACTAAATAATATAATTGGACATTTTTGCGACAGTAAAAACTGTTTCATTTGACACTAATTATTACTATTGGTGTTAATTGAATTTGTGTGTTGACTTTCGCATGTGGTTTATTTAGTGCAGTGGCAGTGCAGTGAATCACATGCAGTGGTGCAACACCCCAGTATCATAGTGTACACGGTCAATCTGGGGATTTTTTTTCTGTGTTTTTAATATTCTCCTTCGTATAAGATTTTCACCTTCGCATGTGGTTTAAATCAGTGACGTTGTTGGATTATATGCAGCGTTATCTAACTTGGGTATAGTGTATAACGCCGGCTTCGCCCTGGACAACCTGACGATGTACGGGTACGGGGGCGGGGTGGGCGGCGTGGAGGGCGGGTACGGCCCGCCGGGCTGCGCGCCGCCCGCCTACCTGCCGCAGCCTCCGCTGCCGCCCATGCCGCCCGCCATGCACCACCTGCCACCGCTGTCGCCGCACTCCAAGAGAAGAAGGTAAGCACTGGATTGGACGGGCCGGGCCTCCTGTCTTGCATTGGTATATTTATATCCTAAAGGTTCACACCAACGACGGTCTATTCTACGTTTGTTGTCAACGATGTCCATCTAAATATCATATTTTAACTGCTAGCGTACAAGACTCGCAAATTTGATGTATATTTTATTTCCGTCACATAGATCAAAACAGTGCAGTCAGTCCTCCCACATTAAGCCAAAACATCGAATCTCTGTCTTGGCCTAACAATATCTAATACTCGATACCTAAGAATTCTGAATGATACTCTTTGAAGTATGATACATGGTTTCAGTATCTACATAGATTTATAGGAAATAATTATTATAATGTTGTTTTAATCGAATTAACGTCTTTTATGAAAATGAGTAAATAGGTACTCGTATAAAAATACAATAAAATGTAGGTATGTGTAAAAGAGTACTCGTTGAGTTATTTTGACAATATGAGATGTATTTATTATTTTTTTAACGTTGTACGCCAATGCTTTTGTTGATCAAGTTTTATACTCGTATTTTCTACAGTGGCTGAATCAAGCCCATTTTTGAGCAGAACCTTCGCACATTGTGATCTTAGAATTTTTAATACCGATTTGCTTAATTTTTATTATTAGTGCCAAGTAGACCAACGTTTCTTTAAAAAAATACAAAACATATGGCAATTTAATAATTTAAGGGGGCTCGTATTTTTGTTTGTTTTCATTGCTTATTAGGAGTCCAGGAACCTATTGATAAGTGTTAGGTATACTTACTCCAGAACACTGCAAGGCGGTCACGATCATCATCCCTGAGGAAAAACTAAAGAAAAAGAACATTAGTTTGTTTAACAATTCTTACGTCTTTACTTAGAAAACATATACGAGTATATCGCTAACATGAAAATGCTCAATTCGCTGTAGAAAAAAATCTTCGTTAAATAATTTATTTTATCAGCCGAAATATATTTTGTTATGTGATAGTTCTCGTATAGCTTGACATCTGAACTACGTACGTGTACTTTTTTAACGGGACAAGGGAGAGATAAAAACTAATGTTATACCGTGTTATTTCGGTAACGTCACGACACAGGCACTGTGCATTCAACATATTAATGCTATCGATTCTAGGAAGTACCGTATGTAATGAAAATACCAATTACTTTAATTTGATCATCTTTCCTCGTAGTTCATTATTCAAAATTGGATCCCTCAACGACCACGTCTAATGTGTTACCTGCTATCGATAGTGTCTTCCTTACGTAAGCTATCCCTCGCAGACAAGTATTGTTGTCACTGGCTTTCGTGTACTCTTAAAAGCTGAATCCGCACACCCTCCTACGGCGTGAACACGCTCTTTCATGCGACAACTCGATGCTGGGCGTTCTTTTAGTTTTAGGCGCTTTTCATTTTCGCGGTCGCATCTCAGTCTTAAAAAGTGCCACATTCTCAGCTAAGGCTCGTCTCTTCTGGTCGCAATCCTGAGCCGCTGCAACTCAACTCCGGGTATATATATCACATAGCTTGAGACTGGACTTAAAGCTGTTCTTATACCGTATTTTGGGCCACCCAGGTCTCGTTCTAACTTAAGTTCAGAGAAGAGTAGCTATTTGATAAATCGCGATTCCGGAAATGTTTCCTGCCTATCGAAGTTATTGTCTAATTTCCTTGCCTATCGAAGTTCTTGACTACTTATTGTAGTATTAATGCATGCTATACCCTTTCGCCAATAATCAGTTTCTTCGATACTGGATTTAAGGCCACCTTTGAACCTATTTTTTGGGATACCTTGGTCTTCCCTAACTCAAGTTCAGAGAAGCGTAGCTGCTTAACACTTTCAAGATTCTGACAATGTGTACTGCCCATCGAGGTTCATATCTTATAATTATTGTACAATAGTATAAATTAACGATATACATTTTAACTTAGAATCGGTTAATTCGAGGATTTAGTACCTTTTATTTTCAGCTGAAACATAATTGTCGTAATCCAAATTTGGTCCAAAACATTAATAAAAAGGTAGTTATTTTCTCTATTAGCTAGCTATTTGGGTTCAATACTCAACGCAACCATTTGTTTGTATCTGACCACAAAGCGATTACCGCTGAGGCCGACGACCACGTCTTAGCGCCGAATATGCAAGGGCAGTTGGGTGAGTCATCCGCCCGTCCAACGTCTGTGCCGATGGTCAATTTCCGCATTGTCGACACTTCTTCGCGCCGTCATCGCTTTTTTACTAACATCTTTATTTATCCGCATCACCATTCTGTCAGTTGTGTTTATATATCAGAATTACAATTTAATGCTTCCGGTTTTAGACGTGAGAATTGACGATTTCCTTCATTGAATTGGGAGTGTGATGTCATCCGACACGTGGCGCCAACATAACGTTAAGAAATTATAATCGACTGCCAATGAGATGTCTTTATTTACACATTTGCAACTTGCACTTGACAATTATATCGAATATTATTGATTTTTTGTCCAAGATCTAGATTTTTTTTATAAATATGTATTGTATTATGCTTTCGTTGCATCTAGTACAACGTGGTGGGTTAATTTCCATGTGATAATCTCTCACAACCAACCAGAAAGATTTCAAAGAGACTATTTGAAAAAATGGGTTCCAACGGGAATCGTGCCCGCAACCTCCCACACTAACCACTATTTTCCATGAGATTCAGCAATAAATTCACCTTTATATTTTGTTTAATAAATAAGCAATCATTTAGGTCGTTTGAAATAACATTTTTGAAGGGTCTATAATAACGTTATCTTTTGACATAATACGCGTCAAAAGTCTTATGTTATCCTTTAAAATGCCATATTTCTTAGGACCTATTTTAATTATTTATATTTATGCTATGTTTATATTTATGCTATATTTCAATGATTACCTACGTTGAAAATTACAATAACCTATCGTCTTTCTTGTCAGTCTTCTCGCGTCTAACGTTTTATTACCAATCATTGAATACCTGTCACTTATTTGATATCAGCCGACCTCTTGTCCTCTTGTTCTCTGTTTTCCTGTCTTTTGGTCCATGATCATCAGAAATGCGTATACGTATACAAGATTACTTACTCGTTATGTTGACAATTTTTTTTTCAACTGTTATTGTGGATCGGATCCCTTTTCAATCATAAATTTGTCGGTAACGAAAAACTATATTTTTATTGCCACATTCACTGTACTCATGGTATATGCTTTAAAAATATTTTCATACAATATAGAGCTATTTAATGTATAATTATATTTATTTATTATCCACAACGAAATATTTACAATTTAAATAGATACAGGTACGTATGTTAGTATTACGAAAAATCCACGATTTTGTGGATATAGAGAATTACTTTACTAGGCAAGACTTGTGACGAAGTGGTCTCATTTCTTAATCGCCAAGTTTATTTATTTGTCCTAAATAATATAACACTAGGCTGAAGCATTCACACTTTCATACATAAAATTCAAGTTATCTAATACACAATTCTAACCGCATCATAATCTCAACAACCGCATCCAAATCATGTTCTTATCACACACTTGACAATCGCATCAGTCATTCACTAGCATGCCTAGGTGGAGACTTCCAAAAGCTCTTCACTCGTGTTAAAAATCCACCTTATTACATATTTTTAAACATTTGTAGGTGCGACATTATAAAACTCACCATTTTCCCTCAGGAATGATAGTAAAATTTCTATAGGGGGATAAAATAATTATCTAATTATTTTAGATTTTAGTATTGTTTGCATTATGAGAAACCTTACATACATTTGATATTTTATTATTATTATTATTATTACACATGACAAGAAATATACATAATTTGCGAAAAAACAACAGGTAATTTAATTTGGACATACAATTTTAATGGGTCTGGGTTTGTTGCCTTTCATTTGTCGTGTCCCCAGTAAACTAGGCTTTTGCCTGTATCTCACTGAGGATATTTAGCATGAAAAAATAAATCGATAGTTCTTTCCGATTTTTGATTACACAAAAACAAAACCCCGTTGCACATTATCATCAACCTGACAAACAGTGACACTCAATTACAACTGAAAACATCATGCGAAATCAAACTCCTCACACATCATCACTCTAGAAAGACCAAAAATGTTCATCCCATAATATACCGCACACAATCATAAAAATAAAAACAAAAATACACAGAAACACAAATATAAAACAACAAAAAGAAACCCACACTCAAGAGTCCACCCAAATCTTTTCCACACGTCATTCATCCTGAAAACCCAAGTACTCAAACTCCTGTCGCAATAACAACCACGCTCCTATCGACGGTCTAAATTATTTTCCTCCCTTTACCTTTATTGAATTCGGCACGTCATTGTATGTCATGTGAGTTAAATAGGCATATTGCCTTTGGGCAAAAGAGGTTTTAACTCTAGGGATGGTGAACATTTCATTCGTTGCCATGCGTGTCATGTGTCTCTGCTGGGTCTGCATCTTCCCTTCCTCTCGATGGTAGTGCCAGAGAATGGATTTGAGATGCAAATAAATAATGTTTATGTCATGTTCATGTCATTTATATTTTAAATGAATAGACTAAAGAGCCACCTTTACATAATGTGAACATGTCTAATTAAGCGATTGAACTCTTGAAATTCTTATTTATTTCCAGTAATTGAATGCGGCCCCACTGTGTCGAAAGAGGTGCGCAACATTTGTACAAAGAGAAAATGTTTTATCATTAAGAAATTACTTCCGACAATTACTTTAGAAAATAGCCAAGAAGACATGATAATTCCCGGAATGCCGGCCACTTTGAATGTAAAATAAGTTTCATGTTTAAACATTCTCGGCGGAGAAAGTCAATGGCGGCGTGTAGGCTGGTAGTAGCAACAGCCTACTGTGATGTACTGATCTGCTGCTAGGCTATTCGCGGTGCGGCTATCGCTTCGCCGGTTTTCAGAACACGTTTGTGCAACACTGTCTAATGGTAGCTTTATAGCTGGCATACGAATAATTGTTGCAATTGAAATGAGCACTTGCATTTTTAATCTTTTGTTTAAAATGTGTTATGTCTTTATCAAATTAATGTACTCTTAACTATGGTAATCCTTTTATCACGCACACACACGCACGGGTTCTGATGAAAATTACTCTTGCCAATACACCTATATTATATTTACTAACACAGTTCCCTGTTTTATCATGATACAATCCCTTGACAATTTTCATATATAAAAAATCTTCTAGCGTCAAAGTTGAATGCATTTGTCAGTGAATTGCTTTATCGAATTGGATTTAAAATTATTTTTTGTTATTGATAGCGGTGCGCGAAACGTTAACTAATTCATGTCAGCTTTCGCGATTTCACAACAAAATGTTCTTAAGTTTGTCATTAAATTTACATTACTACCATAAAATTATTCTTTTTAGGACATGATCAACTTATTTGGCATGATATTTTTTCTTAAATATGTATAGATATAAGAGTTTTAATCTAAAATTTATTTCAATTGTGATATACCATAGCTTTTATTTACATTAGTAGAAAATTTACGTGAATTTTGAGATTATACCCGTTTTTAGCGATACTATCTCGAGTATACTCATTGCTAAAAAAATAATTACGTTTTGTTCGTCAATTAAATGAATAAAATAATCGATGTGTTTTTCTCTACATATGTTGAAAAACTTATATCAGGTTTATGCCACTCCAAATTTCCTGTACATAATATGTAAAGAATTGTAACAAATATTTTGTTTTGTTTTGCAAACACGGAACAAACCCTTAAAAACACATTTATTTATAAAATCAATACATGGATATCAGAATTTTATTTATATTAAAACAATCTTTGCGGATTTTTTTATACTATTCATGAGAATTTTGATATCATTAAGAACATATCTGAAAAACATATTTCGTTACTTTCGAAAACACATTTATTTAAAGAATCTGCGAAGGAGTCGTACAGTTACTATAATTATGTGACCATTTTTTTATTCGTCGTCTTGTTGAGACAACCTTCATACATCTCTTACAACTCAATGCATGATTTTTTACGAAGGGTTCCAATTTGCGTTTCTCTTCAGACTTAAGCATCTTTCTGGTTGGTTGGAATATATTGCCACATGGGAATTGACTTGCCAGGTTATACTGTACGAGTAATACAATACAACATGTATTTTTCAAATGTAAGTCAACTTAATGTACGAGTATGTTAAGCAGCTATATTATTTCCTTCACAATGTGTACGGTAACCGATTAGTGGGCGCTGAGGAGACCAGACGGCAGCCGTCTACTTCCCATTACGGTGTGTGGTGTTTATGGTCGCGGTTTTAACGCTCCGATTGCTTTGAGGAATTGTGGCGCAGAGCCATCGGCCACGGATCGGTGAAGATTTCGATTTGATGTTTTCATATTTTTATTCCATACTTGTTCATCTAAAGCATAGGTTTTTAACCTATGAGTCGCGACCCCAAATGGGTATGTTTTGAATGGGGCGAAAAATATTTTCAACATTTTTTTCAAATATTTTTGCTTAATAAAAACTCAACCTATAACATGGTATGCCTAAAAAAACACCAAGATTTAATGAGCTTTCAAAATGTATTCAAAGTCAAGGTTCACATTAATAAATAGTAATCTGGTTACCAATACGAGTATAAGTAATGCTTTTTTTATTTTATTAAAACATGAAATTTTTAACGGAATGTTTAATTTTTTTTTTATTGACCCTGGTCGCGAAATAAAGACTAATTAATAAATACCCGTATCTGTATCATAGCTCAAATATATTAAGAAACATTAATCCAAAGAAAATCTTTCGATTTTTTTTTTGGATCATATTATCGAATGTTTTTATAAAATGTAATGGCCGTTTACTGTATTTTGGATCTTCTGAAAATAGACACTCGGCTTTGTTATATAACAGGCATCTATAATATACACTTGTAAAAAAGTTAAATGTAAGCAAACCAAAGGATTTATACTCGTATCTCGTTATTTCACGACACCTGCCACCCAAAAAGCTCGCCAAGATTTTTTATAGGCAGCTACTAAAACAATTAATTCGGATAAATAAAAGATCTAGCACCCTGGAATATAACCCTCCGAAGTAGGCGCTCGAGTACTAAGCAAGCACGCTAACCACTAAACCATGGTATTGAGATTATCAATGTGTTGATGGACAAAACTTTCTTTATAATATTTTAAGTATTTACCTATTATTATCCGAATAAACGCTGTATAAATGTGTGCACTGAGAGGATGCATGGGGTGACAATATATGACAATATTTAATGAAGTGGTCAGGGGCAAATGTGAACTTAAGGCTGATGTGAAATGGTTTGGACGTGTAGAACGAATGTTGAGGAAATACTAACAAATCAAATGTATAGTGTAAATGTGAAGACGTGATAGAGGGAGACCAAGGAATGTGTGATTGGATCAAGTGAATAATATTTTGAAAGAAGAAAATGTAAAATATCAGAGAAATCGTAGGAGTTCTGGCGGATTTAATGCGTCAAATCAATTTCTTTCAATCAACCAGCCTTTGTTTCACAATTATTATTGTTATCCACGGTCGTCTTTTGAACTAAGCCTTTTTTTTTTATCTTTTTTCGTTTGAATTTTTCAAATGATGTATTTTTTTTGTAATAGGTATTGATTCTCTTATCAACAATATTTATATTTAAATTAAATGTGATAATAGAATATTCGTCACAATTATCAATAATGAGCTCAAATCAATCCGAGTACCTGTACAGTGGATTGGGACATCCCTCTATTTTTGAGAATTATTATTTCTACTCGTTTTTATCATCATCACGATCACGTCGTACCCCTATTGGGGTTGGCGGATAGCCGATCTTTTCTTCGTTCAATCGTGGTGGCACACATCTTTCGCTTCAGTTACGTCATTATACCTACCTCGTTATCGTTTTTATTCGTTATCGTCTGAAAATAAATAACCTTTGTACAAAATAATCTCCACATGATCAATTGATAAGTACAATCATGTCTCGCCGATAATTGGGATGTTCTTAAAATTCTCCTGATTTTACCTGCATTTAACATAGTTTAAGTGTAAACTATTAATCATTAACACGATGTATGTTTTTTTTATTTTTTTTAGAGTGAGTTGACTTTGGCCGCCTTGTTTATTACATACAAGGCTTATCAGCACGATTTGATTTATTTATTTTATTTTTTTCCTTGTGTTTACTCTACATTTTGTGCTTTTGTCCCCGTGTTGCAGTGTATGGGATAGATAGGAATGCGTCTGCGCACGTCTTTTATGGAACTATCCCGGCATTTGCCTTACGACTGAGGAATCGCAGTAAACTCAGTCGGGATGGCCGGCTCTCTGGCCTTCCGATGTGACCTTCAGTCCTCGGCATTATTCCCTGTGTCAGTGTCCGTTGTGTTCATTCTATCCCTTACATTCATTCTTACCATGACATTGATCGCCGTCTTAATGTAGCATTGAATGGCTTCTGTGGTCTCCTTGTCGATCAACCAACACGATGTATGTTATATGTGAAGGAAAAACAATCTTTCAATAAAATTACTGAAAAATGGATAATGTTTAAACATTGATATTTACGAACTCTGTAGCCTAGCTAGAAAAATACCTGTCTTTAAACGTTCTTCTTCTTCCTTGCACTGTCCCAACTCATTGCCTAGGTAGCTGTTGGGGTCGGCTCTTCTCGTTCTCAGGCTGTATATTCTTCGGTTCTGAGTGTCGCTTTCATCTGGGCCGTTTCTCTGCAGGATTTTGGAGCATTGAGTCATCCAGGAGTTCTTTGGTCTTCCTCTGGACGGCTGTCGAGGAAGATCCACAGACATTGCCTGATTTACAGTATGGTCTGGTGGTCTCCGTCTCATGTGCCCGTACCATCTCAGCTGTCGCTCTTCCCGCTTACTATTTATGTCAGTGACCCACAGGCTACCACGAATGCGTGAGCTCTTAATTTTATCTTTTAGTGATACTCCTGCCGACCACCTAAGCATTCGCATTCCTGCTGTTTCAAGTTGCCTAAAGTAAGAGCTGTACATTGTCCAGCATTCTGAGCCATACATAATTGCGGGTCTAACGACAGTCTGGTATACCTTTCCTTTCAGTTTTATATGCATTTTTTGGTCACACAAGACTCCTGTTACCGATCTGAATTTCATCCATCCCACACACTTATTCTATGGTCAACATCCGCGGCGCACCCTCCGGCTTTGTGAATGAGTGAGCCCAGATACTTAAATGAGTCACAGCAGGCTAATATTTCCCCATCCAGTTGCATTGAAGAAGTTGTGGCACTTGGGTCTTTAAACATTGATTGAAATATATTGTAACATGCTAATAAACCTGCCAGGTTTTATTGTATGCAACGAAAGTGATTAAATCCGAATTTAATGACAGTAAGGAAGACAATTCGGTGGAAACTAGAATATGGTCCAATAGTGGTTTATAGATCCTGGAGATCTTGTCTGTGTCCTAAGGACTAACTTAAAAATACATGATCCGTTGTCTCACGAACTTGAAGTAGCTCTCTCCGAGTCGACAATCAAAAATATGTATTTTGTGCCATTTAGGTAAACAGGAATCGAACAACATCCACGAAGTGCTTAATTTAGAGATTTCTTACTTTCATTATGTGTTTTGGTGGGAATTTTCTGAATATAAGTAAGCGTTTCAGTATCGTTTATTTAAACTTTTCAGTTTTTACATGTTTTCTTAGTTGAAATATGCTTTTCAAGATAAGTCGTAGACGTCACAAATATTATCCAAATCGAAGTTTAGAATTAGCTTAATTTATAACAGCACGGGTTATGACATAGTTGTGCTAAAAGGGTCCAACCCACGTGTTAACTATTCAGACATAATTGAGACATATCGCCGCTTTGTATGGAACAGATAACTTAAAATATTAAATACACATTTAACAAGATTGATTTTTTTACATATAGGTACATAATTGATCTTTGCTTTTTCGATATTTTGAATAAACAAAAAAAAATGTTTGTCGATGTTCAATTTTTTTGTTTATTCATCGACATTCATATACGAGATTTCGTATATGGCCAGAACTGGGCATATACTATGCTAAAGATATCTACACCTGGTTCATATTTCAAGACGGGTTTCTCGAATTATGATAAATTTAGTAAATTATTATTACATTAGCTATACTGCAAACGTTTTTATTCAACTACTCGTATATTAGACATTCTACTAACAATTTAAACCTAGACATTCTACTACAGTACAAAATAGGTATCCGTTTATAGATTACTCATAGATTTATGTAACTGGTTAAAATACATGAAGAGAGAATGTAAAATCTAAAGATTTTTAGTATTTTAAGTGGAAAATAATACTATATGGACCGCAAGTCTTGCAAGAATGCACCTATAAATATGGCAGATTTTTCGAGTTAACACTGAAGAAGGGATGTGTCCTAATTGATGATGACACCTTACCTTCGAAACCAGGGATTGCGAGTTCGATTCCCGTTCATACCCTATTTTTTAAATGATTCTTCTGGTTTTCACTTAAGGCTTGCTGAACACCTTTATGGTTGGTTGTAAGATATTTCCAAATACCTAACTCGCATAGTTTTATTGTATACAACGAAAGTGTATTGCATAATATATTTATACATACCATCTCCTTGTCGGGGTAGGCAGATGTGACCGAGCGCCAGACTTTCCCATCTCGACACACATCCTTAACCTTTTCTATATTTATACACCTTCTCATACAACTTCTAATTCTCTAACTTTCTACGTTTTCTTCTTTCTGACTATCATTCACTTAATCCAACCATACTTTCCTTGTCTTCCTCTTTTCACGATTTCCACTCACATATTCGCTATATATCTGTTCTGTCTTCATTCGTTCGTTCCAAATGCCCAAACCATCTCTTAACACATCAGCCTTAAGTTCACATTCATCCCTAATCACTTCATTCCGTGTTCTGTTACACATTATTACTCCGTGTATTCTTCTCA
Organism: Odontocerum albicorne; assembly: GCA_949825065.1. Taxonomy (NCBI): domain Eukaryota; kingdom Metazoa; phylum Arthropoda; class Insecta; order Trichoptera; family Odontoceridae; genus Odontocerum; species Odontocerum albicorne. The sequence goes on from OX463839.1 coordinate 5,683,924, forward strand.
ATGCACGCATTTCTACAGCATTTATTCGGCTCATCTCAGTCTTTTTCCACGTTCACGTTTCGCTCCCATATATCAAAGCTGACGCCAAAATACTCTAGCGTGATATCATCACCATTTCACCATAACTTTGTCTCGAGTCTCCACTTTATTCAATCCTAGCACACATATTTCACTTCTGTCACGTTCATAAACTTCTTAATACTATACTGATAAATTTATATCACAGCAGTCTGAAAACAGGCAGTTTTATTTGGTATCTGACATGTCGGTGAACCGCTATCGTTTTCACACTCCGGTTTGGCGCCAGCATAGATGGGGCTTCTCTCCAAGGACAGCCTGTATCAAATTTTTATGAGAGTGTGAGATCGCACTATAAGGGAACCTACTTCGTTCATAGAAACAGTATGGCTGTAGGAGGGAAATATGTATAAAAAAAGTTAGTTAAACGATTTATGTCTAACAGAATATTCGTCCACTTTACTTATCAAATTAGGCCTCTCGAACCCCAATGCCGGCCCTGTGACTACCCAGCAATCTCCTATCAATACAATCGGGGTTGATCATAGATGATCAATCATCATGCTTTCGTTACACAACTTAGCGTCTCGGTGAACTTTCACACAGCTCGTGAACATACTTCTCAACATGTTGTGTATTATAATTAGCGATTATCATCGAAATTACTCGGATTACTGGTAGACAGCAATTTTCGGTGGGTCGTGATATCACATCGGTATCTTGCCATGTCCGCAACCGGTGGCCTGCGCCGGCGGGCGGGGGGAGTGGGCGTGGCCGGCCGCCCATTGGCCGCGCGGGCCGCGAGGGGGCGGGGCCGCCGCCACAGTGCACACATGTGATAATTATCTCCGATCACCGTGATAAGGTCATTTTAAATTGTACACCTCTTATGGGCACCGATAAGCAGCGCATTCATTGGATATGTTGCCAGTTTGGAATAATCGTTAATTTTTATCGCTCATTGAACGGAAAAATCTCGCGTAAGATAGATTTTATGGAGGCTGCTTAGTTCGAAATTCTTGATATATTTTCTTAGTTATTATATTTCCAAATTACAAATTTCATCATTCTCATAATTACCATGTATTAACCTACCCACTCTTTGTATTGTTTTTTTTATAGTAGTCCCCTTGAACATGTCCGAATTGTTGATTCTACGTATTGATTAGCGTGACCGGGAGACAATTGAGAACCACTAGAGTCAGCACGGAACACGCGATTCGTCAGTACACGTGATGTATAACTCTTACTCGCAACTAGAAACTGCTGAAATGCGCATGCTAAGATGGTCAGCTGGTGTGTCCCTAAGAGGCAAAATAAAAAGCTCACGCATTCGTGGAAGCCTAGGTGTTACATACATCAACAGCAAGATGGAGGAGAGGTGATTGAGATGGTATGGGCACGTTGGACGCAGAGCACCCGATCACATTGTGGATCTCCATGGATCTTCCTCGAATAGCAACCAGAGGAAGACCAAAGAATTCATGGGTGGTGCAAAAAGATAACGTGATGCAGAGACACGGCCTGGCGGACGTAGTCCGGGACAGAAGAGCATACAACCTGAGGACGAGGAGAGCTGACCCCAACAGTCTTCGCAGACAGTGAGTAGGGATGGAGCCAGGGAGAAGACGTGATTGTAACATTATCGCACATGAAGAGACAGCTGCGCTAGTATTGTTACTTGACCAACTATACTTGGGAAAATATAGAATGGTTCTTGTGACGTTTGAAACGTCATGTCTCAAAGGGGTGGGGTAAAATCGTTTTTTTTTTACAAATCGAATAGTTTTTTTTATGAATCGAAAAATTGGTTTTCTCTAAACTGACGTTTTAATTCCTAATTATCATTATACTGACTTTCTAATGTATTGTATGATTTGTATCTATCTACAATATAAATAAGCCAAGATATTAATTAATACTAATTACGAACATTTAATTTTATGCATAAAAAAAAAACGAATTATCGTATACCCCATCTCTAGCCAATGCAGACTAACGTAGTGACTTTTGACAAACGTCACGAAATATTATTTGATTTTAACAAACTGCCACATTTTTGTTAATTTGTAACAAGATGTATTAATTTGTCATTATTGTTAGTTTTATGTAATGCATTTACCTAAATAACTTGCTATTTATTAGAATTGAGGCTTATAATAAAGTTGATAAAATAATTAAAATTACTGAACGTCGTTACAAGGTTGTATTGGGGCAAATTTATGAAACGTCACAGGGACCATGCTACATTTTCTTTAGTATAATGACGCTCTCTATGGTATGGTATATTTGTTAATTCTTAGCTAGGACGAATTATCCAACAAAATAAGGATATTAATGATCCTACTCGCTGGCGAAATGACCATGACCATGTGGACACGCGAATTCCATTTTAGTTTGGTATTTTGAATTCGTTTACATATTTATCTCTACTTATACAACTCATCCAGATCGGCCTGTGCTTGCGAAGACTGAATTTTAAACGAAACATTTGACGAGCATTCTCACGTTTGTTAAAATAAATGTGAATTTATAATTGACTAATCAAATAAAAAAAATAACACAGTTCAATTAAAATAAAAACATACTTAGTATTTATAGTTGGTCGTTACGAGATCGAAAGAGATGGAGGAAAAGTCCAAGCAGCCGACCCCAAATGGATGGGATAAAACAACGAAAATAAGAAATTGCGAAATCTTATTATTTTTATACGATAGTCTATCAAGCGTTATCGAGTATGATGTCTGCTATCTTGTAGATGGAAGACGCCTTTGTGTGTATTGGTTTATTGTGTGTAAGCTGTCGCACTACAACACACACAGTCTTGACATATCAAACCCATAGTTCCGATGGCAAGGAGATCAGTGGGTTTAATTTGCTGCAGCTTTCGTTAGATTTTTTTTCAAATTTCTCAAAAGCGCTTTAAGAATTTATAATAAGTATGTTAGTTAACATATAAGCTATAGAAAAACAAAACACAGCGATATTGTAATATACACAATATGTGTTGAATGTTGTTGGTTGTTTTTCACATTCGTACGTACGCCTAGAGGAAGGCATTAAGTTCCAGTATTAAAAATAAAAATAAAAAAGAGCTAAGACGGAGAATTAAACAAAATCAAATAATACAAAATATAATGACTTCATCGCTTGTAAATGTTTTATTTACAGTCAATTATAAAATCATCGATTCACAATTATTTTAGTAAAATCTTAAAAAAAACATTAACATTTGATTTATGAATATTTATATTTTTATATTATATCAAACGTCCATTGTATACAGTACAGCCTGGCGGATTTATTGCTATATAGTAATCTATTTCAACCAACAAGAAATATGTTAAACAAGCCTCGATTAAAAAGCAGGCTGGAACCCTTTTTAAATGTCTGGGTGCCAACAAGAGTCAAACCCACAACTTCCGGGTTGAAACACTGGCATCTTATCTACTAGGCCACATAAGTCGTCTATGTTAAATTATATTGCGTTGTATTAGACTTTCGCTGTATACCGTAAAATCTGGCGGTTTATTTCCACTGGACAATGTCTTTCAATCACCCAGAAAAATGTTAAATATATATTGAGTGAAAACCATGCTGCCTTTATAAATATGGGTACTAATGGTTATAAAATTCCGCAACCATCAGGTTTGCAACGCAGTCTTACCAGCTGGGTCATGGAGGTCGTCAAATTATCACTACTAGAGAAAATGGAGCATGGTCCCTGTGACAGTTAACAATTTGGCCCCAATACTACCTTGTAACGACGTTCAGTAATTTTAATTATTTTATCAACTTTAATATGAGTGGTTCAGTGAACCAAGTCCAAAAATACTGAATTTAAGATCACTGCATGAAAGGTGTGCGAAAAGCTTGAGCTTCTGGCAGAAAATGCTTTTGTACAAAGTAAGTGTAATGAATGTACTCAATATAAAACTTTTCAGAATTGCGATCATACCCCTTACAGAATTAGAAACACTAAAATATGTTTGAACCTAGTTTACTCAAAACTAACCAGAATGGACTTGGTTCACTTGGCTTGTGAACGACTCATATAAGCCTCGATTCTAATAAATACCAAGTTATTTAGGTAAATACATTACATAAAACTAACAATAATGACAAATTAATACATCTTGTTACAAATTAGCAAAAATATGTCAGTTTGTTAAAATCAATTAATATTTGGTGACGTTTGTCAAAAATCACTACATTCGTCTGCATTGGCTAGGGATGGGGTATACGATAGTTGGATTTTCGATTTTTTTTCTACCTAAAATTAAATGTTCGTAATTAGTATTAATTCATAGTGGATCTTAGCCTATTTAAAGATATCATATATACAAATCATACAATACATTAGAAAGTCAGTATGTATAATGAAAACTAGGAATTAAAACGTCAGTTTAGAGAAAATCAATTTTTCGATTTATAAAAAAAACGATTCGATTTGTAAAAAAATGATTTTACCCCATCCCTTTGAGACATGACATTTCAAACGTCACAGGGACCATGCTACATTTTCTTGAGTATATGCCGCAGAAGTCGTCTATGTTAAATTATGTTGCGTTGTATTAAACTTTCGCTGTATACCGTAAAACCTGGCGGGTTTATTTACACTGGACAATGTCTTTCAATTAACCAGAAAGATATTAAAGATATATTGAGTGAAAACCATGCTGGAACCCTTTATAAATATGGGTAGTTACTGGTTATAAATCCCGCAACCATAAGGTTCGGAACGCAGTTTTATTACTAGTTATAGTCAAAAGAACCTGACTATTTTTGTCAAAGACTGTTTTATGCTCGAACATAGATTGGCTTGCTTTGACTTGACATTTTCTATTTTAACTAAGTATAAAAATTTCTTAGCACGTTTGCAGAATCAGCTACCAATGTAAATGTCACATTATAGAATGGCCGAATGTAAAATAGTTAAAAAAAATACATTCCTTCGTGGAATAGTGTCGCGTACCGGCTACCGAAAATATATTCCGACAGCTCACTGCTCTAGTATGTGGAATACTTGTGATGTAACCTACTTGTTATTATTTTGTTTCATTTTTTGATATCTCCGTTTCATTTTCCAGGTGTTTCTGATTAATCTTTAGGAGTGTTTTTCTTGTCTTAATCCATTTATTATATTTGTTGTTTTTAGTTGATCTCTTTTAGTTAATCGTTTTCTCGTAAGTCCAAAAAGTCGTATTTATTTTCAAAAAATCTTCGATGTAATTACAATTTCGGAAACATTTTCTACGTAAATGTACATTTTAGATCGATTGATAATATAACTTCTTCACATTGTAATTTATTTTTATCAAACACTGTTTATTCCACTTTTTTGTAACGGTATAACCCTACCGGTTTCAAGGCTTTCACCTCATCTTCAGGGGAGCACAAACAAGACTAAATTCTGTTCGAACTGGTACCGATATACACGCTTCAACGGTTGGGGGCTGAGGGTTGAGGGAGTCATGGGACGATTTCGGCCAAGAGCGGAGAGATTTTTGGGATATAACTGTTCAACAGATGTTCGGATCGATGTACTGACATAGAAATTTCTAGGGCCTCTAATCTGTCCAATTTATTTCCATTACTACTGATATGTAAGAATTTGGCATCATCGATAGAAAAAGTATGGTTTTCACGGTGACAATGATTAGCCATTTCAGAATAAATTAGAGGATTTGTTAAGGCGGTTGTGTTCACGAAATCTCTTTTCAAAAGATCTTCCTGTCTTTCCTATATAGAAATTATCACAGTCAGCACATAAAAGTTTATACACACCACTATTGCTAAGTATTCCATTTTTGCCTTTACCATTAAATAAGAGTTTCCGGAGATTAAAATTGGTGTAAAAAGCTGGCTTTATGTGACTTTTATAAAAAGGACTTTGCTCCATTTATAGGTATGCTTATAGGTGTCGTTAAATATACGAGTATAATCTTTAATAAGTTTTTTTTGTTTTGTTTTTTAAAAGTCAATCAATGAGGCTTCCAGGGTAGCTATTATTTGTAGCTATTTTTTATGGTTATTAATTCCTTTTTAAAATTATCGTCGGTCAATGGGACACTGAGCAATCTATGAAGCATACAGTTAAATGTTGCAGGTTTATACCGTTACAAAAAAGTGGTATAAACAGTGTTTGATAAAAATAAATTACAATGTCTTTAAACCTCCACAACGTTAATGCCTTAACTATAAACAACATAACTTCTTCACTTTGCTGGTAGATAAAGTTTCATACTTCCCGATTTATTGTCACTCAACTTATCAAAAATCGATCAAATACCACACCCCATTGGTTCACCCCATCAACACACTCCTTCTAAATTCCATGCGTTTCTCGGTTTTCCTCTACTTCACCAACATTCGTACATTGAATTTGTTAATCCGTCTTTCTTAATTTATTCATTCTACATGTCTAAATCATCTCAGAGAGCTCTGATTCATTCTGCGTATTGCATGAACATTGAGTTCACAGTGATTCTTAATTCTCATCAATTCTACTTATACCATACACCCTCACCCGACATATTCTTCTTAGTGCAAGCATTTATTCTTCACATTACTATTTCCAAGTTGAAAAGTCTCTCATACTCGTACATAATAATTATCACTAAAATACTGTTATCAACCATCACTTTTGCTGACTTCGACATTATTCAATTATTTTTACAATTTTATCTCGTATACAGTTTTATGTAAGGACTTGCATACATGTCACAGTGTCCGTTGCGGTTAGGCAGAGATAAAATATCTTCAAACTTTTCAATCCAAGTACGAGGCATATCCAGAAACTAAGTGTACTGAATTTTTGTAGGTTACAATTTTTTTTATTTAAACAAAAAAATTACGTGGTTACCGTAGTACATATGTAAGCTATTTTTCGACATAGTCGCCGCCATTCCTCTCAATGCAGGTGGTGAAGCGGGGTATCAACTTTTTGATGCCTTCCTCGAAGTAGTTTCCCGCCAACCCCTCCGTCCACTTCTCCACCTCCTCCTTTACCTCCTCGTCGGTTGAAAACCTTTTTCCACCCATGTGCAGCTTCAGGGAGGTAAAGAGATAGTAATCTGAAGGTGCTAGGTCAGGGGAATGCGCGGGATGGTTCAGGACATCCCATTTAAACGAGGCGAGCAGTTTCTTCGTGGCGTTGGCCGTGTGTGGTCTTGCATTGTCGTGCAGCAGGCAGACTCCCTTTGTCAGCATGCCTCTCCTCTTGTTCTGAATCGCCCTCCGCAATTTTTTTAGGGTCTCACAGTATCTTGCAGAGTTGATGGTCTCCCCTTGAGGCATATATTCAATTAAAATTATGCCTTGACAGTCCCAAAACACGGATGCCATGATTTTCTTGGCTGAAATTGTGGTTTTGAACTTTTCGGCGGAGGGTGAAGAGGTGTGACGCCACTGTTGAGACTGCCTTTTGGTTTCAGGCGTGTAGTGTACAACCCAAGTTTCATCTCCAGTAACGATGGAGCGGAGAAATTTATCTCCATGGAGTTTGCAGTGCCTCAAAAACTCTTGCCTTTTTACAAAATTTCGCACTTGGCGGGAGATTGGATTGACATTTTTCACGAAACGTGTTGTCGCGTCGACACTTCTCAACGTACTGACCTCGAACCGGTCTCGTTGCGGAGGGGAAGGGTCAGGCTACACGGAAGTGTAGCCAACATGTCGAAAATAAAATCCATCCGGTCGTGAGAGCCTCAGTACACCTACTTTCTGGATACGCCTCGTACATAACTTTCGCCCCCTTCACATTCAACGGATCTCGTCACGCACGATTTTCTATCATTAATATTTTTTTACTTTATTTTCTTTCAAAATCTGGTCCCCTTGATCTAACCGTGTTTTCCTTGTTCTACCTCTTCCATGACACTTCTGACTTGTATACTCGCTTAGTCATTATTTCCTCATTCATTCTCTCCACATGTCCAAACCATCTTAAAGCTCCTTTTGTCACCTAACTTAAAACATTCATTTTGTACATGCATACATTTCTGTGTATGCCATTACTTTAAGTTTTTCTCGATATGGTGGGTAACATAAGATGAGGCCTTATAAACTCTTCTAATTTATGTAAGAAGAAATAAAATAAATAAATAAAACAATTTTATATTTTTATGTTCACCACTGGTTTATTTTGAGTTTACTACCGGTTTCGAAGATCGCCGTCTTCGTCGTCAGGTGAAAATAAACTAAATTGCTTACAATATATTACCTCTGCAAGTGTAAATAGTATAAGAGAAATGAGGCAGGGGAAGAGTAGTGATTCAATGGTAAATGGGGCGGGGAAAAATAATCTTACGGGCTGACCAGGGTCTGGATATCCAAGGGGGGTGAATTTTAAATAGGAAACATATTTAGCAGAGTGCTATTATTAAAATTGGTTTGATAGTTTATAATATTTAGACTTTATTTTATACTTTTTCTAATTTCGAGAATTTCCAAATTGTCAAGCTGCAATCCCCCTCGGTTTATGTGTAGAATCCGCAAACCACGATTGATATCAAAATAATGGTTATTTTCAATTAGATGGTTAGCGAACTCTGAAAAATTATTGTTATTTAGGCATCTTAAACGTTCCTTAACTCGCTTTTCGAAATCTTCTAATTTGAATTGTGAATGTGTTTCTTAATGCGGTTATTTTCAATCATCAAATATTATTAATTGCAAAGATTTTTAACAGTTGTAGCGTTAACCACAATAACTGTCCTAGCTGTAACCAAAATAACTGCTCTAGCTGTAACCACAATAACTGTTCTGTTGTTTAAATAAAACAATAAACGTTTGATTTCCTATTTTGATACAAAACGGATATTGTTTCAGTGTCACTTCCCGTTTCCGACCCTGGCGCGTTGAATTCTCACCCTTGCGTAGTTATTACCCTTTTCCCTCTTCAATTTCTCTTTCCGCTTGTCTGGAAACCGTGGGAAACTGCTCTTTCAAGATTTGTAATATTTCACTCTTACGAAAGAGTATAATAGATGTCGAGATATCCGGTTAATTTTTTAAAATTTTTATATATTTGTTTTAAATCAACATTGTATTGTATTACACTTTTATTGTATACAGTACAACTTGGCGGACTTATTGCCATGTGTCAATTTATACCAACAAACCATAAAGATGTTAAAGGGGCCTTAAGTGAAAACCAGGCTAGACTCCTTTCCATACACGTGCTTCTAAACATAATCGTGTTTTATGGGTATTTTTTAGTTAGTTTTTATTCATATCAGACCAAAGGCTTTCCGAGAATTTCAAATCTACGACTTGACAATTATTTTTCAATCATTCATACGGTACATTTTAATTTTTTCGGATTAGTGATTCAGACATATTGAATAGCGAAGCCAGTGGGCAAACATTGCCTTCGGCCCTGTTAATCGAACCTTTGGGTTTAAAACCACTGGATTGGCACGGACCTCGTTGTTCGTAATCGTATGTGTTAGCAATAAATAACCGGAAGTGAAGAGGCAACAACACTTACAAACGTCGAGCGCACTTAAAAATTGTAACCAGACGAACCGTTTTTTATTTTATTTTTTCGAAAAGTCGAGTGTCACAGACTTAACCATGGAGGTAATTTTGTTATTTTGTAAATAAGAGATTTTAAAGTAAATCGGTTTTAGTATTAACTTATTCAATGATATGGTAATTATTTTTAAATGTCACAAATGAAAATCTTCGCGTGCTAGTTGGCAAAACACTTGAGTTCCAACCCAAATATATCGGATTTAATTCACGATGAAACTTAAAAAGTGTCCCTGTGTGTTATACTCGAGACATTTGAACATATTTCTGTTTGATTGGAAAAATTGTGTAATTACAATAAGCCCGACAGGGGGTATTGTATACAACTAAAATGTTATACAACACAATCATAAAACTATGGAGAGTAGCTTTCCTCCCAAAAGTGGGATCGTTTCGACTGCATAAATTCCTATGCCTCTTTTGGTCTGAGTTTTATGTTACTATGTTAACATTTACAAGTTATTTCCCGTAACACCTATGTGCAGTACTATGAAGAGTGATTTTCTCACGTGCCTGTTCTCACCCTTAACTGTCCGCCCGCATCCCGGCAGCCGCCCTTATCCTGGTGCTGCGGCCCCGACCCGAATCCGCCATCCGCCGACACGGAACGTGTTGAATACGCTGATTCCTAATGCAGATATATTGGCTGCCTATGCAGATCTTTCATGAATCATGATTATTTGATTTGTGTTACATGCCGCAAATCAAGACGAATTAACATCAAATGAAATATCCTCTTGACAATTATTTTTAGCACGTTTTTGAAGCGCGTTAAAAAGACCCGTCGAGTATTCTTTTTTATGCTGAACTAGTCAATATAATTTTTATGCTGAACTAGTCAATATAATTTTTATGCTGAACTAGTCAATATAATTTACAAAAATAAAATAAAATTGAAAATTAAATTCTTTAATTTTAGTGTCGCGAACGGATTATTTCAAATTGTCATTTATTAAATAAAAAAATTTAACTTATGGCAATTTGCTTTTGGTTTTATATTTTAGCAAACACTCTGCCAAAAGATGTGATTTTTTGGAAAAAATTAACTCCTCCAATCATGTCAATTTATTACATTACTTTTTTTGATAAGACAAGGATATTTAAATAAAATTTTTATCAAATTGTGCGAAGAAAACAAACAAATAACTTTTAACGGAAATATTACGACTTTTCAATATTGTTCCTTAAGTTAAATACATTTAAAAGCTTATTTTCTTAACCATTCATCGCATTATGTTAAATACATTAAGAACATTTAAGTTTTTCAAAATTTCAAATTGAAATTTCTTCTTTGTAAGGCGTACTTTGAGCATCATAAAGTCATTCTTATCAATGACATAATAATGATTGTATAATATCCTTAACTCTCCTGCGGCCTCCTTTTATGTCGTAAATATACAACTTCTTTCCGATTCTTGACTTGCGCTATGCTCAAGCAAATATTGTTTATCGCATTTCCCAGTTCCCCGCTCTTTTTTACGTCGTCCTTTACAGTGATACTCTGGAACCAGTTTCTTACGCTGGACTCGCTTCGTCATTGACATTGAAAAACGATTCATTCAAGTCAGTAATGTTGTGGTTCATTTCCGATTTCTCTTTTCTCTCCAACATTCCTTCCTTCCTGCTTTGATTAATGATATCTCACTTTTATTGTTATTTATTTATATTGTTCATGGATTTTGTACAAATTGGTAATTTGAATAGTTTTGACTACAATATATTGTAATATGTTATTTGTCTGGTTGGCTGAAAGTGGTTGTCTTCGTTAACTTTTCTCAGGTTGACTGAAATACATTGTCATCTGGCAATACTGCCGCCAGGTTGTTACACTATGAAGTTTTAAATCAAAGATTTCCCAAGTGGTCTATATGGACCCCCAAGGGCCGATTTCGACTTGCAGGGGTCTATGTCAGCGAGAAAAGAAAATGGGAGTGCGCGAGATGTAAATGGGGGTCCACGTGAGCGGATCCCATTTAGGCATATCATCATTAAGATTTAGGCGTTCCGTAAATGTCTTATTACACCTAACAGAGATCGTGTGTACATAATACTTATATTTAGACATAGAAAATACTTATCTGAAGAAATCGAATGCAAATCACTGAACGTGGATATTTAAGATTATGATATACCTCTCTAATTTGAAGCCAAATATTGAACCATTGCTATCAGGGCATCAGGTTTATCCCTCTCATTAACAGTATTATTTGTGTATTAATTTTATGTAAGAATTTTACTAGGTTTTGATTGGTTTCGTTCCAAAGCCAAATATTTACTTGCATTTTGTGTATTTTCAATAAAGGTATGAATAAAAATTGTACATGTTTTTCGTTTTTTACAATTATCCACTCTACGAAAAACCTTATCAAGGTGAAAAACAGCACTGTGTCAGGTGTCAAAAACACATTTGAAGTTAATAAGTTTAGGAAAATTCAATATTAGGCAGGCAGGGGGGTCCACGGAAAACAAAAAAATTGGCAATTGGTCTAAGGGGCGAAAAAGTTTGGGAAACAATGTTTTAAATAAATACGGAAGTCTACTGTTTATATAAATATTTATAAATGTAAAGTTAAAATCAATGGTTTTAATGAGTATTATATTGTTTTGCTTTTATCAATAATCCTGCAATATTTTTAACAAAGTTAAAATTCAACGCTAATATTTGATTTCAATTAAAAAAATATTGAAAAATATAATTATTGTTTTATGTATGGTCGTATTCGGAAGATAAATGTTGTTTTCGGTGTACTAATTGAAAACCAGTTTTTTGAACCTGGTCATATTTTCTTATATTTATTATTTTTTATTAGGTGCCCATCGAGAAATATACATCGAGCAGTATATTATTGAAATTTTTGAAGATACTTAAGTATATTATGCAAAAAAATGTTAAATAGTGTTAAATAATGTATATATTTAAATCCAAATATCTTTAATTTAACACGGATAATAATGACAGTAAATAATTTAATTTAGACGTTCATCGAATACTTGAACATATGTAATTTCTAGCCATTTGACAGCTCTTCACTCAAATATTAGTTGAAATTACCTTAAAAAAATTAAGCACGACTTTAATTTGTGTTGGTTTTTTCCATTTCTGAATTTAAAACATTTATTTATTCGGATTAAAAACATAATTTATAGGTAAATCGATGTTAATGAAACATTTTTGCTCATTCCCTGTCAGGGTATGTAGAGAGGATAGAGCGCCAGACATTCTTAACCTCTTCTACATCCATAAACCTCCTCATACAACTTCTACTTTTCCTTGTTTCAGAATATCATTCACTCATTGTAGATTATTAAAGGTTTCAAATATATATCGGCATAATTGTTTGTGTTCATAACACCCCTTCTCGATAATCAACCTAATTCTTCTAAAGTATAACCGAGTGCTCTGCCAGAACCAGTTAATCACTAGTTAGTCACTATCGCGTGCTCCTACAGCGGTCTCTCCGACCCTCGGCCCGGTCTCGTATCCCTCCCGAGAGTCTCGGCTCCTTGCGAATCGATCATTCTCAATTACGCTCTCCGCTGTCACGCTTTCGATCCAATTATAACCTCATTTGACAAATTATCTATCTTATCAATTATGTTCACATCATTAAAATTAGATTGGAGAGCTTATATAGTATATATATAGTATACATTATTAGTATATATTATATAAATACACCTTTCTCCAAATTGATTCGTTTTTGCGATTAATATGATACTACCATATTCTTATATCAGATTTCAAGTCTTTATTGAGTTCTATAATATATATTGTCAACAAATGTTGTGTAAAAATATACAGTTTTAATGAATTCATAAAGTTGACATTTCATATTTTTTAATTGACAACTTTTTGAGCTACAAAATTAGAATAATGTGCAGAATTGAATAAATTGTTATTGAGAATGCGAAAAACTTGTGTAGGTACGCTTAGGCACTAATTTAGCTGCCAGACATGATTAGTTGTTTTTTTTATAATTTTTTAACTAAATTCTGATTTAAAAGATTTTTAGATATTTGGGTATGATGCTGTGCACAATATTCAATCATATTTATAGTATAATTTATTTCTTGATTGTTTCTTGTTAATATATTTGTATTTTTTGTAATTTCAACGTGTTTATTTTGCTATTGCAACTTTTATAGAATATTGCGTAGAATTCGACGAATCGATAATCTTTATTTTGGATTGATGTTGGTTTCTTCGAATAGTATTTCAATTAAATCGTTTTTTTTATTGTTGTAAAATGTCACATAGAACTTAAACCACACATGGTTGAATTAATTCTTCATAAAATAACTAGAAAAGGGATGATATTTTTAGTTAACATTTTGTATACCTCCTAAGTATTAGAAAAAATGTGTTGCGTGTGCAACTTCGGGAAGCGCATAAATACAACCCTTTTTGGGAAGTAAATATAACACAACACGCATATACTATATACACTCCACCTAAAACCGAATGCGTTACTATCATATAGTGGAAGATCTACAAAGATTTCTTTATAGTTTTACTTGCCAAATATGTTTTTTTCAAAACATATGCAGATGGGGGGGAAGTCCCTAATATAATAGCCACAGCCACCACCTTTCTATCATTACACTCAGCTTGTTTAATTTATTTTAATTTTCAATCGTGTCCATCACAGTGAGGGCGAACCCCGAGTTAGAATGCATTTGAGGAGAATCTGCTCTCTAAACGGCGCTATATAAATAGTTATTTTATAATTATTATGCAGATATCGAAAAAATTGTCACTTTGTCCCTTCTGTCTGTCTCGACAGTGAAACGGTGTGATGGCATGTGTATTTTTCAATTCACGACAACATATTATTCAAAATGTTCCCCTGTAATTCCGCTCACTGGGATGATATGATATATTGTAGTTTCCGTTTTGCACCACGGTCTCTATTCAAAACGCCACTCACACAAAAGTTTTTTTTTAAATTTTATTCGTTGTCTCACAAGACTCCGGTTTTTTTCTCGTGATAACCAGTAGAATGACTTGATAATTTATTCATTTAAGTTTTCTGATGAAAATCTACGCAATGGAATATTTGTGATATAAACCGTGTCACTAAGTATCCTTAAGACTACTTGCATATATTAGTTGAGAATACTCAGCAAACGGATATAGTATATGGAATGATCCTTTTATTAATAGTTTTTATTAACGATAACTTGGAATCATATTGAACTTGATATTTTTTATTTGTTTTGAAATGTGTTTAATGCGCACAACGTACCTACGTATATGTAAAGCAAACTTATATTATATAAAATTGTAGTTGAATTATCCTTTTAATAGCTTTCGAAATAATATTGCGAGGAATCATCAATGGGTCGAATGTTTTTTTTTATTATGTATATGAAATATTTTGAAGAGGTCTAATGAGACGTTCGATGATTTCAAAGCACGCCGCTCACTTCGTTACTCGTATATCAAATGGATGCTACATTATTTCCATTGGCTTTATAATAATATACTCTGTTCGGAAATTGTAATAGATGTGTTTTGAATTCTTCAAAAATTAAACCAGCAAACGGCAAAATAAAGGCATTTGAATTATATATCCACCTTAGGTTACTATTTCATAGGATTCAGAATATTTACGTCAACATCGCTTTTTTGTACCAGAATTCACTCAAATTGTGACATAATTTTTGTACCAGAATTCACTCAAATTGTGACATAATTTTTGTACCAGAATTCACTTAAATTGTGACATAATTTTTGTACCAGAATTCACTCAAATTGTGACATAATTTTTGTACCAGAATTCACTCAAATTGTGACATAATTTTTGTACCAGAATTCACTCAAATTGTGACATAATTGATTTTTTTATAATAATTAATAGTGTTTTTTAGGTAAAAATAGTTAAATTATTCAAAATATTTAATATGTAGTATTTTTTTGGTAGTGGAAGAGTTAATAGGGATATCGAACGGTGTGTAGCGGCACGAAACGGACAGTATCAAAATCTGGTGGAGTAATAGTGCACGTCAATCTTTTGGTGCCAACTTTGATGTACGGGAGTGAAACGTGGACGTAGAAATAGATTGATAGGAGCCGAGTAAATGCGTGCATTGAGAAGAATACATGAAATGATAATATATGATAGAAAGCGGAATGAAGTGATAAGGGATAAATGTAAACCTAAGACTTAGATGAAGAAGAACACTTTGAGATTGTTTGGGTATGTAGAACGGATGAATGAATAAAAGCTAACAACAAACCAAATATATGATAGTGTAAATGTGAGTCGAATTCTTGAAAAGAAGAAAGATAGTGTGATTGGACCAAGTGAATGATATTTTGAAAGAAGGAAACGTATTAAGACGGAAATCGTAGAAGTTGTATAAGAAAGTGTGTGGGTGTAGAAGACGTGAAGGATGTGTACCGAAATAGGAAAGTCTGGCGCTCTATCGCCACTTCCTTCCCCGATAGGCAAATGTCTTAATTATCCCATTACATACAATGGCGTGCCGACTTCAATAAATGTAAAGGTAGGAAAACCATTTCGACAGTCGATCGGAGCGTGGTTGTTATTGCGACAGGATTTTGAGTACTTGGGCTTTCAGGATGAATGACGAGTGGAAAGGATTTGTGTGAGTTCGTGAGTGTGGGTTTCTTCTTGCTGTTTTGATTTTGGTTGTTTTTGTATTTGTGTTTATGTATATTTTTTGTTTTAATTTTAATTTTTATTCTTATGATTGTGTGCGGCATATTGTGGGATGAATATTTTTGGTCTTTCTGGAGCGATGATGTGTGAGGAGTTGAATTTCGCAAGATGTTTCCGGTTGTTGTTGAGTGTCACTGTTTGTCAGGTTGATGAGAGCGTGCAACGGGGTTTTGTTTTTGTGTAATCAAGAATCGGAAAGAAGTATCGATTTATTTTTTCATGCTAAATATCCTCAGTGAGATACAGGCAAAAACCTAGTTTACTGGGGATACGACAAATGAAAGGCAACAAACCCAGATCCATTAAAATTGTGTGTCCAAACCAAATTACCTGTTGTTTTTTCGCAAATTGTGTATATTTCTTGTCATGTGTAATAATAATAATAATAATAATAATATTATATGTATGTAATAGTTGAATAGAGTAACGGTTTATTAACGTTTGTCAATAAAATTGGATCTCAGCAATACATAGTGTAATATTAAAATTGGATCTCAGCAATAGATAGTGTAATATTAAAATTGGATCTCAGCAGTGTAATATTAAAATTGGATCTCAACAATACATAGTGTAATATTAAAATTGAATCTCAGCAATACATAGTGTAATATTAAAATTGAATCTCAGCAATACATAGTGTAATATTAAAATTGAATCTCAGCAATACATAGTGTAATATTGAAATTGGATCTCAGCAATACAATAGTGTAATATTAAAATTGGATCTCAGCAATACATAGTGTAATATTAAAATTGGATCTCAGCAATACATAGTGTAATATTAAAATTGAATCTCAGTAATACATAGTGTAATATTAAAATTAGATCTCAGCAATGCATAGTATAATATTAATGCATCAATTGAATCGAATGATTATTTTGTTTATTTTTCGATGTGTTAAGTTCTTCTTAGTAAGTAAATACAAAAATACTTTTGTCTTAACATTAATTATTATAGCCTACTTTTTGAACAACTTCAAGGCGATACCAACTCTCTTATATTGTACAATGGATATTTCCATTTTCATTATAAAAACTACTTACGTAACGTGGGAATATCTTTCTTACTATCGACTAAACAAAATAGTAAATCTAATACAATCGATCAATTAATCAAACAATCGGACGTTAATTGCCGGTAATGATTGTTTTGTATCGGCTGTGGCCGGGCGGGTGGGTGTATCTTGTATCTTGTATCTTGTATCTTGTATCCAGCCACCGCACACTGGATCGAATAAGACTTCCATAGCCATAGAGAAATGAGGAACTGTTTATTTTTGACGGAAATATTATATCCGACGCTAAAATAGTCATATGTATAAAACAAATTGCATCCGTACAAAAGTGACAACCTAGGATTTTTTTAACATTTCACTAGAGAAATGCGAAACGTTTATAACTCTTCTTTCTGCCTGCCCCGGCAGGAAACGGCGAGATGGCAAGTATTTTTTTCAATTTGTGAAAAATTTTCAAAATGCTTTTCTGTAATTTCGCTATCACTGAGATTATATATTCTAGTTTGCGTTTTGCACGACGATTTTTTTTAAAGAATATATAAGACCGAAGTCATAGGTATCCTTAAACCCTCGAATATTAGGCGGAAAAAGTGCCTTTGTCGTTCGAGGGGAGTAGCACAGCGCGGGGTTCGAACCGACGACCTTCAGGACGGAAGTTCAGTGCGTTACCGCGCGGCCATGCACCTCACAATTTTTATTTGTCCAAATCGCCATTTGCGTCAGAAAAGTCTTGTTTATGGCATTCGTTGTTTTACAAGATTCCTCCGATATTTACAATTTTTTTCTCGTGATTGGAGAGGTTGGGAAAGATTGCAACTTGGTAAAAAAAACGTCATATTTTACTTTAAAAAAATATATGTAAAAAAAGTAAAAGTATAAAATAAATTAATCTACATTTTTGTTTTTTTTATAACATAGCGAGATATTGACAGCGAGAAAAGAGATGGCGCGCTGATTTCCGTGATGGATATGGTCATTTGTTTGATTGTTTACATATTAATTTTAAAAGAAAAGTTGATAAAAACGTAGTTTAAATGTTTAATATATTCTATAGTATATTTTTTCTCAAATAAATGGATAATCCCAAAAATAATCTATTGGAGGGCCATTTTCAGTCCCTTGTGCGCCGCTCGGTTTAACAGTTGGTATTTGTGTCGCAATCGATTTAATTAGTATGATTAATGCAACCTCCGCGCGTATGATTTGCAGCCAATTGCAGTTGATGCGATGTTTGCTTTGTGACCATTTTGAGGCTATAACCTACATCTTGTGGTGCCCATTTGACAGGGCTGGTTTAGGCTTTCATATGTCGTCGGCCTCTGCATTTCCTTCTTCATGTTTATTTAATTGTTTACATAATTCTTCACAATACAAACGGCATATATCGGTCGTCTCACTTATTGCCCGTTCATTTGGTTAATGTTTTGAGACAGCTGACGTACGCCCGAAAAATTCATACATGAACAATCAAAGATGTCGGATCCTACAACCGCACTTACGAGTAAAGGCGCAATTCGACTAAGGCAACACTGAACGACATGAGGCATGCGACATGTTTCCCAGTGTTGCCTGTTCCTAGGTGTGCGACTATGTGCCACAATTTTTAACAATGTCGCATGTGGATTTTGACTCCCCAAGTCGCATGCGCTTTGTCGTCAATACGTGTAGCATGCGTCTTAAACAATTCCATGGAGGCAACGTCAGTTTGGTACATTATGGCTTTAAAAACAATCGAGGCGGCTGCATATTTGGTAATAGTTTTGAATCGTAGAAAAAAAAGAAAGCCACGGCGTTGGAGAAGAGAATTATATGTTGGCAGTCAAGAAGCTCAGAATGATGAAAAGCTGAACGCAAATTCTTGATTTTTTTTTCACATCGATTACAGTGCAATCGTATTTACTCGCTAACTACTTCAGTTTATAATTTTTTATCCTGTTGTCTTTATAATCACTAATTTTATTACTTCATAACTTCGGTAAATTATGATAATCTTCAATAAACAAGGTAGTTTTATCAATATTCCACTCCATGTCGCGCGCTACAAGCCGCACCGATCCGCTGATTTTCGGATTACGGCGACATTGTTCGACACGCTGAAACATGTCGAAAGGTGACGCATGCGTCCCGGCAACAACAATCAACATGTAGCATGCTACAAAGATACTTGCTTCTTGTCGCTTCCGTGTTCCTTCGATTGAAAAAGTGTGTGTAGCATGCGTCAATGCCGCATGCTATTAATACATGTTGCCTCAGTGGAATTGCGCCTTAAGATATCACAACTTGCGGCATAAATATAGTGACACAATATAGAAACAATTTTATTTTTTCTTTCCTATTTCGTAGCCTTTCGAGAATATTACACTTTACGAGTATATTAAATCTCATGTTTTCATAAGTTAATATATCGTTCCGAATGAATGTACGAGTACATATTTCATAAGTTAATATATCGTTCCGAATGAATGTACGAGTACATATTTCATAAGTTAATATATCGTTCCGAATGAATGTACGAGTACATATTTCATTGCACTTTCTATATTCTTAAACAGTACGATGTGATAAATCAATTCCGATTCCGAGGATCGTAATCTCCTCTATGATCGTCAACCATCTTTGTCCGGCACAAGCGATCTCTCGGCTGTAGCGTCTCTTGAAATGAGCATCTCGCTGTATTTTCACCTGGTTACTCCATTTACTCCACTCCTGGGTGCTCGGCCTCAACGTATTTTGTCATTCTCACTTACTGCCAGAATTTGCATCACAACGCTGTCGTCATTTCCTCGTGCTGTATCCAAGTATCGTAAGATTCTTCTTGCACACGGGACAGAGAGACGCGTCTCAACTCCGAGCTCTTCAATAATCGATCGATTGGTTCTTCTGGCAGTCCATTGATCGCGCAAGAGTCGCCTCCCAACACCATATCTCAAAAGCATTAATTATTTATC
The DNA here is from genome assembly GCA_949825065.1 of Odontocerum albicorne. Lineage (NCBI taxonomy): Eukaryota > Metazoa > Arthropoda > Insecta > Trichoptera > Odontoceridae > Odontocerum > Odontocerum albicorne. The sequence goes on from OX463839.1 coordinate 5,704,129, forward strand.
TTTTGCGTGCCTTGACTGTCCCAAGTCTCCGTGCTGTATATAAAAATTGTCCAGGGTTTAACAACACAAGTGTTATTAAAATACTTCTTGACAATTTGAGCATTTTTAATCCTGTAACCGTCTGGATTTATATCTGAAACCTTCAAGGGGGAAAAAAGCTATCTACAACGATAACAAGTTCAACACAGTGACCTCAAATTTGATTTTAAAATATTTTTTAAACTACCCGATAAAATAATTGAATTTCGTTTTTACCTCTTGATGTTCGATGCCCGACCGACTGTTTGACGACCACATTAGTTTGAAATAATTTCTCGTGTTTTTGTTCTTTAAATTATTATTTGTCCGTTATATTTTATTGTTAATTCTGGAAATACCCATTCGGATATTACGTATGAGATTGCACATTCAAACTGACTAAGTACTTGGCATAAGCTCAGGAATGTATCATCATTTCCATAATTTTGTTGAGTGTGTTTTGACTACTGATCAGCCTAATGATATGTATCCATTTACAAAAGTTTTTAGCCTAGAAATGACTCCTGTTTTTTTAGTTTTTAGCATAGAAATGACTCCTGTTTTTTAAGTTTTTAGTCTAGAAATGACTCCTGTTTGTTAAGCTTGAAATAGCTTAATATTTATCAGACGGACGACATAGGTAGCTATAAAATATTCTCTGTCTGTATGGAAATTGGCCAACGTCACATTCTTCAGCGGGTCATCTAGAAATCGCAGATTGACTCTTTCTTTTGTGCTTAGCTTTAGGAAGCACTTGAAGACACCCCATTTTGGGAGTCTTGTCAACATTTTTTATTGTATATGAATACTACACACATACGAGTACAGTACACCTAAATGTGTTACTATCACATATCGAAAGATCTACAAAGGTTTCTTGGTAGTTCGTCTTCCCTTGGTAAGTTTTCTGCGGTTTTTTTTATCAAATATATTTTTCTAAACTTATACATATGTGGGGAAGTGCGTTATTTAATGACCGCATCCACTACCTGAGTTGGTAGTATGAACCGACTGGAAGCATTCGAAATGTGGATGCACCGGAGAATGCTACGGATACCCTGGACGGATATGGTCAGCAACACAATGGTTCTTCAAAGAGCCAAAGTTGATAGAGAGTTGCTGACTAATATTAAAATCCGAAAGGTGTCCTATTTGGGTTATGTACATAGAGGAGCAAAGTACAAATTACTGCACCTGATCATCCAAGGCAAAATAGATTGTCGAAGAGGTGTTGGCAGGAGGCAAATCTCCTGGCTCCGCAATATACGTGATTGGACTGGCATAAGGAGCGTCGGGGATCTTTTTCGGGCTGCCGGGCTGCTGCTACTCTCAGGTGATATTCAATGTTGGGGGGACCTGGCATGACACTGGGAAGAAGAAGAAGATCCACTACCTGCCTGTCCTTACACTCAACTTTTAAGTATTTATTTTCTAATATTTTTAATTTTCAATGATAGTGGTTTGAATCCAGAGTTTGAATACTATTGAAGAGAGTCTGTTCTCTAAACGACGTTATAAAAATTCCACATGTCCACGTTTCACTATCGTAAATTAGAGTTGGTACTAAAATACTAATGTGGACTATACCACTTTGGCATATTTTGATACTGTTCGGTTCCAGTATGTATATTAAGTTCTCCGTTGACTTTGTTTCCTGTCGCTTCACAACGTTCCATGATAACATATTTCTCGTAACTGTTCCATCATCTGAAACAATATTAGCTGAAAAGCAGAATTCCTTAACTTTCTCTAATCTTTCTTTACTTACTGATAAAGATAAAAAAAAATCTCTTTACTCTTTTACAGTCTATTATTATTTGCTTATTATTGTTGTGTTTAATTTTCTCACATTAACCGAAACCCATCATCATAATCTGATGTCGCATAACTCATCGGATATTATTATAAATGCCATCTCCGTGGATACCTAACCGTCCATTTGCGGAATGTAATCATAAACTAATAATCTGTATAATAATTATCATAAACCGATCCCCGCGAGTGTCATCATCGTAAACATGGCCTCATTATGCTCGTATGCCAGGCCATATGGACGGTATTGTGCGTAAAGGACCCAAACCATATTATCAGTTCTCAGTTATAATCGAGGAAATATCCCACTGATTTCTATTGTACAATTTTTCAAAACGTAACTTACCATTTAATATTTTTGCAAATACGAGATCGAGGTATGCATGCCTATTTGATATTTCAAATATACCAAATTAAATTGGTTAACCCTTTGTTACCTGAACATAGAAATAACTTGTTTATTGCATTTTTTTTGTTAAATATCTCTTGTAGTAGGATGTTAGAGAGGGATTAAATTTTTTTTATTATTCTAAGTCATCCAAAAAAGAGTGGTACAAATTTGTACCGTCAGTGAACAAAGGCATAAAAAACGACTAATATGTTTTGAACAATCGTATTATTATATCAATCAATTTTACAAAAAACAAATGTTAATGAAATACTTTCAATAAACACACTTACCTGCCATTTTCATTAATATTTTTATATCCAAAAATGAACAATAAAACACGCGTCCAATCAGTGTGATAGTCAACATTCACCTGAGATACCTGGTGGCATTTTTAATAAATACACGTTCCAATACTGTTTGCAATGTAAAATATTAGTACACATATGTGGTAACAGGGATTGATCAAACAAATTTTGATGTATAATGCTACAATAGAATCAACGTTTAAATCTGGTGGTACAAATTTGTACCGTCAGATGGCAAAGGGTTAATGTATCGGTTCCTTTTCGCAAATATACGTCCATATAGGAACACGCAATAAGGTTCCATCCTAGAGTATACTACTATATCATTCAGCTGTACCAGTGATGTACCCATTTATACCAACGGCCCGGCCATTCTACGACATAGATATCAACTCCTATCGCTTTCCTAGATCGTATACAGTCAGACTACGGCCAACGCTTACATAGGCAATGCTTTTTCCTTAAAATGTGGTTTTGCCAACTCTTACGAAGGTTGTTGTGCCCCGATTTCTGCGACATTATTTTTTGATGAAAATAGTATTTTATTAAAATTTTGTAAACATGACACTACAAAGTGAAACAAGCGTCTTTTTAATATTCAAGTTGTTTTATATTTACGTGAAATGTTTAAAAATACGAATCAGATACTATCGACTTGCTCAGAAAATAAATCACAACAATCACGAATAATTAAACAATCCGTGGTGTAACCCGCATTATGAATCGTTTTTAAGGCTATGGGGGTTGTAATGGAAACACCATCTGTGAAATGTTTTTTACTGGGCGGAAAAAAATGTAAATTGTCTTTCACTTATAAGTATTCTTTTGATTTTTGCTCTTTGAAATGGGCAAATGGCGTCCCACGCCTCTAGAAAATAATAATTTAGAATTCTTACGAATTCAATTAGTAAAAAAAGTTATATTTATAAGTATTAATTTCATTGAAAGTTATTACGAATCGTGTAGGACCTACCTATTTGATATTTTTCGAAGAATGTTACTTTGACAGTACCGATTTTTTTTTACATCATACATAATTAAATTTTTAACACACATAATTGTTGAAAAAAAATCCTAGACATCAGTGCTACTAAATAGAAAGCTTTCGTTTGCATAACTCCATGTTCATTATCGTCTTCTGTAATTCATTTTTCTGCACGTATACTCGTAACTTTCATATCCAAAGGTTGCTAAATACTGCACAATTTAGTGTTAAAAATTCAACTTAAACCTGTTCCAACTCGCATGTTAATTATTTACCTAGCAATTATCACTTAAAATAAAATAATTTCTATTTTATCTTTTCATTCGAGTTTCCAAATTTAATAGACATTCGTTAAATATTGTTTCATCCGTCATCCGAGATCGTTGGCTTGGATACCTTCAACAGCGTTTAGAAAAATATAGCTATATTGAAAACTTTTTTTTTGTGAAAATGGGATTCGTTAAACGTACATATCTTTGTATGTGCGTTCCTTCTATCGTATTTACAAAAAGAGTATTCTTTATATTGTTTATAGTTAAGGCATTAATGTTGTGGTTTAAAGACATTGTAATTTATTTTATCAAACGCTGTTTATACCACTTTTTTGTAACGGTATAACCCTACCGGTTTCAAGGCTTTCACCTCATCTTTAGGGGAGCAGGGGAAGTCTTGTTTGTGCTCCCCTGAAGATGAGGTGAAAGTCTTGAAACCGGTAGGGTTATACCGTTACAAAAAAGTGGAATAAACAGTGTTTGATAAAATAAATTACAAAAAAGTATTCGTTATTCTGAAAACTTCGTTACTTCGGTATTCGTTATAATGGCATTTGACCTGTATATTCATCAGCGATAATCAGCGACGTATTGTGTGAAGAATACGGAGTTAGGGTGAATATTAAATGTACGCCGTTTGCAATTATTTAGTCCGTATTCATATTGGCTATAATATATGATGTCACGCGCGTGATGTAACGTACGGCTGATTCTGGGCGCGCATACATGTTATTAACTTGGCATCAAGCGGTGGAACACCGATCGCATCTCGCTGTCTCTCTGGCCGCCACGATTCGCGCTCATTACCCACCGATATCGAATGGTAATTTTATCAGCCGAAATAGGTTTAAGACTAGGCACCGTCATGATGCATAGTTTATATGCTCCATTTTCGTATCGTCGGTATTACACGGCGATTATTTCATTACAGTTTTACGTGATTTTTCGTTGAACGATTTTCCGTAATTCTGTGTTCACGATTTTAAATCAAGGATGTCAAACGGAATTATTTTCTATATTATAAATAAAAAATCTCATTAAAACTTTTTTTCGTTTCATTTCATTAAACGGGGCTGCTTTTCAGAGTCCTCTCTGCCGGAGCACCTCTGTTTTATTTATTTGTGTATGGTACATCCAACGTTCCCCCTTGTTTTCGCGTGTGCGGCCGTACATCTGTTAAAAATTGTCCGCACATAACATATGTTTCTATCTTCCGCACACATCTCAAAGAAAGGAACTTGTAACCATATTTTGTTTTGCGCAATTATGTATTTTATAATGGGTTCTCAGGTTCCTTTCTTTGAGATGTGTGCGGAACATGGAAACACCATATAGAGTCCACGCGGCGTAAGGAAATCTCCTGAACTTCAACAGAAAGGAACATTATCGGATAAGAAAATATATTTTTTTATATATATCCTACATATTTGAAAAATGTAATTTATGATATCGCGGTACATTATGTTAACTACTTAGTTTTATCTATGCATGAATATGCATATTTGCGCACTTTCCTCTTTTTTTATTGCACATATAAGTTGATGGGCCGCACACACAATGAAAAAATTAGGGGAACATTGGGTACATCTGACGGGCTTATTGCTTTACAGCAATTTCAACCAACCCATCTTGACTACGAGTTATCTCGTACATTAAACTGTTTTAATTAATGACAGATTTTACAAAAATCGATGAAATTCAAGCAAAAAAGGAATCCGTTCAAAGGATAAAGAAAGGAAATACCGGAAAATTAGTATGAAAATGTATTCTGAAAATTAAGATGTGTAGAATGAGCGTTGGTATGCAAAAGAGGACTCGACGAAGACAATATTCTGTGTAATCCTTAATTATTCTCTTTGTAAAGCATTACATATTGAAATTATACTTTAATCCACTCTTAATAGGACTATGCGGACGTGTTACTTGGATGTTACAGAGGAACAGCTGGACAAATTACAGCGTCTTCAGAATGTGTGTCTAAGATTCATTTTCAACCTACGAAAGTACGATCATATAACTTCACACCAGAAGGCATTGAACTAGTTGAATGTTAGAAATAGACGCCAAATTCACATACTGTCGGTATTGTATAATATCCTTAACTGTCCCGCCGCCCCCTCTTATCTCGCCGAAAATTCTTAGTGTCTTTCCAATCATGGATTAACGCTACGCTCAAACAGAGATTGTCTATTGGGCTTACCAGTTCACCGCTCCTCTTTTTTTTACGTCGTCCTTTACTGTCCATGCAGTGAGACTCTGGAATCACTTACAAACCAATATAAGACTCGCTCCGTTCTTGGCATGCTTTAAGAAGCGACTGAAAAAACTCTTAATTTCTAGTCAGTAAAATAACGTGTTTCATTCCTGATTTTTCTTTTCCTTTCCTCTCCACCATCCCTTTCTTTCATTTTGGTTGATGTTATCTCACTTTATATGAAAAATAATGTTCGGGTGATTGTCCGTCTTTGTGGGGTTCGTGGGCATGTGCTTACGTATATGTTTATGGATTTCGTGGGGATGGATAGTCAATGGAATGATTTATGCGACCACGTAACTTGTTTCATTTTCTTTTGTCTGGTTGGTTGGAAGAGATTTCCGCCTGGTAATATGCCTGCCAGATTTTATGCAATAAAAGTGTTAAATAAATAAAATAATTAGATAACAACGATGACTCCTGTGGTTTACTTGCTAAGACAGGTGTCTTCCACCCGGGGATATTGATTTTGTGAATCCAGAATTAAAAAATGGATCATGGTCTGCTTTAGTTCGTCGATAAGATCATCGTTATCTTTCCGTGTGCGCTAGCACATTTCATGACAAACTTGAGTTACATTTCTACCCAGTGTTTTACTATATTTTCCTACTAGGTCTTCCTCTACCACGCCTTCCTCTCGCATTTGTAATATATATTGGTTTTTGTTAGTCTTTCATTCATTCGTTCTACATGCCCAAACAATCTCAGAGTGCTCTTCTTAATCAACCCATCAGTCTTAAGTTCACATTCATCCCTCGTCACTTTGTTCCATATTTATCATAAATTGTCACCTTTTTGTTTTCTTCTCAGTGCATGCATTTCGTTTGGATTTTTTTCACGTCCTCGTTTCACTCATATACGAGTATGTACCTACATCAAAGTTGGTACTAAAATTATGTTGTGATCTTAGCATATTTTGATACTGCCTGGTAGATAATATATGTTTTTAATTACGTAATTAAATCCTCGAATTAGAAACGGGTATGGTCAATACAAGTGACCGTAATATGAAAGTCTTATCGTTAAGCACTCAATAACGGGAGGCGGGCGGGCACTCCGCTTGTTTGAACAGGCTGCTAGTGATCACTGATCATACTCCGTGTCACCCTTGGTACAGGTGAGACGCAGCTGTCCGGTCATTACGGCACGATTAATCTGATTTGTAACCCGGATACGGAATAGCCTCGGGGGTGGATTAAGGACATGATTTGGAGAACAAGGGTAATTGTTTCTAGTGGAAACTGTTTATTTAAATATAAACAGAATAATCATTTACCTGGCGAAGAAAAACTCGTATTTATTTACTGTCAATTTCGACCATCAGTCGTTTTTTACAAAATACATATGAAATTCAGAGCGCGAATGAATATAAAATATATAAGATGTTGAAATAAAATACATACATTTCGAAATATAAAAATGATTCATACAATTTGCAGTTAATAAAAAGTAGAAACGAAGTATTTTTTTAACACAACAGGCCAGGGTTCAGAAGACCCAGGGCCACATGGTGTGCAAAAACAAAAAAATATATAAACACATTTCAATTGACACGCTTATATATCTCATCATATATTTCCTTTTTCTTGACAGATTGAAAATACGTTTTAAAATATACAAATTTAAATATCTTAATTATAAAAATAAATTCCATCAAAGGTTAAATACACATCACGCCTTTTCCCTGCAGAGCGCTAGACTTTCCTATCTTGATATACATCCTTCGCCTTTTCTTCGTTTATTCACCTCATACAACTCCATCGATTTTTTCTGACTTTTTACGTTTCCTTCTTTCAAAATATCATTCACTTGATCTAGTCATTCTTTTCTTGGTTCAGGGTGTAAATATTCTTTCCTTATGGATTTTTTAATCCTTTCATTTGGTAAAGGATTCGCTCGTGTCATTTGAGGATTCATTCTAATTTTAGTTCTTCCGTCTTTTATATATTTTTCTGCATTTTTATAATTAATAGTTTTTCATATCTTATTTGCTGAAAAAATACAGAGTTAAGAGTTTATGCTGAGTGTTTTAAAATATAATATGTTCTATTTTACATTCCATATTAATCGAAAGGCGCGTTAGTCAGGATAACGCAGACATCTGTTGGCGTCTATGAAACACGTGTTAATCGTGACGTTTGTTTCGGCCAAGTCATTTTGTGTCCATTGCTCAATTTATCCAATGGACAGTCGGCCTCGCTGCTGAAGATAAATCAATTCGCCGAATTAGTCGCTCGATCAATTATTATTAGACTTGGTTCGACTGCAGCGTCGGAGGTTCGGTAGCAAGAAAGATAGCGTGCAAGAAATGCACAACCATTCAGATCGATTTGGAACAATCAATTTTATAAATGAATAAGCTATCGAACACAAAGTTTTACTTCTCTCCGAAGAAACATCTCTCACGTGCGGATTCGAGATATATGTACAATGGAAACATCCCATTAAGGGGGTATTCTAGTATAGAAATTTGTTTTTTTGTTTGCATATTTTTAAAGTTTAGACCTTTAAAAACATGTTCTCAAAAGAAAATTAAAAAATTCTGAATATTTGCGATGTTATACATAGCTATAAATGAGGCAAGAATTACCCCACATCGGTATGACTCAGACAATAATCTCAAAACTTTAAACGCGTTTTTCTCGAAACTACTTCTTTTCGACCCGGTCGACATAAAATCTCAAGTTCTATCCAAACGATTGCCTTCAAATTTGGTATGTAACTTCGATAAATGTTTTTATATCGTCCCTACCTTGGAATATTCAAAACTAGGTTTTTTTTACTATTTTTAAAAAAATAAAATATTTGTTAAAAAGGAAGTTTTTTTTCAAACAGTCGCCATTTTATTGATTTTTTTTTGTCTTTGGTACCTACTAAAACGACATTATTTTTATCAAGAAACTATGTATGATTTTTGTTTCAAATTTACGAAAGAACTTCAATCATGTCGACCAGCTTACCCCTTTTTTTACAACATATAACAGATAACATCTTGAATTACTTTTTTTTAAACTTTCTTTGTACATTCTCAAATGATCAATAAACAAAGTGTAAAAAAATGCACAGGAAAAATGTTTTTATTTTTTTTTATTAAGTCTTAAAAAACGCCCGAAATTCACGCCTCTAGAGTAGAATACTCCCTTAACCTGTTCACCGCGTTAAAAATCAAATTCCACGAATCCTGTGCGCGGCACAATTTCAGCGGTTTTTAATTTCTAAGTTTAAACACATATTTTGTTTAGAACCACTGATATTTGATTACAACACCAAGTAAACATGACACTTAAGTAATTTTCTGATAATAAATAATAGTCATTACTCTTAAGGAGACTCATTAAATAAAGGAGATAAACTTAACATTACGTAAAATAAACAAAGGAATGCTACGATCAAATCAATGCTTCATGACACTCACCCAATCAAATGCATATAGCACTAGTAATGTTTATTTACGTAAGAGAGACTTAGTGATGTTTATTTACGTAAGAGAGACTCATCGCAGGACTCGGATCCGCGCGACAGGTCGTTAATGCTGGAAATATTGAGAAACCAAAAAAATTCGGCGCTCTGTTTATTCAACAATATCTCATAAACTAATATATTATTTGACAAGGTTTTCAAAGATGTCGCTAGAATAAAGATTATTTAAAATTTTAGTTCAATTTTTATTCCGGTTTTGTGTCATTCTTTTTAAGTATTTGTGATTTGAAACTTGGATTGTCGTCAGATCACAGGCGTTTGTGCTCCCCGCGGGGAACACGTTAAGATGCTTAAATGCAAAGGCAAAGTTTTAAATCTATTTCTTCACTACGTTACATTTATCTATTCAACTCAACTTATACACAGAATATATTATTACTGTAGAGGCGGTGCTTTACAATAAAACTTAATTTGAAAATGTTATTCATTTTCAAGTTAAATATGAAAATATTTATTAATGAATCGTTAGTTTATTATTATACGTTGAAGTGCATGTGTAACGTAAACCGTTCGACCAAATCAAGCTTGAAGCGTTGTAGAAAATGGCAAACATATTGTGTTTGCAGTGTTCGTTTTGTCTACACTCTGCAGCAAGTTCGCAGCACGCGAATAGTTGTACGTACAAGCACCCGTTCCTCAAAGCCTCCTTCCCCACCGTTCTCTGTAGCTCAGGTCTGTTTTGGCTTATCCTCGCACCTCGCCCTGTTTGTTTTTCTTTATGATTTGCTGTTTACTTTTATGACACCGTCTCCCGTGATTCATACACAGGTATGGTATGGTAAGCGCTCTCGGATTTCATAATACCATATCCTTTATGATCTGGACCAAACGCCGTTGGAAATAAATATATGTTATGGCGTTGGATTTATACACTTAGATACAGTAGACTTTTAGTTGCCGGGATATATATAGCCCAGTTAGTATGATACATCGTCAAACTGGTGTAACACATGCTATACGTAACTAAAAGATAGGTTAAATTGATTAAGAAAACAAAGAAAGTTAATATCATAATTCTGTCCTCAGTGAGATGCAGGCAAAAGCCTACTTTACTGGGGACACGACAAATGAAAGGCAACAAACCCAGATCCATTAAAATTGTGTCCAAATTAAAGTACCTGTTGTTTTTTTCGCAAATGATGTATATTTCTTGTCATGTGTAAAATAAATGAAATTAATTTTTTTTATGGTAATGAACAAAGCTTTCGACTATAATCTGGTATTTCGTTAGCTTTGTCATGTTATTTTTTGGCAATTCTCGTGTGTTTCATTTCGTCCTACATTGAATTATATTTTTAGAAAATATTATAACCCTTTCATCAAACTATTAGTCTGAGTAGCCTTATCTGAACTATGATGTATTCTTTTTGTATTTTAGCTTATGCCTTATATGTACTTATTGTCATATGAAATAAAAAAATGTATGAGACTATTTAAACATTAATTACTTTATTAACTCATTAATTACTTTATTAACCCATTAATTACATTAATCCCCGCTACACATGTTTCTACCTTCCGTCCCGAGGCTCTGTTCAGGCGGAATGATCCCGGTTGGTGAGAGCAGTGCTTATGTTATATATTAGACTTGTGGCTTGTTATTTTCTATGGACCACCCACATCTTAAGTGGTTGTGGCATATTTACGGAAATATTGCAATTTAAACACATTAATCAAAATATTTTATGCAAATATTTCTTAGAATACGACAATAATAATGCAAAGGGAAAATGTTTAAGATGTGTGAAAGCCGAAACCTTGGATAAAAAAATATATATTCTGTATCAGATAAAATGTTTGGAGAGTAGTCATTTATTCGTTCTTACACTTGAATTTAAACGAATACATGTTTTTGAAAAATGTCATGGATTAAAACAACTTAACGTATCCAAGATTGTTATTGAAAAACATTGACAACGCTGTTTAGCAATAATATACAATGTGTTATGTACACAATGTGTAAAAATTAAAAAAAAAAAGTATGATTACTGTCGAATTTTGTGAATAAGGTATCCTTTCTTATAATAAATTCTGGGTTCTTCCATAATTAATTCGAAATAAAAGTCACTTAACAAATTATTTCCACGAGCTTTTATACTTTCCGGGTAACTTCATAGTTATTTTACTTTTATATTGTTCCCCTTTGTCCTTTCTTCTCGGGCGGCCTCCAATGCTCCTCATTAATCAATCACCGGCTCAATTTATTATTCCTCGGCCGCTTTTCAGTGTTTCCTTTGGAATCACGAAAAGGACGAATGACCATCTTTGTGGAGGCTCACCTTGCGTCCTGCGGAGAGCACCGTGTCCTGCCTTCTACTGCACCGTTCCGTGTAGGGCAGTGGATGCCAGCCATTGTCTGCCCGCCGAGCGGGGGAGGAGTAATCCCATTTGCCGAGTAATCCCTTTATTCAAATATAAAGTATAATCTATTTAGCGTGCACCGCCCCATTGTGCCCCTTTTTAGTGCTATTTGTCCCTCTCTGCTCTATTCATTTTAAATTGTCATCCTGTTCGTATCGCTGTAAAAAGTCAAACGCCTTTACATTGTATTATGTCAATGTGACATTATTTATTGGAATAGATTTTTTTTTTAATTTTTGGAAATAGGTTATGGTTGTAATTTCTGCACTAAATTTTATATTTATTATAAGAAAAATATTACGCTGTTTGTAATAAAATGTTACCTCATAAAAGCTGTGCTTTTGAATTTATAAAATGCTGTTCATAAGCGCTATTAAATAAATTAAGATTTTAGTAATGAATAACAAGTCTATCAGCACCGGCGATGCTGCCTGCGATGTTTGTACATATATCAATATTACTCCTCCGCCGCATTGCCGGGTAAGATAAGACGAAGAAGATAAATCTGAGATATTTTGTAGAATAAATTAATGAAGAAGGACTAACAAAACAAATATTTATATATAATGTGTAAAATTAAGCGAATGATGTGATAGGGGATGAAGACCAAGAAAAGTATGATAAATCGTAGGAGTTGTACTAGAAGGTGTATGTATGAATGTTCAAAAAGCGAAAGATGCATGTCGAGATAAGAAAATATGGGTTTCTGTCCTTTCTCCCTACATCGACAGGGAAATAGTGCGATGGTATAAATTATTTTTAGACAAGAGACTTTTTTTAATTTAGGCAATTCACCTTGCTGGATGTGCTTTGTGAGAGTCTTATATGTTAATTGACTAATAAATGTATTTTCTATACTGCTATTTTTCTAGAAAACTAAGTTCCGGAACGCTTGTTTCATCAGTCTGGTCAGTCTAGTCGCTAGTGAAGACTTTCAGCAGCCTAATTTTAGCATAAAAAAAATCGCAGTGATTGGATAGAAATTATTTATAGGAGTTCTCTGAGGCGAAGGATGCATGTCGAGATTTGAAAGTCTGGCGCTCTGTCTTCTTTGCCTGCCTCGAAATGGTATTGCGTGATGGTATGCATGTACGTAAATAACTACGCACGATGTCTATGCTATTAGTAAGGGGCCAAAGTATTATCACTTAGGTGAGAAAGTCGTCGAATAAAAAGTATTGTATAATATTACAATAGTTTACTTTTCGAGAATATCTAGAATACATTTTTTAATCAATAACTTGAACTGGTTTTACAAAAGTATTGAAATCAGGGAATTGAGAAAATAAGTGCAAACACCCTTGAATGGTATGAATTTTTTTCTTTCAGACACATTCAAATAAGAAAATGTGTTATTTTCATAATTTATAATATTGTGACTTTGAACGTTCTAGGTAGAAAATAAATAAAATGTTCTTATTTAAGCGTAGTTACGATTATCATTTTCTGGAACACAATGCATAATGATATTTGCTGTTGTGGCACTTAAATCCTCCACTGCAAAATTCTTCATTTTTGTCCATATTAAGTGTAATTACACAAAAACTTAATTAATGAAATATGTATTGTAATGAAATAGTTCAAAAAACAATTACAGGGGTATTTTCTCAGAACAGGTAAACCACAATGGGAGCATGTTCGTATAGTCTCCGTAAATGGTCGTGTTGCGTGTGTTGAGTGAAGATTCCCTGTCTGTTATGTTCTGACCCGGCACCGAGCACCCCCCGAAGCTTTTGTCAGTTTTTGTTTATTTTTCTGCTGTCCACCTCACCCGGCACTTCTTTATTCTCCATTCATAAACGTTTACATTCCTTAATTCAAACATCAAATATTTTTTATAGCATTTGTTCTATGTTCAATTTTCTATAGGATGTCGATATTTTTATTTCGTTACATTCTTTTCACGGTCATTTACAAACAATAAGTCTACAAACATTTTTGAATGTTTAAATTTATATGTTGTTCAACATTTTATTTTATTTAAGCTTATTTAAAAAAATATACGATTAGTGTTGATGACGGAGATAATATTTATTGTAAAACGAGTGTCGTACGTATTTGGTCAAGGTTCAGAATTCTTTTTTATTACTTGTAGATTTGATTTATTTGCATTTTGAATAAAGATGTACTTAGATACTTGAACAGTTCTATGTAATTTGAATGATATGTCCGATTGTTGAATTTGGTCGCTACATTTTCAAATCGATTAAATAAATTAGCAAATCTCGATAACCTCAGTTCTGTTTTGTAATATATTCTAAAAGCACAATCACAGTAGGCTCTTGCAATCAAAATAATACCATTGAAATAATACCACGTCTATAAATAATACAAATTTTATATATTCATTTTATTAGAAATTATAAACATTCTTAATAGATTCTAAATTATTAATCGTATCAGGTATTTAGCGTAATAAATAACCAACAAACGTGTTGTTAATCCAATTTCTTTTCATTTGCGGCAAGATTAATCGGACTAATTCATGGTCATTGCGCTAAGGCATGTTTCTCAACTTTTTTTGCCTTGCGACCTCTAAAAACATAGAATGAATTTAAGACTTCGCGACGCCCTTATTTAAAACTTATACGCTGTATCTTGATAACTTGGACTTGGGACAATTTTTTTAAATATGCATGCGACCCCCCTAATATTTCACCTGGAATCCACAGGGGGTCGCGTCCCACAGGTGGAGAAACGATGCGCTAAGGTTTTGAATCGGGCATGAGCATTTCTGAATATTGTGCAATTATGTAAATAAATATTTTTTGTTCGATTGTATTGGTGTTCATACTCGTATATTACTCTTTTCTTACTTTTCAAATCGAAATAAAAAAAAATTTACGATTTTATTCGAAAGTAAATTTTGGACAAAGAAAGTGTCGTATTTTCATAAAATATTTTCGACTCGTTTCTAATCAGGAATCTCATTCACAAAAAAAAAAAACAAAAGGAAACTTTTGACTATCAATTTCTATTTAGGTGTTATTATGCAAAAAGGAACTAACCCACATTTTTTTTACCTGTTTTGAGATAATTGAGGAAATATCTCATCACTTTGTATGGGCTTGTATCGAACATACAAACTTGAAGAGATAATGTTACTATAAAATACCCATTTAACGGGTTCTATATGTTTGCACATACACGATTGTTATTTCAAATAAATCATAATATATGTTATGTAGGTTGGATCCTTTTTGCATACATTCGTATATCCATTTTGTTAAGGCCATTCCTCGTCCGCCTGTTCTGGCGACGACACTTCTATGAAGATCTCCTGGGAATTTTCACATCTGGGCTCGGCCATAAATTATCGTTATTCCATATTGAAGTCCCGTGTTTTTACTGCCGTGTACCGAGAAAGGGCGCATCACCTCTGGATGTGATTCCATTGTTGGGTCTTAAGTGTTGCTCTCTCCGTGGAGGCAGGTAGGCAAGTAACAGGCAGACAGGTCGGTGCCACTGAAATATTTGGCAAGTTTCGCAAACACAGGTGTCGTACTAGAAAGATGCTGATATTTGTAAGTAAAACCTTGGCTCAATTCCAAATACAATACATTGGGCGGCACGACATGAAACGTGTATATTGATCCTTTTTTAAAACGCAATTTTACTTGAAATGCATTTGAATTCTGGTCGCGATGCTTCATTCTGACATTTTTTTCTGTTATTCACCTGTGGTTCTTGAATTAACAGAGGAATACATTATTTTGTCGTGATTTTAGTTGCCTCTCTTTATCGACTTTCGTTTTCTTTTTATTGAAATGTTCATATATCATGCTCGGAAAACGAGACAGAGAAATACAAAAACGTTTTTTTGTATAAATTATTCGTCGTAGGAATAATTTGTGTTTTTCGCGTGGTTTATTAAATAGTAATAAATGCCCAAAAACCGCATTTGTTCCGATTACTTGTGGAGTAATTTTCCCTTGACGTAATAATTTTCACAAAAAGCGGCATACTTAAGCTAAATATTATTTGTATTCTCTATATCTCGAATTACGTACGCGAATTTCGTGTTGCTATATTCTTCGTACTTCTTCTATGGTGTCGAAGCATGGACATTTCTCAGGCCACCATGGAAGCTATCAAAGAATATTGAGAGTCTCATGAGTTGACTAAGTCCGTGATGATGACCTTTTTAAACGGGTGAATACATATATAGAAGTATTATCCACCATCGAAAATAATGCTTGGAACATTGAATGCGGGGAGAAAGAAAAATATGCGATCCTTCAACTGATATTGCAGGGGAAAATCGAAAACAGAAAAAAATTAAGAGCTTACAAGACGGGGTGGTTTGATTGCGGTACCATGTTTTTGTTTAGAGCTGCTTCCTCAAGGGTCAAGAGAGTCATGATAATCATCAACCTTCGAAGAGAAGAGGAGCTTTAAACAAGAATATATATTTTTGGTCGATTTCTCATGAGAGATTCGTGGTATATCCGGTTTATCTGCCCTCGACAATTCTCCACCTACTTGGGGCCTCTCAAAGTGCTGCTGACAGAGAGATCCTGTTGCGTTCCTGACTTGTCCAGTCCATCAGATAATTGGTACTACTTCTGCGTCGTTCCTCCAAACTGACCATTAACACAAATGTTTTCAAATTTTCTTCTGCGTGCTACGAGTATATCATATTGTTAAAAAACTGGTTGACTTACGAACTTAATTTATGGTCGCAAACAAATCGTGGAATCTTTCTGTATAAAAATAATAAAAGTTAGGATGTCAATGTTGAAAATTTTGAAGTTGTGTATTACATATGTGATAACGTTAATCGAAATGGTATCTGAAATAAAATGTTTATTTATTGATCCATCAACGGTTAAATGTATATTTTTACATTATTTAAAACATATACCATATGTAGGGAGAGTTATATTCATTACAATAGACAAATATTCCAAAAATAAAAATGAAACGTTTTGAAATGTTAAAAAACAATAAACACACCTGCCACAAACAAACTAACAAAAAATAAAAATAAACGAATTCAAAGTTTTACATGCTTCAACATCATCAACTTTAATAAACGTTATTGTGGATCGACAGACACAGGGAATCGACAAAACACAATCGCCTTACGATAAAGATATGTAACATATAGTGATACTCGTATACTCGTAATTCCTTAATTAAAACATTGTGGATTGACAGACACAGAGAATCGACAAAACACAATCGACTTACGATAAAGATATGTAACATACGAGTATAGTGATATACTCGTCATTCCTTAATTAAAACATTGTGGATTGACAGACACATATAATCTACAAAACACAATCGACTTACGATAAAGATATGTAACATATAGTGATATACTCGTAATTAAAAAAAAATGAAGTCCAGAAAACTCGAATCATACCCGAAAAACCTCAGCAGAGATTTCAATTTCGTATTTTATTTGACATGTACGACTTGGATCAAACATATTTTTGTCCGTTCAGTTCCACTTTCTCGTATTTCAGTGGAATTCGATGTAGAAAGTAGGTGTCCTCGTCTGGAAAGAGTATTGAAATGACGCATTGAATAATGTAGGTAAGTGCATGTCCTTAGCGGGCAGCGCATCGCCTATCGCCTGGTGTCGGGTGGCCCGGCATTCCTTATTCAGCTGCCCGGTGCATTTGATACCGGCCTCATATGCGCAGCGAGTGCACCCCACCAAGTACACCTATGAATATTCCATCACTTGCGGATATGTCGATGTAACCCGATGTCTTGTATCAAATGCAGATATTTATAAACATTCAAATGAATATTTTATCATGCTTTAGTTTGTGCCTCTTCTAGTCGCAATTTTTTTAAAGGCAATTCACCCCGATGAGAGTGGTTCCGTGAGGAGCTGTTCATGTAGCGTATTGTTTGTCGAATATATGATAAATGAGTTTTAGACATTGATATCATCATGCTTTTGAGTCATATGATAATTAAAAGGGATATCAAACGGCGTGTAGCGATATGAAACAAAGACAATGGAGTACAAAAACATATATACTCAAACAGGAGAATATCAAAATCTGCTAAGATGAAAGTACACTACAGTATTTTAATGACATCTTTGATGTATGGAGGTGAATAAATGCTGTTACTGAGAAGAATATATTTGATGACTATAACAGAATACAGAACGAATTGATAAGGGATGAATGTGAACTTAAGGCTGATGTGTTGAGTAAGATGAAGAAGAGCACGCTGAGATAGTTTTGGGCATGTGAAACGAATGCACAAAGAAAACTAACAAAACATATATACAAAATATACAGTGTAAATGTGAGTGAATTGCGCGGTATAGGAATGTCAAGGATAGTATGGTTAGATCAAATGGATTGAATGAAGGTGATATAAAAAGAGAACACGTAGATGTATGGATTTTAAAAAGGCGAAAGTTGTGTGTCGCGATAGGAATGTCTGGCGCTCTTCTATCTGCTCATCCTGTTAAGGGGAGAGCGTGATGATACATTTGGATAAACATTCAAAGGAATATCGAATATTTTATCATTCTTAATTTTTTGACTTTTCTAATCGCTAATTATAATTATTTAAGGCAATTCACCGTGTGGTGAGAGTGCTTCGTGGCCTTTTTTTATTATTATTTTTGGCTACAGAATCATTAGAAGAGATCTAAGCACGTGTTTACGGATATACAAATTGCTAACAGGAAAAATAGCAAACTCTTTGTTTATTGACAAACATTTGTTTCATTTTCCAGACAATTATTTACGCCATATTGAATTAAGATTGTTTTCGGTGCCGTATTCACGAACTGAGCTGCATCAAACATTTGCTCACGGAATGACCTTGTTGAACGATTTTGGATTGAATTCCTTTATACATTTTGTAGGTAAACTTCTATATTAAATGCAAAATAAAATTACTGTTTGAACAGTTGTTAACGTGGTGTTTTGTTTGTCTGGAAATAGATGCATTTTCAACTTTGATATTGTCAAAAAAACTCGATAGTAAATAAATATATAAAAAATCGATGTATTTTGTATAATATATAAAAAAATATTAGGCTACTTTTCCACTTGCTCACTGGTTTGGTTCATGGTCTGGTTTCAGTTAAAATCTGTTTCAGGCGTAAGTGCTTTAGTGATAATTTCAAGACGCTTATAACACATCTTTTATAAATCATAAATAAAGTGCTCGTGATTTAACATTGATTTAATTATACGAAACAGCCCCGTATAATTATTTAAAGCAATGTGGATTATGGATTTACCTTGTTTTACTTCAATTTAAATAAAATAAGTATCGATCTTTCTTACTTTTATGTCTTTATTATTTTTACATTTCAAATTGTTTAAATGCGAATTGTCATTTTGCAAAATTTTTGCCAGATTCCACGTCTTTTTTAACAGTTACAAAAATGAATGCAGCATTAATTTGATCACTTATTTTTCAATTAAATAAACTCAAAATTCTAATTGTCTAAATTCTTAGTATTTAATTTTTACACTCATCTTTCAGCAAATCTGATTTCTAAGATATTATTGTCAAAATTATCCTGACGTTGTTTTGTATCAGATGTGTCAAATCAAAAGGTTGAAGAATTATAATTTTATCGCATTCGTGCTTGTGGTTATCTGAGTGATTATTGTTATAAAACAACTTTTTATTAAGTTAAATTAACACATAATGAGGAAGTGATTTGATTTTTAATTTGTCATTTGCTTATTGCTAAAATTTCTTTAAAACCATATATCAAGTTGATTATTCTTGGTGAAAAGGAAGGAACTTAATATTATTAGAAATGAATAAATCTATGTGTATGGTTGACCAAGTGGTTGAAATTTTGAAAGAAGGAAAGTTTATTTTGTTAGACAAACACAAGGAGCTGTATGAGAAGTATGGTTGTAGAGGAGGCTAAGGAAGTATGTCGTGATATGAACGTTTGGCACTCTGTCTTTTATGCCTATCCCAACAGGGAAACGGGATGGTGGTAGGTGTTTATATCATGTTTTATATTTTGAGGGTTTATCATTAGCATATTTTCTTCCTTTTCTTGGCCATAGACACATCAATTCGGCTTTGGCTGTTTGGATCTTTCTCCTTTATCATCATCATCATCCACAACTATCCAGACAATCGCTTGGGAATAGACTGAGTTGGATCAGATTCTATTCTCTCTTCACTAGGGTCTACCTCAGTGCCTGTTAGGATGTTCCTAATTCGTGGCCTGTTGCCCTCTTCAAGCGTAGATTCGTAGCGATTATAAGATGATTTATATTCGTATGTTGCTCATATGCTGCTTATTATAAATTCTTATACCAAAACAAAAATAGCACTATATAAAATTCTTCCTTTCGAAAGAATTCAGCAAATTAAACTTACGGATCGTCATGGAAGTTGAACTTCCATGCCATGGGAACTTAGGGTTTGAAAAATCCAGACTCTGCTTGCGGAAGTGCAACAGCTTGTACATAATAAACCAATACACGCCTTTGTGACAAAATGGCTAACAATATCAAAAGAGCCACTCAGATGTAAACTGATCATCGATAACGTACCCATCGAGCAAGTCATACGATTCACTTACCTAGGTGTAGAGATCTCCAGCAACAGTGACCTATATAGTGAAGTACGAGCACAAACCAATAAAGCGACAGCTTTGGCTGGCTGCCTGCGGGACACTATATGGAGATACAAACACATGCTAACCGAAAGTAAGGCCAGGATATATAAGCCATGCGTCCGCCCCATCATGACATATGAGATAGAAGCGAGAGCCGATACCAACAGGACAAAAAACCTTCTCAGAGTAGCAGAAATGAAAACCCTACACTCCATCGCAGGCAGAACCCTTAGAGATCGGATCAGAAATGAGACGATAAGGTGTGTCTGTAGTGTTGAAGACATAGTGAGGTGGGGAAGAAGTAGAAGGCGCTTCTGGAGGGATCATGTGGACCGCATGGAGGATATAAGACTGGCAAGAATCGCTAAGACTGAAAACCCTAGCAGCAGGAGATTACCGGGAAGGCCGCTGAAAAGGTGGAAGGACAACTGGACGTCTTCATCCCAGGACAACCCATCGTCACAAACAGGTCATACGGCGTAAACAAAGAAGAAGAAGAAGACGCCTTTGTGTTTTCTACCCACAGGATAGCTGACAAATCATGCTCGATCACGCGAGGAGTCTATCTATCCTGTTCATATTATTTCGTACGAATAACTTAATAAATAAAAATATTGTTTAAATTGTAATAATCTATTTTTCTTTTCTATATTAAGCTATTCAAAGCCTACAATAGAAACGTGTCATATTTTTTAGTTGATTAAAAAGGCTGGTATTGCAACAGAATTGTTTACATTTTCCTACGGCTCATGTAAGTTGTTAGGATTATGTCGCATTGTACCCGAGTCGTGATCCTATATACCATAACTTCGGTACTGATGCAACCTATTCATTGGACAGTGGCGGCGTGGCTACAAGCTACGAGGGTTTTTTGTTCGTGCGATGCGTGATTTTTATAGAACATTTAATATTCATCAAATTAGGTAAACAAATCAAATATATGTGCGTGGCCTTCTATATTTTACCGCTCATTAGTGATCCCATATTTCAAAATATATTTCTCAGTCAAACTTCACGAGCATAATTCCATTGGAGAAGAGTAGATGTCTAAGAATGATATATCGGTTAAAAAAACATACTTTTATATATGCTATACCATTTGAATTTACAATGTTTAATGGCGCTTATGAGCAGCCTTTTTATAAATTTTATTGCAGAACATCGCTATACAAGTAATAAATTTATTGTTAAGAAAACTGATTTATATATGGACTATATTTGCAAACGGAACCCAACCCTCAAAACAAAGTTTTCGTTCATTTCAAATATCAAAAAACAAACCTGTATTTGCAAAAATATCAAGCCACACAAATGAGTATATCATGAATAAAATCCGTATAAAAAATGTTGCATTCAAGCCCAATGCAACAGCAGGATGTTTCTCTAATAATCGTAGATAAATGGTCCGTTGGGTCTTTTTTTGCATAATTAAGTCCATATATGACAACACTAGTAATGTAACGACTTAATCTTGTAATTGAAAGAAATCCTTTTACACGCAATTGTATTGTATTTTACACTTTCGTTGTATACAATGCAACGAAAGCTTTATTGCTGAAGCAATCTCTTCCAACTAACCAGAAACATGTTAGTCAATCCCAAAAGGAAAAGAACACTGAAAACCCATTTAACAAAAAAAACTTGGCTAGAGTGGATATCGAACCTCCAATCACTAGGCTGGAGGACAGGTGTCTTACCAACTAGACCCTTTTTTCGTATAAATAATACGAAAAAAGGGTCTAGAAAGGGTAAATTTATACAAATAAAAATTGTATACATTTTTTTGTAATATAGTATAAAAGGCTGTACAATGGTTGAATGTGTTACGCCACTGCATGTGTTGCGGCAGCGAGTTTGTGGATAGCGCGATGTTTTATTTAATTTGAATAAACGTTTCCGCATCTATTTGCTTCTGTGACACAGACATTATTTCACGCCAGGCCACTATTTCCATTAATTCATTTCACTAATAACAACGTTCATTCATTTTATTTCCGTGTGTCATCTCTCATTGTAAGCTGATTAAGAAAAGCTTCCCCTTCCGGGTTTAACATTCATACTTTTATCCAATTTCGTTGACGTTTTAATTATTTTTGCTTATGTAGTTGTTGTTTTGTTGTATACGATTTTTTTTATTTATTTTTATGGCGGAAATGACAATGGTAGTTCGTTATGGAGTCTTAATTTTAACCTTGTTGATGTACGAGAATAAGACACGGAAGTTAAATGCCAAAAATAGTCAATTCTCGATTTATATAAAATGCATAAGCTGCACTAGGCGGACAAAATGCCTGTGTCATTCGAGGGGGGGGGGGGTAGTAACATAGCGTGGGGTTGAACCGACGACCTTTCGCACGGTAGCCCAGTGAGTTACCGCACGGTTATGCACCTCGGGGGTATAAAGATACCTTCGATGTAAGGAACTATCCTACTATACGGAGGTTTAAGGATACCTATAACTTCAGTTATATGCACGTATATTCTTTGTAAATATGAAGAAAAAATAACATGCCGGTGTGCTCCGATCGTCTCACTCACATCGGATCCAGTACAGCGGTGTGGCCGGTGAGTTTGCTGGTGTGCAACGGCTCACTTATAACAAACTCAGTGGTACAGCTTCGCTTTCCGACGGAATCGATGTTGGAATGACGGGAGGATCCTCAACTACGAGGCCCAGAAAAGACGACGACTGTATACTCCACACAGATTTTTTTTAATACAAATATTTGACTTTAATATACAGGAATAGGACCCAACCTAAATATTTGTCTGTTAATTGAGGCAGTATCTTTTGGTGCTCACATACTTTTTTGTGTGTATATCTTGTAGTTTTGCCAGCGTATCGAGTGTTATGCGCCGCATCACATTTTACATTTATTTTTACAGGGCATCCAATAAAGTTAGCATATTTTTTATACACGTTAAACCTTCTTCAAGGAATGAGAAAATGGAATTAAAATTGATTCTGTGGGTCACGAGATTATCACGAACATTCAGACATAGCGATACTTTTATAAGCTTTGCATTTATATAAACTGTCTGTTTTATCGGCGATTGGAAGTAGGTAATAAAGTGCATGAGCCAGATAAACTCCAGGTTGTGAATGCACTGTGTTGCTGTATGCACGCCTGGCGCTTTACGAGTATACCCTAACATCGGGTATGCGTTGCTTACTGTTTCCAGCTCATTGGAATCGCCCATACATTGTTTCTGCTAACTCGACGACATGGTCTGTTGGATAGGGCTTACTGGGAAATGAATATTTTTGTGTTGTAAAATTTTGGAAATAAACCTGGTTTGGTCGTGCTTTGTTCACTCACTAGACTCAATAGAAATATTATTAACAATATATTTTTCAATAATTTATCAAAGGTTTCGGTTTTAACGTTGTGGAACTACATATTATAATGTTGAACAGTAAATTACTTTGTTAATTCACTAATTACATTAATCCCCGCTGCACTTGTTTGTACCTTCAGGCAGAATGATGAAGAAACGCACATGTAGTGGACATTAATATAATTAGTTGAATAACGAAGTAATAATTCATTTTGTAATTTGTTTTATCAAACACTGTTTATTCCACTTTTTGTAACGGTATAACCCTACCGGTTTCAAGGCTTTCACCTCATTTTTTAGGAGCACAAACAAGACTCAATTCGGTAGGGTTATACCGTTACAAAAAGTGGAATAAACAGTGTTTGATAAAAAAAATTACAATGTCTTTAAACCTCCACAACGTTAATGCTTTAAACAGTATAATAATTACTTACTGTCTAATATTTTTCTTTTTTAGTTTTACGGGAATAAAAATATATTTCTTTCTAGAATAATACAGAAACAAGTATACGAGTATACTTGTGTCTGTATACTCTTTTTATTAATTGAGAATATTCTGCAATTATTATTGGAATTGATCATTATAATTTTTATTAATAATTTTTAATTTATATTGGTGCTACTTCCAACTTAAAACTCAAGAGTTACGATATCATGAAAACAATATCAGCATATGTGTACATAAGATGTTAATTTGTTTTGTTCGATTGTTTTATCATATGCGAGTATGGTGTGAGAAATATGAACTTTGACGTGAGGATATGAATTATCTCGATATCTGTGAAATAACGTTTTTTAACCTTATTCGGAGTATTTGAGTTAAATATCGTTTTATATTGTTTTTTTTTTATTACGACAGTCAAATTAAAACTAAATATATTACTCTGATAAACCTTTGGAAGTAGATATTGGGAAAAATACAACAGACTTAAAAAAAACTTTAACAAGAAAAATATAACAGACTTAAAAAAACCCAAGTTAAAACGAGTACAAATAAATAATACCTGTTATCTGGAAACATTTTAAATACAATGGCATATATGGAATACAATAAAAAATATGATTAATTTTAATTAATCCACCATAATGTAGTTTGAAAAAAATACACTACATATAAATTATATTAGAAGATAAAAATGTCAAATAATAAAAAGACAATTCGTGAATTTTTATTTACTGAATGAATACATTTATTAAAAATGACTTACTACTTTTTTGCAAAAATATTTATTTATTTAATTAATTAACGACACAACAGTGTCTTTATATACAAATGAACATGTGACAGGTTATACAAGTACTTAAAATTATTGACAAATAATACAACTTTATCTTAAACTAACATGAAGATACAAAAAGCAGTAGAATAAATTACAGTCATCGTTATAAAATTATTTAATAATCTTTGAGAATTTTGTTGGAATTTTATGGATATATATTGAGATATAGAAAACACATGGCCTCATTAGTGGAACGAGATGCAAGTTGCTTTGCAGAATTAAAAGCTTCACACATGTTGATGCAGGGTTACTCAACTCCAGAGGCAAAATATTGTCCTTAATATTTGGTTTGTATTGCGTTATTTATATTAATAAAGGAGAACACAAAGTTAGTAGCTATTTCTAAAAATTGTTGTAATATTCTGGCGAATACTATATATACTTATATTAAAAATATCTAAATTGTTACAAAACTCGTTTCCAAGTCTTTGCATACGAATTATAGAGGAGTTGATTTTATAGTTAGTATAACAATTTTCGGTATAAAAGGGATTGAGCTGTCTTGTGGATCTAGTGGGGATACGAAATGAAATACTTGCGAGTAAGTGAGGTGCATCAATCACTGAGTGAATGATTTTGTATAGCAGTACTATATCGGCTGTTTTTCTTCTGTCACACAGCTTCAAGAGTTTCACTGCATTTAATAAGTTGGGATAATTTCTTTCTTCATGCGGTATTCCAAGTTTAAAATTTATGAATCTTAGAAATTTGTTTTGTACATTTTCTAAAGTTAGTGCATGGGCGGCGTAATGAGGAGACCATATTGATGAGTTGTAGTCAAGGCGACTACGTACTGAAGAGCAGTATAGCAGTTTTAATGTTCGTAAATCCGAGAAACGTTGGGCAGTTCTTAGTACAAATCCCAAGATTTTTGAATTCTCCCGAGTGATTTTGTTCACATGTTCTATAAATGAAAGTTTTTCATCAAATATAAGTCCTAAGTCCCTTATAGAAGCTACACGTTTTAATATATATTGGAGCAATTATGATTTTAATAGGGCGCTTGTTTACAAATTTGTCTGCATTAAATCAAATTTCCTTTGCGCGCTCGATGTATCGAATGCTCGCTTGAATTATTTTGCAGTTTACTTCTTGTTATTGTTCACACTCCTAATCTTCTTGTTCCCCATACGCACGCTGTTCTTCTAGTTGAAGGAGATCATTCTCGCTTAGCTCTTTTGAAAGAGCCAAGCAAATTTCTTATTTTATCAGCATCGAGTTTAATTAATCCAAGTTCTTCATCAATTGTGCAAATTTGTTCGGCGTCGTTATGTTCTGACGCATTGAAGCCAGTAAAATTTGCACCGTGAGGTGAAATTTTCTGACACAGCTCGCATATTACTAGCGGTGACTTCTTCCAATACCGAATGAATATTTTCTATTGCCTTTTTTATAAAATTTTCTTCAGAAACCGCGTCTATTATTACTTAGCCGCTTAACACTTCCCTTACTGTGCTAAAAAAATACGCCAATAACGGTGTTGGACACTGAGGGTACAGTAAACATGTATGTTTTAAATTAAAATTATGCAAAATCTATTAATTTTTTTTGTAATTAGCTATAAACATCATTTTATTATGTAATAAAATGTCGAATGATATAAAATAAATGTAAGAATTGATAAAATAAGAGTTGAAACAGAGAGGTGACATTTCTATAGGAATATAGTTTTCCCACTGCGTCGTTCGGTCTGCGCAACGTTCAGAATGCGCATGACTGAAAAGAGGTCTCCAACCTTTTAAAAAAAAAATCATAAAATTATACAATAAAATATAGCGTGCATTTTTTGGCAATAAAAATATAATTCGAATTAAGACAATAATTAACATATTAACAAAATATAAAATGAATATATAAATTCAAAAATAATAATATAAAAACAAACACGAAATTCAAATCAATAAAATATGCCATTTGGAAAATATAAACACTTTGAAAATAGGACAAACATATCATAAAATCAAAATTTAATCCTGTGGAGAAAGTCTATCGCAATTGGGGCACGAAATAACTTTTGTTTCTATTCTATGTACTAAACGCACAGGTGTTTGATAAAACTGGTAATCAATCCCTGGAACGAATGTACTCGTAAAATATTAACTGTCAAAAAAGAATGAGTCATACGGAGTGTTTTGACATTTCGTCAATTCTCGAAGTATTATCATTCATTTCTGTTGATATTTATTAATGATTTTATTTCGTAATGACATCATTCAAATCATAGAGGTTTCGATGAGGAATACATAAAGTATGAAGACCCTGCAAGAAGTATATTTCTAAAAATTAAATAAAATATACGTCTTGGTCACTCTTGTCCGTTCACAGATCGGCAAGGGTTAAAGCGTGAAATAGTATCATTTTGCTGAACTGCCCAAATCGATTTCGCGTTAAGCTGTTTTCCTGTATATGCAAAATCATCTTATCCAAATTTCATGGTATTTGTGATTTTTGGGGGAAACATCGTCAGTTCTGAAGAACGTAAACTGTATTATTATTTCAATTATATTTAATCGTTTGAAAACTCGTTTCTTTTAGGTATGCTTGCATTTATTACATACTCATGTATGAATGAGGTTTCCATTCCCATTCGGTATTAGGTTGATGTTTTATGTTAATAAATGTTTGTGTTAAATTATACTTTGCTTCAGAAATTGCTTACACTTGCGAGTAACGGATATTAGGAAGTAAGACGACATGAAACACGTTGGTGGATACTCGCTCCCTGCACAGTCTGGGTACGGGGGCAGGGGCGGTGGCGGCGGGCTGGTGATTGGTATTCCCCGCCCGTGTGTGTAGCAGCCCATACAGGAAATCCACCACGTGTTAAAGTATTGAATCCCTAATGTGATTATTTATGTGACGTTCCAGCTAATCGCCGCGCGCTGGAGCTGACCGCACTGCACTGCCTTTACACCTGTATTATAATGTAAGAACAGGGTGACTGTAGGAGGGAAAAGAGAAAGTATGCTTGCAAAAAGTTACAATTGAGATAACAGTATACCGTTTTACCTTTTCTTTGAAATATTAAGATAATGTGTGACAATTCGCTAAACCTTAATTACACTAGGATCTCTTTGGCATTAGTTTTCTGAAATGGAAAGAAAAACACATGACAAATGGATAGATCTTTTGGAAAAGATGACATGTGGAGACCAACTGCCTTGGCCTACTTGGAGAGCTAGGGGTGGCTAGATTCAAAGTGAACATGCAGAGTCAAGGTGGCTTGAATGTGATTATGGGGATATGACATACAGGACTCATGGTAGTTTTCCTAACATCGGGACTACATGCTCTGGGTAGCACCTGATTGATCTCTGTTCTCTACAACACGTGGCATAATTGATAATAAATGGTTCAGACACGGATATTAATCACAAGACAACTGACGTTGACTTTATTCGAGAAAATACTTATTAGTAATTTTCTATTTGATAATTCTGTTCTGCTGTGAATCAGATCATATTGTGACCCAGTGCATAGGTCTTCGGTATTCGGACGGTGGAAGAATCTATTTATTTTAAAAAGTTTTTATTTAATTTATGTTTATGATATGACAGTTATTCCCTTATTCATCTTTCGTTTTACTTACTTTCTTATCAGGCATTGTTCTTTCTTTCTTGATAATTTGGCGCTCATCTCTTTTCATAAAAAAAACATTCATTTAGGTATAATAATTATTTTCGAAATGACAATATTCAGTCAATTTACATGCGCGGCAGCCCTACTCCGTGCCCCGCATGAATTATCCATGGCGTAGCTTGTCAAAGCGCGAATCAAGTCCGCCCGCAACCCGCGCCGGATTGGTGTGATTTCGGAAACATTATCCAGCGCGGCACGGCGCGGCGGCTCCTGGCCGAGCTTTGCAGACAACAGACCTTTTAATGTATTCGTCCTTTTTATCGTGCTACGAGTAGCTAGTAACATGCCGTTTTACAATGCACTATTTTCACATACTTGGCAACATCATTCAATAGTTTTTTATAATAATTTTGATGCTCGCGTGGATACTTATAACTGTGATGAAATATGCAACGTTAAAATATCTCACGGCGAACAGCACCTACGTTACTAGGATGTTTGTAAAAGAGGGACGTGGATTTCGAATTGAGAAATGATTTCGCCTAGATATCTGTGGTGCCGAGTGCTTTGTCGGGGAAAGGAGGTCTGATGAAAATTGGCGCAACGACTTCAGATTAAACAAGCGTGGGTGAACCGTGGAATATCCCCGGAACAGGACTCGATGTGGCTGGCGTTGCTGATGTAACCTTATCTGTGGATCAAGAATTGCTCATCAGAAAAAATGCTGCCAGCCCAAAGCTTACTTTTAATTATAATTTATATGTATTTTTCATTGTATATCTATCGTCTTTTAAATAAATATCCTTAGTTTAACTGAAATACCTTTTCCGCCACTTTGCCGAAGAAGTAGCCTGTAATGTTCCGATACATTATCAGTTTCAGTCATCGAATCTCAGGTATCGGGCCGTGGCGGATTGGATCTACACGTGGTTTACCATCGCCGGGAGCATTAAACTCGCATCTAACCGTATTTCGGAGTCGAGCCTCCACTCGACTTGATCTAACTCCTGCGGGCTGGACGCATTTATCTTCCGCGCCTGCACCGCTCCTCGAGTCCTGTTTTGGTTTACTTTTTTTGTCGTGACCCGATACCCGCCCGGCCTTGCACTATTGTTGGTCATTGACCAGAGTTTATCGACTCTGTATGTGTCGTTTTTTCCCCTTCGTTTCAAGATATACATTTTTATTGTAACTTGTTACCAGCAGTATACACTATTGTTTTGTATCCTCCCATTAACCCCTTTCATTATTTTTGCATGCTATCAGTTAAATGTTATTCACATTTTTATTAAACTTATAGGAATAATTAAATAACAAGTTTTATATCGCCAATCAGAAAGCAGCCCCAGGGGCGCATAAACTTTCCTTACTTGCCGTTCCTTCTTTCAAAATTTCATTCACTCGTGTTTGTTTATTGACATATTAAAAATATTACAAAAAAATAATGTTAAAAAGTTAAGTGTAAAGATAGTATGATAGATGGTCGTTGCGGCTATTAGATAAAGTACTTCCCCGCCTCTGCATATGTATAGAAAAACATATTTGGTAAGAAAATCGCAGAAAACTTACCAAGTGAAAACGAACTTCTAAGAAACCTTTGTAGATCTTTCGATGTTTGATTGTAACATACATATTCGATTTTAGGTTTAGTGTAGTATTCATATATAATCATTAATTTTGATATGTTTTCCCAAAATGAGTTGTCCTCAAGTGATTCCTAATGCTGCAAGTGCCACCCATATCTGTAACACCTAGAGGTGACCGCTCCACGTCATAGAACGTGCAACGGGTATAGCTCTATTTTAATATCCCACCCTATTTGAATTCGCAACAATCAATTTGTCTCTCAGAAGGAACATCTATCAGACATATCCGAAATATACAACGGAGACATACCATTAAGGGACTTGAAATCAACCAGTTTGCGACATTTGAGACTACCTACTAAGTTTGTATTAATACTAAAACGGCTTAATGTCAATCAATTCTGGTATTGAAAATGTATGAATGTTTTCAATACCCTGGAATAAAGTGGTGCTTTTGTTTGTTTTCGCGAGCATCACTTTAAATGACAAATGTTTCCATTGCCTTTTCTGAGAATGTTCCCCTTCTATATCGCGAAGTTTTTTCTGGAAATAATTGTTAAACAAATTTGTATCTAATACATATACGTTGATGTTAGATACATAGGTATAAATAATAATATAGCAATATTTGAGACTAGATAGCTTTATCTGAATAGAATGTGTCAAATAAAGACGTCTTAGAAGAAATGTATCTGTGATGAATTGGTAAAATATAACACGTGTATACTATTGATTTACCCCGGGGGAGTGTTGTGTCTATAACGTGGGGTCGCTTCGGCGGGATGAAGTGGATTTGGAATAAAATATTTGCGACAATGTTTTTGTTTTAAGTACATATTCGTGGTGATATAAAACAATTAAAACATCTGGATGGATAATTTGTATTGAGAAGTCTTTCACATCGATTCTAGTTGAAAGGGAAAGATTTTTGATGACTTAGAAGCATGACGCTTAATAATATGTTATCGTAATTGACTAGTCAGAAATGTTCAATTTAGAGGATTTACATTTTCTGAGAATAATTCTCGCAACCAGTTTACAACAAATCGATTATTTATATTTAAAAAAAAAATCAATTGTTATAAGTTTATTTCTCAGCTGTATTTGCACGTATTTATCGAAAAAATATTGTAGATTGCACTTTAATTGTCGAAAGTTGTTTTAGAAATGTTAAACATTTTTCATTAAAATACTTAATATGTAAAACATTGTTCGCTTTTACTTACCTTGCTGCACTCGTAGTGTGATCGAATTGCTATAGTCTGGATCTAGTACGATCTCCGCTCCTTAAGACAAATTACTTGCTTTGTTATACTCCTATGATCGAATTGCTATAGTCTGGATCTAGTATGATCTTCGCTCCTTAACACAAATTATTTACCTTGATATACTCCTAGTTGGATCGAATTGCTATAGTCTGGATCTAGTACGGTCTTCGTTCCTTAAGACAAATTACTTACCTTGATATACTCCTAGTTTGATCGAATTGCTATAGTCTGGATCTAGTACGGCCTCCGCTCCTTAAGACAAATTGCGAAAGGTCTTAATACACACGATATCGAAACGTCTCTTTTTTGCGACAAATCGTTGTCTCCCCAGCGTATGTACACTGACAAATAATGATATCGCCTTTATTTCCTTCAATTCGAAGAAATGAATCGAAAGACGTCTCGTCAGATTGTTATCCGAGCGGATCTATAAAATATCTGTCGCTTGTGATCGCTCCGCACAATGTGTTTCTGATACCGGCCCCTTCGCCTCTCCCTGTCTCGCCCCCTGCCCCCTGTCCCCCATCTCTTCTCCATCTGCCGCTTCTCTATCTCGCCCTGCGATGTGTACATATTCTTTTCATCTCTTTGACGGGCATCCAATACCTATAGCCGTCACCGATTATCTCGCGACACGTCCGATTCTTATATTTTGACAATAGAAGAGAGGAATCACCATCTCCAGGATTCCTGCTGCTTTCCTTAAATATATTATTTCGCTGGATCGACTGTAGCTAAGTATTATTGGGTTTAAGAAGAAACCTAAGAATTCGATACACGGTTGATGTTAAACCTTATTACAGTCAAATTTCGTTATAACGAACTTCTAGGAACCTATTAAATTGTTTCGTTATACTGAAAATTCGTTCTAACGAAACTGAAAGAAAAAAAAAACGTATTAGCTTCTTCTTCTTCTTCTTCTTTTAGGCCTGTTATGATCCTGCATCATCGTTTCCCTCTTGTGACGTCGACTGCCAGCTGTCTTTCCATCTTTTGGGAGGTCGTCCTGGAGGTCTGCTTGCTTGGGGGATACTGTCCCTGGCCATTCTTACGGCTCTTTCATGTTCGTTCCAGAACCTTCTTCTCTGTCGTCCCCATCTAACAATATCTTCAACTTCGCACATCTTTCGGATTTCTTTGTTTCTTACTCTATCACGAAGGGTTTTGTCAGGGATACTCTTAAGTACCTTCATTTCGTGGCCTAGTTGGTAAACCACCTGTCTTCCAACCGGGGAGTTGAAGGTACAATTCCCGTTGGAACCCAAGTTATTTTTTAAATGGTTCTAGTCTCGTTTTCGCTTTAGGCCTCTTTCACATATTTCTAGTTGGTTGGAAGAGATTGCCACATGGCAATTAACTCAACAGGTTCTACTGTATACAGCGAAAGTATATTACGACATACGCGAATTTAATGCAATATTATGTTTCCTCAAATATCTCAAAACAAGTAAAATGCGAATGAGATACTCGTGACATATATAACATACGTCATCATATTTTTTTATGTAATAATTTTTATGATTTATATTTCTTTGAAATTTCAAAATATTTTTATTTTCTCTTGAATTTAACATTACCCGTGTACTCCCTACTGTCAAAATACCTCCCTCCCGCTGTCATATGTACATATAATCGTAATTATGCTAAAACGACCTAACCCATATTTTACTTGTACTAATATAATTTAAGAGCAAATTATATGACCCTGTATATAACAACAAACCTTAAGAAGTAATCCATACATTAATACCAATTGAACAGGCTTCATCCTTTTTGCGGGTAGCTAGAAAGTAGCCTTAATAGAAAGCGAGGATAATTTACAAAACTCTTGGAAGGGAGAGTGTATGAAAAGTGAGAATCAAACGGACAGGGGATGTGTATTGCAAAATTGAAAGTTACGGTTATTGAGAGAGCAAGTAAGCGAGTGTGTGAAATGACAGGGGGAAACGAATTATTAGATCAGGTGGATGAAATTTTGTATCTTTGAAACCTGTTCACATCTGATGGCCGCGCGATGTGATATTTAAAGTAGAATAACAACAATCAATATAGTGAATGGTAGGTTATACGATGTGTTTATCGACCGAAGTATTTCAAGTGAAGTAAAACTGGCTTCTCATAACGGTATCCTGGTCCCAACAATAGAACATACAAGCGAAAATTATACGTAGTAATATAATAATGAAAGTATGATAAATTCGGTAGAATTGATATTGTGTAGAATGTGTTAAAAAACAATGTATGACAGATAAAAAAATGAGGACATTGGGAAAGAATGTGGACTGAAAAGGGTGGTTCGGCTACGTAGAAAGAATAAACGATGAAATATTCACAAAAATAATGTATGCAAGTAGGATAGAGGGCACGAGAAGTGGAGGAAACTAGAAAAACGTGACACAACCAAATAAATCAAATTCTGAAAGAGGGAAGAACGGAAAGCCTTTATTGTAAGAAAGTATGGATGGTGAGGTGTATGGACGTGATAGAAGCAAAATATGTGTGCCAGGATACAATGAAAAGTGTTCAGTTTTTTCTCTGTCTTTCCCATTAGGCACATGGCGTGACGGGGATGATGGTGACTGATATATTTTTGCGTATAACGTTTGTGACTGATATATTATAATGTGTTGGCATGTGTTTTTTCGATATATTTGAAATAATTAAAAAATACATGTGTTTTTGGTCTTTTTTGCATAACGTCGATATTATGTATACATTTTGTGTCTCCAGACAATACATTCGTAGCTACCAGTATATAGAAATCATCTGTTTTATTTTCCAAGGGGGAATAAATTCGAATAGGTATTATGTATGATATGTACATTTTATTGTGACGTTTCCTTTATTATATGTTCACCAGGTTTCTTCCTATCGTTGAATAGGTTTTATCCTCGTTTGTAGTATGTTAAGTTCTGTATAAAGAAACGAAAACATAAGGGTCAAATGAAAAACATCTCAAAATTTAATAAAAACTCTTTTCCTTATTCAAGTCAACATCGTCTCTCTGGCGCGATCGTACCAAGTGGAATTGGTTTAACAATTCATCTTCGTCCTTCTTGTCGTATCTCAAATGTTGGCATTCAGCGCCTTATTGCAGATGAAACAGCTCCTCGACACACCAGTTCCTCCAGATCCCGTCCACTGTCGGATATGGCTAAGCCAGGATTCGCTTCTTCTGCCGCGATCTTACTCACCTTGGCTCCGCGATTTTGCCCATCGTTTTGAGCTGCAGTAACTGATATCTCTCATTTGTGACTATATCTCAGATACTCTTTACTGAACTTTATTATTTTGGTGATTCCTAAGAGTTAGCGTTTGTTTTTGACCTGTCTTAGATCTTCGGCATTTGTGACTCTATCTAGGCTCTCATCTCAAATGCCTAATGCGTACTCGAATGCTTTTTTATTGTCCATGCAACTGTAAATCTTCTTTCAAACTGATTTAATTTGGCCAATATCTGCTTCTATCAATGCCTCGTAGTCGGCGTCCATGCCGTCTAGCTGTCGGTCATTTTATCAACGTTCTCAATTCATTCTCCTGTTTTTTTTAATGAAAGCAACATACAAATATAAAGTTTATCTAGTAAAATATTCGGAAAATTGTGATTGAAATACGAAACCAATTTACACATGTTTTTTCCAAATATAAATTTGCACGTGTTTCAGAAAATGCTAGATTCGGGGGTTTTTCATATCGCAATATTTCTCCGCCCTCCTGAAGTTGGAAGTTTGACACTGAAAACGAATTGGAGCTATCAAAATACTACGGAGGCGGTGGAACGTGGATACACGTCGGTGCACCTGCAAGGCTCGCCACTCGGGCAACCCCACCTCGGAGGAGGAGGCAATCCGCTCGATTGCTATCGATATCCGGATTTTGTATATCGAAATAATCGGCCCTCCCGCCCGTGGACTGGTTTTACACGCAGGACGGGCATACATTGAGAAAGGATACATCTGCGTGCAGTAATTAACCATGAAAATCAGTCGGATGCTTTTTATGGTGCTTGCTTGTTGCACGATTTATTTAGCGTATCTGTGGAGACAAGTGGTTTTCTTCACATTTTTAAGAACTGACATTTTCTTCAATATTATCGGCAGTTAATTCTAGAGGAGCAATCGAATTATTCGCATCTCGCGAATGCAAAAAAATCTACCACTATAAAACGTTTTGCCTTATATTCGAAGAATATTTTCAGTACGCCAAGCCAAGACTTTTAATTTAATGGTTATTGTTTATAATTTTATTATTGAGCGTTTTTTCAATAGACTTTTATCACGCGTAATAAAATTGACGTATATTTGGAAGCATTTTTTTGTTTCGTTTTCATTTGCTTGTTTATGTATTTATTGTATAAACTAATTTTAATGTAACTATAACTTCCATCTATCCCAAAATCACATTTTTATTTTATTTTCACTTTAAAAATACTGACTTCAAATATTCATAACATGTAAACCACTCTCGGCGAATTCTTTCAGCTTCATTAATAGTTTTTTTAGTATTTCTTTAAAAAAAAATTTAAACCCCTTTTTATTCTAATTATTTTAGTATTTTGTTGAAATCCGCAAGTAATCGCGACATTTTAAATCCTTAATATCATACATGTGATAATAGTTAATCCAAAATTGAGATAACGAGATAGTGTGAGGACTAACGCACCCTGCTACTGACCTTTTAGAGGAGGGATGATGCTGCTCAAAAGTAACGATACACTCTTCAAAAAAAATCAGAAACTATGGTGGTGCAAATGTTAACAAAATATAATACGTACATGTTGTTTTATCTCAACTTGTTTTAACCAAATATGTAATAATACTATTGATTATAATGCGCGCTTATTGAATATTTAACTTAGGCGATACTTCAATGTATGCTTTAATTCTTAAAAGAAAAATTAAAACATTATTTATATTTTTTTTTCTGAAGTAGAGAAGTATCTGCATTCCATCCCACAATGGATTTTTCCAAAAATATAATACATATTTGTATAATAAAAAAATAACAGTAGAATAACATTTTCGCTAAAAAAAAACGATTAATTCATCAGCTGTATTCCAAAGCAGCAAGAAAGTCTTCAGATACCTCATAAGAAAACCCAGCCCTTACTGTGTTTTTCCCCGTTAATTATTTTTAATTGCCCTCAACATTGCTTCGCGTCCGGATTGCAGAATTGATTCCCGTCCAGCGGACAACTCGGCAGCAGCTTTCAGCGGCTGTGCTTTGCTGTTGCCGCACTTGCAGCCAGAAATGGCGGTTTTTTTCTCCTGATTAATTTCCAATAATAAAATGTTGCCGACATCGATAATATCTGCGATTGACAGTGTGCTGCGCGCGCATGCGACTTGTAAAAACTTGCCCCCTATCGGCTACTCGGGCTGTCGATCAAAATGACTGTCTCTTTCTTAATGGCACATATCATTCGGCTTCATTGTGTATTTTCAAACCGTATTCATTGAAATCATCAGCATCAAAATGATTAAAAAAAATTATATAGACATTTGTAAAATCGTTTAATAAATATCGCTTAGCAGTGTTAACTATATCATGTCGGTTTAAGCGACTTGGCAGGATAACTTTTTCTCCTGTAAAGTCACTTTTTTAAGACATTGGCTATCTCATCAGGAAGATATCTCCTTATTTTTTTTGATAATTATGTTGACATAGTTGTCACCCCTAATGAAAGGTAGAATCGCCATAAAAGGGGAAGTAATTTAGTTTGAGAAATTTGCTTTTGTGATAACTGAAACTCGATCATAGATTTTTTAAATGGTAACAAGTCATTTTCGCTCAAAACTGTGATTAGATGGGTTTTGCTTTGCATGATAAAATAGTACCCATTATTTTATTACTGATGAATAATAAAATAGTACCCATTATTTTATTACTGATGAATAATAATAAAAGGGTATAGAAAATATGACCACAAATTACGAATAGCAACTTTTTGTTTAAGTTTTTATTTAACGTTTCTCATATTAACTGTGTTTTAGGCTACCTCCTAGTCAAACCTAAAAATGAGTTAATGAATATTGTTCCTTTTGCTGAAAGATAATTTAACTTTTTACTATGTAATATGTAATTTTTTTTCATATGGAGCCTTTAATATATCCGAAGAAGTGTTTCGGACACATTAAAGAGCGTGACTGGGAGACAATGTCTTCGATCCTAGTAAGCGAGCCTTTGGTTTTAAAATCTATCGAATATGCGCGGAACTTGCTGTTCGTTATTGAATGTGTTGGCAACGCTACCGCTCGGCGCTTGCGAGTAATGTTACCAGACTGGCACCCATTTCTTGTGGGTACTATCGGGAATTAGACCCGAATTCCCCGTGTAGAAGTCAAGAATGTTACCACTAAGCTACTTAGGAAGTCAATATTTTCAATAATGATATTTACGAAGGAGGTCAATAAATTCGCGGAATGAAGGGGAAAAACAAAATGTTTTTTTTTCCTTTTCAATATATTCATCATTAACTCTAATACATTTTTCAGATCTTTCAATAAACTTAATTATAACCACTCCATTTCCATTTATATATCGATTGTTAATTTTTTTAAGCTCAATCAGTTGAAACTTGGAATTATCTAGAATTGTAATTTAAAAAAATATATTTTGTTATATGATTTCATAATGTATTTAATTTGGGGACACAAATCATTCTAGTTTGGGTGAATTGCCTACTGAAGAAAAAAAAGTGTGTTGAGTTTTTATTCTTTACTGTTATGACTTATTTAAAATAAAAATTTAACAATATAATAATAATTAGAATTTTTCTAATGTTTTCTTGATTTTGTGTAGAAAAGGTTTTCATTTCTGTTCCCATAATTTCTATCATCCAGATTTTTTCTCCAATACTTATTTTGATCCCATAATGATTATTAGCTCGGATGATCGGACACGGCAGGGATAGGGATCGCATGGCTGCAGCTCCCCAT
Source organism: Odontocerum albicorne (assembly GCA_949825065.1). NCBI lineage: Eukaryota > Metazoa > Arthropoda > Insecta > Trichoptera > Odontoceridae > Odontocerum > Odontocerum albicorne. The sequence goes on from OX463839.1 coordinate 5,742,578, forward strand.
CGCCCCGTGGCCCGCTAATTAACATGCCAGCCCCATATCCGACCTCCTCCCGTAATAGCTCGACAATTTGAAATGATCCCCAAATTGTGGCCGGGCCGCATTTCACATGGGCTTATCATAACCTATCTACGGGGCTTTCTAATTATGTTTGGCTGCCGTCAGCTCCGTTGTGTTCCTCCTGTTCGTATTGCACGCGATGCTGTTTGCAGCCCGCCTGTTCCCATCGAGCCCTTGCAGGTAAACATTGCAACCAGCGTTTGATCTATTTTACAAGATCATTTATATGAACTCGCAATACAAAATAAAACTATTTATACAATTGTAGCCAAATGGTTTTTTCAGTCAATCTTATTCAATATATATATGTACTACTAGATTTGAATATCGCGACACACATCTTTCGCCTTTTCTACATCCATACACCTTCTCATACAACTCCTACGATTTATCTGACTTAACATTTCTGTTTCTTCAAAATACCATACACTTGATCCAACCACCCTTTCCTTGGTCTTCCACTAACATTTGTGCTCGATGTTATTTAATAACAGATTTATATGTTTTCCTCCTCCATTGCCTTCGATTCTAGAACGTATTGACAATCTGCGTGGCCTAGTAGGTAAAACGCCTGTCCTTCAACCTGGGGGTTCAATTTTCACAGGTTCCCAGATTAACAAAAAACTTCTAGTCTAGTTTCACTTAAGACTTTATAGCTTTCCGGTTGTTTGAACGAAATTGCAACATGGCGATAAACCTTTCAGGTTATATTATATACAACGAAAGTTTAATACAATATAATAAAGGATCTTTCAAATTGAGCGGTTTTTTTAATTCTATTTTTTTTAATTCTTGAATAAAACACGATTTGCTTTGATTTCAAAATACTTTTTATTGGTCATTAAAGTATAACGTATGACATTTAAACACAAAAAACAATATTCGCCAAACGTCAACCTCTTGCAGCTCCACAGATGTCCACTCTTTTGTCAAAATTTTCGATGATATTTTGGCATAATTGCGGTTCTAACTCACCAATAACGCGAATAATTTCGTTCGTCAGCTCAGGAATTGATCGGGGGTAATTCTTATATACCTGACTTTTCACGTAACCCCAGAGAAAATAGTCCAACGGTGTCAGATCACATGATCTTGGTGGCCAATTAACATCACCGTTTCCGGAGATTACATTACATAAAATAATTCAACAAGTTGAACGCGTTGTTGTATTGTATACGACTCCATTTTTATAAATGTCATACATTACACTTGTCAAATGTCACAAGACCCAGGTAAGTTCGCAACGCCATCTGTGTTTTATCCAAGAATATAAAAAAAAACGCTCAATTTGAAAGACCCTTTACATATTGCGTGCAGCATTTAGTAAAGAGCCTGTTATTTATTTTATTTTGTCTATCTTGCTTGCCTGTCTTCAAAACTTGCTGTCACTAGATTCTATCCAAAGGAATGGTTCCTCCTGCATGCCGTAACAGTATCGCCTAGTTCATCATTAAGGACACGAATGCATAAATATTACTTATCAGATCTGGAATTCCTAATATATTATTTCTGCTTAACTAACTGTATGTTTATTAATAGTTGTTTCGTTTTGCCTGAAGGGACTCGATATAAATATTTATGGTAAACATGAAAGCCAAATCAATATTTCCTCTACTCCAATGCATATTTTTTTTCCAATTTTTGCTTTTTGAAGCAATTTTTATTCATGCAAATATCTACCACGTTATTCTGAAATCATTGTTCTTGTTTCATTTTTATTTAGTGCAATTTATCAAAATGAAAGGAGCTAATTGGAGCATTGCCTAAAACTATGTTATATGTATTGTTTGACTTTTGTTTCATGACTTGGAATTAACCTAAATATTTATGTCAAGGAAATAAATGATTTCTTGAAAAGTTAAAAGGATGCTTATATTTAAGTTAATGAGCGGTGTACATACCTTTGTTCAAAGCGTCACCTTAATCGTCTCAGTTCAAGCGTATTGTCTGGAAAGAGTACTTAGGATTATCTTTTACGTAAAATCGTCATAAAAAATAAAATTTTATTGATTTAATTTGAAATTTTTGTTATACAATGAAACTTAACAAGAAAGTGTTTGTTCCTAAGTATGATGAGATAATATAGACGTTTATTTATTCTTCTTCCTCTTCTTTTAGACCTGTTGACCTGTTATGGTCCTGCATCATTGTTTCCCTCTTGTGACATCGACTGCCAGCCGTCCTGGAGGTCTGCTTGCTTGGGGGATACTGTCATACTGTCCCTGGCCATTCTTACAGCTCTTGGCTCCGCCATTCTGGATAGTGTTCGTTCCAGAACCTTCTCTGTCGTCCCCATCTGACAATATCTTCGCACATCCTTCGGATTTTTGTGTTTCGTACTCTATCACGAAGGGTTTGGCCAGCGATAATCCTGAGTACCTTCATTTCGCTGGTTCGAAGGAGATTTTTGGTTCTGAAGTGTCGGCTCTGGACTATATGCTGTATGTCATTATGGGGCGGACACAAGTCTTGTATATCCTCACCTTGCTTCGGATGTTCATGTACTTATTTTTCCAGATAGTGTTCTTTAAACATCCGGAAATAGCTGCGGCCTTTTGTGATTGTTTATTTGCTGGAAAAAAAACTTACCCACAGAATATATTGTTTTGTTTTATTTTAAACGTCGATTATAAGTATATAGTATACTATATAGTATGTTACGTGCAAACATATCAAGTTCGTTGTATGGGTATTTCATGATTAAATTAACTTAAAATATTGTTCCATACAAGCCCATACAAAGTGGTTAGATGTGTCCTTCATTATATCAGCACACTTAAAACGTGGGTAAGTCACTTTTGCATATTGTTGCATATATAGTATAAATCCGTTTAATTTTAACCTCTTTGATAAGGCACAATACTTCTAATTATTATAAAAGGAAAAGTGATATGATTTGAAAGATTTGATTTCGTGGTAATACGAATTCATTTTCGTCAGTAACTGATGATCTGGTTTACCCTTTGCATGAGAATATGATGTAACAATATAAAGACGAATTAAAAATAATCACTCCTAATACCTAAAAGCGGATATATGCAGTTTTCGCGGAAAATACCTCAAGCCGATATTTTGGTTTTCTGAATATATTATTATTATAGGAATTTTTTTATATATTGTGTTTCTAAGATGAGTTTTTATGGTAGGAATTAATACTAATGCAAATAAATATATATGTATATTGATGGTGTCGATATTTAATTCATAGAATTCCATGACAAGGCCATTGTATGACGGAACAGCTGTCACTGAGTAAATAAATAAAGGGTGTATAACTGTAGCTTAACTTTTATTTTCCTAATTAATATAGATATGTTTTACCTAGTTTTGTGTACTTTTACTTTTTGCATATATGTAGTTAATGTATAAAAAATATTTTCTAAGGTATTCTGGTTAATTACATTGAAACTTATCGGGTATTAAAAGAGTTAAACAGTCTATTCCACGGGTTACATTATTTTCGTATAGTCTCGATGAACTTGCGCCTGTGTACGTATTATATGATTGGTTATACCTTTTTGGGAAATGCCACAGCTAGACCAATTATTTTTGGACAAGCTAATAGTATGGGCTGTGGGGCCCGTTCCCGGCTCCGGCGGTCACGGAATGCGGTTATGTTCCGAGTTCACTTCTTACTATTGCGCTGTGTAGATACAATATTATTACCATTCTCTCTGTAGTCTCCAACACAACACTGCGAATACATTTATTTCATTTAACTTGGCTGTATCGTTTCGTGACGGCGCTCTATCTGCATGCACATTCCCAACAAGCTTTTCTATTTCCCTTTTTATGGACGTGAAGGAAGAATCTTTTGCTCTCATTGTGAGATTATTTAAACTCACTTCGTTTAATTGTTGGTTGTGTATTCTATTTGATATATAAACACAAATAAATTATTTTTAAAAGAGACGCTATTCAACTTTTTTAATTTTCTCTTAATTTAAAGACAAATTAGAATAAAAACAATTATTTCCACAAAATCTTTCCACAAAGATCGAATCAGAAGATCTCCAGCAACAGTTACCTATATAGTGAAGTACGAGCACAAATCAATAAAGCGATAGCTTTGGCTGGCTGCCTGCGGGACACTATATGGAGAAACAAACACATGCTAACCGAAAGTAAGGTCAGGATATATAAGACATGCGTCCGCCCCATCATGACATATGAGATAGAAGCGAGAGCCGATACCAACAGGACAAAAAAACCTTCTCAGAGTAGCAGAAATGAAAACCCTACACTCCATCACAGGCAGAATCCTTAGAGATCGGATCAGAAATGAGACGATAAGGTGTGTCTGTGGTGTTGAAGACATAGTGAGATGGGGAAGAAGCAGAAGGCGCTTCTGGAGGGATCATGTGGACCGCATGGAAAATACAAGACTGGCAAAAATCGCTAAGACTGAAAACCCTAACAGCAGGAAATTATCAGGAAAGCCGCCGAAAAGGTGGAAGGACAGCTGGACGTCACCATCTCAGGACAGCCCACCGTCACAATCAGGTCATACGACCTAGACCAAGAGGAAGAAGAAGATTTCCACAAAATAAAATAAGAATTTAGTTTTCTGTGTTCTGAACAATTTATAAAAACTAAGTATATTTGTTGGAAGACCTTAAGTAGGAATTATCGCACGGGATTCATGCCTCCTTGTTTCGAGGATTCTATAGTTATACACCGTGAGAAGTTCGACATGGTGAGCATAACATATTTTGGGTAATCGCCCTTTGTTCTGTACCATAAGATATCTGAGGATTTTTTTTGTATTTGTTCTATATTGTTTTTATATTTGAGCTGATGAGTATACAATAACATGATACGCCTCACCTTCAAACGTCGGAAAAGTCAATTATTTAATATACCGGAGTAAAGGTACTTCCACAAATTATTAATCAATATAGCCCGCCGAGAAGTGCGCCCTAGAAGAGTTATTAGTCGAGTGTTGTGCATTTGCGGTGGATTTTATAAACAGCTCTGGCTCCGGTTTATACGAGGATCCGTGCTCCGTGTGGTGACTTACTTCCAATTATTTCATTTTACACGGTTTAAATATACACGCTACGCCAGTACTATAAGGATGTTTATTTGCTTTTAGAAAACGATGTTTAAAATGTTGACGCTTTTTGATGTACTGATCGCAAAATCATGAATAATGTTATGTATGATATAGGGTATTCCAACGAATTCATCTAAAATGTATTCAAGTTAGGGTAAAGATGTTTGATAAAAGAAAAAAAAATGCATTTAAAAAAACATGATTGACAAACAATTTTTTTTAAATACACCTGACATTTATTTATGCCATCGTGGATTATGATGATTTTTGGTGTCGTATTTACGAACTGAGTTATCAAGAACGTCACCCTTCGCAAACGGAATATCCTTGTTAAACGATTTTTCTAATGATGATTTCTTCCATATTTCGGTTGATAAATTGAAGATAAAGCTTAATACATTTTGTAGGCATTATTTAGCTACTTCACAGTGAAGCATGATTTTGAATATTTTTTGCTGTATCTATTGGTTTTTCTTGAACGATGCATTCTGTTTTATGTATGATAATTCGTACCAAACTTGTATGAAATGTAAAATAAAAATACATTAATGATAAATTGTTCGCGTTTAATCAGGAAGTCGCCTAATAAACTTATGTCTTGATTATTTAAGTAAATTGTACCATATTTTGCCTTTCCTGTCAAATTTTACAATCTGAACTTTATGCCGAATACGCCGTCGATATATTGTTTTATATTACGCGACTTTTGGAAGAAGTTTCCCTGTAGCGTGTGTGCGGGGGTCATGTCGTAGTGTAGAGCGGCAGGCGAGCATCCCGGGGTCGCTCGCATCGTATAATGTATCGTGAGAAGGGAGAGACCATATGAAGAGTCGTGCCCCCGCCTCGGGCTTCGGGCCCCGCGCACCGCGCTCCAGGCAGGCTATTTTGCGAATCCTCGCTCTGCACATCGCATGGCTCCCGATCGCATTCTTGCCGGGCGATCTTTTGCTTTTATCCACGAGACTGTTACGATTTATTTTAAGGCTAAGTTCAGATGAGCGTAATTTACGCCGCGCAATTTGAGTTTTCTTTTAAAATTTCATTCACTCGGTCCAACCATACTTATCTTGGACGTTCTCTTCTAATACTTCCGCTTATACTGGCATTGTAAAATTTGTCAATCTCGTCACACATCTGTTAAAAATGTCCAAACCACCTTAACGTTTCCTTTTTTCCCTACTTAATATATAAATAGCAGAATTCCTTATATCTCTATCTTTCATAGCTTACCCGTATATCACATATACTTTTCCTATAATACAATATTTAATAACAGTGAGTTCCGAAGTACGAGTGTCTGGAAAAATATGACCGCACGCAGGACAAAATAAATATATGATAACATTTATTTTCTGTTGGGAACCTTACACCTGTTGGTGGTATCGTATTCCTGGTTGTCAATCCCTGTTGTATGGTGTTTGCCCTCCCCCGGTATCCGGGTCTCGGGGTCCTGAGTCCAGAATCCATGCCGGCGGGGCAGGGCTAATGCGGATTGATCCCCCGGCTCTGTGGATGCGATAATAACACGTTTAGCACGGATTCCAGATGCAACAGTTTACCACGGAATATTTATTCTCTTGTTGTAATATCATCGATCGTCACGATATCACGTCACTGCCTATAAACCGATGTTTTTTTTCTCACTTAATTTTGTAAATTTGTTCGCTCCAAATCAAATTATGCAAATTCATTTTGAATGAAGATCAGTTTTACAATACACATCAATAGCACGATGCACATATCTTATAATAATGGAAGATGATTCACTGAGGTTATGTAGATGTTTTTTATTTTTAGCGCCCTTGAGGGATGTTTTTTGAGCATCTTTGAGGAAAATTTTTGGGTGCCCTTGATGAGAGTTTTTAGCGCCTAGAAGGAGTTTTTTTATGCGCCTTTTTTAAGCGCTTTTGAGAAGTTTTTTGAGCGCACTTGAAGATAGCCCATTCTTTAAACGGTGCTATAAATTGTCCTTCTATTATTTTTTAAGCATTTTTTATACGATTCCCAAAGCAAATATTATCGTTTTTTAACGTGTTTTAACGAATGTAAGTAACCGAAACATAATTTATTTATTTATTAACAAAATAAACGGCACTTAGGTGTCATTTGCGTATCACAGCGACAATTACATAACAAAGTATAACCGATTGACACCATAAAAAGACAATTCAGGATACATACACGTCTTATCATTCATCACATCTTTGAAAATGTGATGAATGATAAGACGAGTGTATATTAACAACATGAAAAGTATTGTAAAAAAAATAAACAAATATGCACAATTAATTAAATGCAAACAACAATATAAGATTTGAGTGGGAAAAAAATAAATATTGTATCTTTAAAGGGCAATGCGAATAAAAAAATGATAGATCAAATAAAAAAGTATATATTCAAAATAAATTGGAATAACCAGTCGATAATTTGTAATAATTATGTATTTATACCTCGATGCGGTCCAATTGACGTTTGTTCAACGTTTTATACAAAACAAAATCATTTTACGAGTAGATATACGAGTTTTATTTTAAATTGTACTCCACGACATAAATTGTATGAATAATACGAGTATTGTAAAATGTGTTACAGTAAACTTGCTACTAAAATTTGAAGTAATATTTTTTAATTAACCAGAACAAATCAAGGCTATCGAATAATAATGCTCATTATAGTTACGAGAAATAGTTTTTGTTAAGATCGATTGTTACATATATTTTGATTGTTGATTATAAATAATTTCTGCGATACTTTTTGCCGATATGTTTGCAGTTAGCTTCCGGTATAATTCGCTACCGGTTAGCATCATATTTCTTGTGTATTATTTGTTTTTTTTGTCGTGATTCAGCCAGCCACAATATCGAACAGTAGCGTCTTTGCTAACCTCAGACTCGTTTCATGCTCCGTAGGCGGGCATGGCGAGTAACACTTGTTAAAATGTCGATATTCAAATTGACAAAAAATCCATTAAAAGGCATTAGGAGACACCTTTCGCCTTTCGAAATTAGTGGTCACACCTTTTCGATTGAACTTCCATAAAGGCGTAACATGTTTCGCACTAATAACTGTTTGGAATGTTACTTTACTTTTAATCTCTTTCATTTTTTATAGTTATCACTACGCGCTTTGAGAGTCAACTTATTTCTGTTACTAAGTTGACGTCAGAACTTTAAAAATATTTTTCTATGGTAATTTTGATTTTTTAAAATCTTAAGCCATTTTTATTTCGCATTAAAAGAAAATGAACATGCCTGAACGCAATTTTAATATTTTACAAATTAGACATCTCGGAGTTGAATATTTGTCTTTATGAATATTTTGTCTTGGCCAAAGCCCGTTGCCCCTACTTTTTAAGAAGTTGAAGTTATTTTTTTTTCGATATTTTTATTTAAATATTCAAAAAATATTATGATCATGTACTTTAGTTCTCCAAATCTGTGGACAAGGAATCGTTTTTGGCTTCCAACCTTTTGCTGGCGTTTTAGTCATTCATAATACAAAAAACCCTTCAAAAAGGTATATATGCTGTCTACATATTATACTCGTACACCTCGAGTTAAAATTGATTCAATAATCGTCAGAATGTTCTTGTAGACGTTAACATAAAATACTCGTATATGTTAAATATACTAATTAAATAATAAAAACATGTAAAAAAAATAATATAGCGGTATTTATGCCTATTTTCTGTCGGCGGCCACAGTCTAATATGGTTTAGCATTCATGCCGAGCAAGCGAAGCCGGCGCCCAAGGTTCGACTTCTGGCGGATTCACTTTTTTACACTTGACAATTTATGTTATATTTTGTTTGGTAGAATAATCTACATTTAATACATTCGATTCCATAAGATTCGATTGAAACGCTTCTATGGTGTATTTTCTTGCTGGCAATACAGAGTGCACTGATTATTTCTCATGGGGTAATATAATTATAGATTTATCAGCTGGACGACATTTTTCGGAGTATTTTACCGTGTTCTTTGGCTTATGATGCCGGAGTTGGCAAAGTTGACTACCGACAATCCCTGAAGATCAAACCTGCAACGTTTTCGAAACGTCGGCACGCTTAACCATGCGAAAAAATACTCCGAAAAATCTCATCAAATTGATAACGAAGAACCGCGAAAAGTACAAAACATATAATATAGATTTATGTTTTATAATTATATGAAGAAAATTAATGTTTTTTGTCTCTTTAAAACGTGAGTTATTTCCGGTTTTATTTTTAATATGACAACATTATTTTTGATAACCGTTATTTTTGATAACTGTTTAACTTAAACTCAAACCTAGATTGTTTATTGGCCTTTCCAGTTCACCGCTCCTCTTTCTTTACGTCGTCCTTTACTGTCCATGCAGTGAGACTCTGGAATCAGTTACAAACCAATATAAGACTCGCTCCGTCCTTGGCATGCTTCAAGAAGCGACTGAAAAACTCTTAATTTCTAGTCCGTAAAATAACGTGTTTCATTCCTGATTTTTCTTTTCCTTTCCTCTCCACCATCCCTTCATTTCCTTTTGATTGATGATATCTCACTTTATATGAAAAATAATGTTCGGGTGATTGTCCGTCTTTATAGGGTTCGTGGGCATATGCTCACGTATGTGTTTATTGATTTCTTGGGGATGGATAGTCATTTGAATGATTTATGCGACCACGTAACTTGCTTCATTTGCTTTTGTCTTATTGGTTGGAAGAGATTGCCGCCTGGCAATAAGCCCGCCAGATTGTATTTGCAATAAAAGTGTTAAATAAAAATAAATAAATACTGTTAATAACTTCCGTGACCTAATTGGTAGGACGCTTGTTTTGCAATCTGTGGGTTACGGGTTTGATTCTAGCTGTTACTCGATTTTTTGTATTTGCAATAAAAGTGTTAAATAAAAATAAATAAATAAACTGTTAATAACTTCCGTGACCTAATTGGTAGGACGCCTGTTTTGCAACCTGTGGGTTGCGGGTTCGATTCTAGCTGTTACTCGATTTTTTAAAATGGTTCCAATATGGTTTTCACTTAAAAAAATGGTTTGTCGGAAGATATTGTCAAATGGCAATAAACTCACCATGTTGTACTATATAAAAAAAGTGTAATACATTACGAGCCCAGTACCACGGCGCTTGAGAATTTGAATTTTTTTTGTAATGCCTTGAACAATATGACTTCCTTTTCTCGCGTAAGGCGTGTTTTTCTTTCTTTAAACATCTAGAGTAATGATCACAACAGCATCTTTTTAGTCTGTTTCGCACCAAAAGAGGCTCTGCTTAAGGTCCTTGATTAATGGCAGTCCTGGCTGACCGTGACAATGATGGACGCTGACTGGTGCCCCGGTGGCCCGCTGGTCCGTTGGTCCGACTCGGGCCTAATAAGCGATGCACGTCACAAGACTATGTACTTTGCATTTTTGTAGACTGCAGACTGGCATTTTATTGTTAATTTTATGCATAACTGCAAACAATTCATGATTTCTCGGTAAAGCACAGTCGGACTCGGCATTCTCTGCTTTGCATTTTTGATATGCGCTAACATTTTGCATCGGAACATATTTTCTGCATTAAATTCCGTTGAAATTGGATGTTCTGTGGATAATTAAGAATATTTCTTTGAGTACCTCTTTTGTGCGGCATAATATGAAGTTTTGCGATTAATTTTATTGCGTGATTTTTCAAGAAAACTATTTGATAATCATCACCTTCACGCTATTCGGCCATTTTCCTATTGCGGTAGGCAAAGTGATCAGATTTTCACTTCATGCAATTCTCTCATTCATATTTCGCTTCTTCCTCGTCCATATAACCATATTGTACATATTTTCATGTTTTTCAAAGTTAACTGTTTCCTCTTTCAAAATTTGAATGATTTTGTCTCTAGTTAGTAGAATGCTCGACTTGAAACCCAGATTTTTTTGGGTTTTATTCCCGATGGAACCCCAAAATAGTTACCAATGTATTTTGTCACCTTTTAACATTTCTCTAGTTGTTTGTAAGAAAGTGCAACTTGCAATAGAACAGCAACAAGTGTAAAACGATACAATTCCAGATTATTAATAACAGAAACCAAAATGACGATTACACAATACCCCCTATCAGTAATGGATATAAAACATAAAATATATTTCACAATACCCCCTATCAGTAATGGATATAAAACATAAAATATATTTCACAATACCCCCTATCAGTAATGGATATAATAAAACATAAAATATATTACACAATACCCCCTATCAGTAATGGATATAAAACATAAAAGATATTTTAAATTTGAAGTAACTAAACAATTAACCTCCGTGGCCTAGTTGGTAAGAGACTTTTCTTTTGCTAGAGGGTTTTAGGTTCCGTTCCCGTTGGTACCAAAAAAAAGAGTAGTAATCTGGTTAAAAAAGTTCGTCTAGTGAAAATACTCGCACGTGTTAGATGTACGCGAGTGTTTTTGCCTGTTCATGTGCGGTAGTATTTCCAACACTTACGTTGTCGAACTGTGTTACTTGTCTACTCCAGTGGTGATTAACCCTAGAACTCGATTACTGGAACTGAAGACAATAATGCCTCCCGGTTAAACATTCAACATCTTGAGGGATACCATATAAATTTAAGAAAGAAAACAATTTAACCCTTTTAATCCCACGGGGCCGATTATCGGCACCGACTGGTGTGTGCGAAAAATCCCACGTGCCCGATCATCGGACTTTAAAGTTTTCTTACAAGTTTTTCTGTTGAATAAAAAAATATTTTTTGTATGAAATATGAAAATTACTTATTATTTTACACTCTACAGGGAGGTCTCCACAGAAATTAGGTTTTAAAACTGAATATTAACTGAGATAAAAAATAAAATATAAACTTCTGTTTTTTTGCCAAAAAATGTTGGGGATTTTAAGTACGTTTAAGGCAAAATATGCTGGGATTAAAAGGTTTAATCTGTTGTACAAGTCTACTCCAGGTCATGAGCCGCTTCATAAGCACTGCGCTGTGAGCCTTATACCTTTTCCAGTAACGTCTGATCTGGAATCCGTTGCCGCTATTATTATTTTCACGCGCAGGTGTGTAGCCGCTGGAGCAGCCTTTTTGGACAGTGTTCTTTCTTCGTCACCTAGTAACTGGTGTAAATATAGATCGGACTATAACGGTACTTATTCCCTCCTCCCCCATAATAGCCGTGGTGGCGGTGGGATCGAACCGAACTGTATAAGTCTAGAATATTTAACAACTACATTATGGAATTCCACAAAGTTTAAGTCGAAACATTTGATAAATTATACAAGTCTGCTTAAATGTACTGTTCACAAATCAACAGCCTAAGTTGTTATATGGTGATTTAAATGACAATTATTATTTTTATCAATTTAATCATACGGTTTATTGCTCCATTTATTTTTCTTTTAACATAGTTACTCACTTCGTATAGTGAGACGTTTGAAATATTTTTTTGCTAAATACAAAAGAAAACTGCGCTCGTAAATTAACTTGCCTATTGTGTGTGTTTAATGTTCATTGAAATTTTGTTGTGTCATTGCGCAGAAGCGGAGGCAGCTACGTGCGTGCGTTGCCAAGTGCCACAGCAGCGAGTCCAAATGCAAAATACATATCTACCATACTTTCCGTCTATTTTAAGACTGGTCGAGGTACTCTATCGAACCTGGATACTTTTGTTCATCGCCTTAAATTTGTCTCCACCTATGGTCTATGTTGATCGGTCACCGACTGCCTTATTAGATCAACTACTAACTTTGGACCTTCCTTTATAAATATATCATAAATTACTTAATATAACATATAATCACAATATTTTGCCTCTGGATTTGAGTAACCCTGCGTCAGTATGTGGAATGTTTCGATGTCGCAAAGCAACTTGCATCTCGTGCTACAAGTGAGCCCATGTGTTTGTTACATTTTAATATCTATCCATTAAAATTCTCGATAAATCCAATTCTTCTTGTTCTATGTATGCGCTGTACCACTAATAACAAATCTAAGTACGAGTACAATAACTTGACCACTATGAAATGTGTTCCACAGTTACGACTTGGTTAAATTTGGTGGTATTTTATAATACACATACGAGTATATTGAATTTAAATTATTTTAAACAGTTACATTGTTATTATTACTACTGTCTTTTTACATCTACGAGTACATGTTAGTTTTATATCTACGAGTACGTATTAGTTTTGTAACTACGAGTACATGATAGTTTTGTATCTACGAGTACATGTTAGTTTTGTATCTACGAGTACATGTTAGTTTAGTATCTACGAGTACATGATAGTTTTGTATGTACGATTACATGTTAGTTTACGATATACTTTTGTAATTTTGTTAATAATTTCAAGTATTTGTATTAACTTGTCTTATGTGCATTTGTTTGTAAAAGACACTGTTGTGTCGTAAATTAGATAAATAAATAGGTACGCTAGCGCTCAATCGATTTTTCACTATATTCCTCCATCTTCCGCGCCTTTCTTGGCCCACCATTGTTGATTCACTGTTTGTTTTTTTATTAAGTTCAAAACTTTACTTCAACAATTCTTAAATCTATCCTTTACATATTAAAACACACAAACCTCGATTAGTCCGGATGTTTCAAGATTCTTTAATATAATTTATTTTGGCTTTGTGCGATTTTGGTTGTTCGAAGCGAATATATCTGTCCAGTGGTGGTGGAGGTGGTTCTCTATATCTACAAAATGATTTATTTTTTTCAAATTTAAAAAATAACTATAAACTAATTTACACTTAATTAACGAACATCTATTCGAGAACTTATATAATAAAGAAAATTCACTTCAAATCTATTCTTAACATATTATAATAAACATACTAGTAGATAACGAGTATCTCTCGTGGGTGCTCCGGACTTCTTTAATATTTTTTTTGTCATTTTGGTTTTTGGAAGCCGAAAGTCATCGCAACTTCTCTTAGTCTCGAGTAATTATTAAACTGCTTGTTGTATATCACACACATTCAGGTATACTTTGGTAATAAATTGTTATATAATTTAAATGTATACTAAAGCATTTAAAATTATAGACTGCTTTACGGTATTATCTACAAGTTTACAAATCATATCCTTAAATTTTGTGTATTTCTTAATTTAAAAATATTCCTCATCCCTGTACAATTTGAAGTAGACTTGAACAATAAGTTTGATCCGTTGCTATAATTGTATCAGATACACACTTTTGGGAGACGATTCATTGTGCATTTTGCACAATCATTTTAATATTTAATATTACGAGCAATATAATTGTTAATAATTTATTCATGATGAGTTTTTATTCATATATGTGCATGGTACAAAATTATTTTGTTATGGAACACACAAGCGTAAAAAACTGAGCTCCGCCTTTAACCTTATTAAATATTTCATTCTAAGAATAACTGAGATTTACTCTTCACTCTATTGCCGCTATATCTGCGGTCACCGGGAAGATCGGTTCGCGATCCAAATCGGAACCGATTCGCGCGGAATTATTTAGCGCCCGATCGCAGCGGTTAATCACCGACACCTCGAACAAAATCTCCCACCGAGAGGATGACATGTCCTGTTGCTGACAGCGATGAATTGCTCCACACTCGATCCGTCGGATAGTGATGTTTTAATTAACAACACATTCGATGCAAATATTTAAGCACTCGAGACATTATTTTGTGAAATTTATATTTTTGACAGGTTTTATTTCATTGGCCAATTGCATAAGAAATTTTAATATTTTATTTTAACCTTCAAATGTGGATGAACTTATACGCGTATGTTTTGCAAAAATGTACATACCTACTATTTGAAAATTTGCGTGCGGAAGTTGAATCGTGCACCTCGATCAATTCATCAACGACCTCCGTGATCTAGTCGCTAAGATGCTGGTCTTCCACTTGGAAGGTTTCGGGTTATTTTACCCATGGTACTCAAAAAACACCATATTGGTTAAAGAGTTCGTCTGTCAACAACATTCGCACGCGTTAGACGTGTCCACCTGCGGTAATATTTACAATATGTGTGACGACGAACTGTGAGTTACTTATACTCCCGTGTTTGTCTTATTCTTAATTTGATGAATCGATTACTGGTAGTCGAAAACAATCTTGTCTTCCGGTCACGCGCTTCAATATGTGTTCATAGTCCTCATTAACACTGCTCAATATATTCATTCGGATATGTTGAGGAGTACCATACGAATGAATGAATAAGTATATCATATGAATCTCTTCCATATTATATTGTTTATAGTTAAGGCATTCAAGTTGTGGTGGTTTAAATGCATTGTAATTTGTTTTATCAAACACTGTTTATTCCACTTTTTGTGGAATAAACAGTGTTTGATAAAAACAAATTACAATGTCTTCCATATAATACCGAATAGTAAAATGGATATGAAAATCTGATATAACTTACGGAAAAGGGGATTTTTCAGCAGTTATGTTCGGTATATTATTAATAAGACTTGTATGTGCAAAAAGGTTCGATCCCACTGTTTTTTTTTTTCGATATTTGGGGGAACACCGTCGATTATTATGAAATGATTTTTTAAGAATGAAATAAATACACATTTTTCAGGCTTTATAGTTTTTCACATAATTCACCATTTTTTCTCATAAGGTTTCTTTATTCGATATTTTAAACTTAAATAAAATCATTTCGATGAAACAAAACATGATGGGAACCCTAACCATTGGTCTCGTGACAAACCGAAATCATCAGATTAATGTAATTAGTGGAATAACAAAGTCATTTATGATTATATATTCTTAAAAACTGTGTTTTGGAGGGCTTATCTTCTTTTGGATCATAATCGGTCACCAAAATTTAACATTTTTTTTTTTTAAATATTACAGTTCTGATTAAAATTTTTCTAATATTTATTTCTGTCTTGCAAAAATAAATTAGCCTTAGTTTTGTTTATATTTTCGGTGTATATTCGTACCTTTATATTCCCCATTATCCTAGCAATATTGGGCACTGTGATTCCCACACGCGATCTCCCGGCTTTTTCTTTGTTCCTTTATTTTTCGATCCTTTTTCGTGACCTGATTTAACTAATTTTCAGGTCTACGAAGATGAGGAAGAAGTATCTTGTATTTATTCCTGACCACCACATGTTGACATCAATTATCTCTTGGTTCATATATTTGCAATCAAAATTTGTTTAACTAATTTTCAGGTCTAGGAAGATGAGGAAGAATTATTTTGTATTTATTCCTGACCACCACATGTTGACATCAATTATCTCTTGGTTCATATATTTGCAATCAAAATTTGTTTAACTAATTTTCAGGTCTAGGAAGATGAGGAAGAATTATTTTGTATTTATTCCTGACCACCACATGTTGACATCAATTCTCTTTCGGTTCATATATTTGCAATCAAAATTTGTTTAACTAATTTTCAGGTCTAGGAAGATGAGGAAGAATTATTTTGTATTTATTCCTGACCACCACATGTTGACATCAATTCTCTTTCGGTTCATATATTTGCAATCAAAATTTGTTTAACTAATTTTCAGGTCTAGGAAGATGAGGAAGAATTATTTTGTATTTATTCCTGACCACCACATGTTGACATCAATTATCTCTTGGTTCATATATTTGCAATCAAAATTTGTTTAACTAATTTTCAGGTCTAGGAAGATGAGGAAGAATTATTTTGTATTTATTCCTGACCACCACATGTTGACATCAATTCTCTTTCGGTTCATATATTTGCAATCAAAATTTGTTTAACTAATTTTCAGGTCTAGGAAGATGAGGAAGAATTATTTTGTATTTATTCCTGACCACCACATGTTGACATCAATTATCTCTTGGTTCATATATTTGCAATCAAAATTTGTTTAACTAATTTTCAGGTCTAGGAAGATGAGGAAGAATTATTTTGTATTTATTCCTGACCACCACATGTTGACATCAATTATCTCTTGGTTCATATATTTGCAATCAAAATTTGTTTAACTAATTTTCAGGTCTAGGAAGATGAGGAAGAATTATTTTGTATTTATTCCTGACCACCACATGTTGACATCAATTCTCTTTCGGTTCATATATTTGCAATCAAAATTTGTTTAACTAATTTTCAGGTCTAGGAAGATGAGGAAGAATTATTTTGTATTTATTCCTGACCACCACATGTTGACATCAATTATCTCTTGGTTCATATATTTGCAATCAAAATTTGTTTAACTAATTTTCAGGTCTAGGAAGATGAGGAAGAATTATTTTGTATTTATTCCTGACCACCACATGTTGACATCAATTCTCTTTCGGTTCATATATTTGCAATCAAAATTTGTTTAACTAATTTTCAGGTCTAGGAAGATGAGGAAGAATTATTTTGTATTTATTCCTGACCACCACATGTTGACATCAATTCTCTTTCGGTTCATATATTTGCAATCAAAATTTGTTTAACTAATTTTCAGGTCTAGGAAGATGAGGAAGAATTATTTTGTATTTATTCCTGACCACCACATGTTGACATCAATTATCTCTTGGTTCATATATTTGCAATCAAAATTTGTTTAACTAATTTTCAGGTCTAGGAAGATGAGGAAGAATTATTTTGTATTTATTCCTGACCACCACATGTTGACATCAATTCTCTTTCGGTTCATATATTTGCAATCAAAATTTGTTTAACTAATTTTCAGGTCTAGGAAGATGAGGAAGAATTATTTTGTATTTATTCCTGACCACCACATGTTGACATCAATTATCTCTTGGTTCATATATTTGCAATCAAAATTTGTTTAACTAATTTTCAGGTCTAGGAAGATGAGGAAGAATTATTTTGTATTTATTCCTGACCACCACATGTTGACATCAATTATCTCTTGGTTCATATATTTGCAATCAAAATTTGTTTAACTAATTTTCAGGTCTAGGAAGATGAGGAAGAATTATTTTGTATTTATTCCTGACCACCACATGTTGACATCAATTCTCTTTCGGTTCATATATTTGCAATCAAAATTTGTTTAACTAATTTTCAGGTCTAGGAAGATGAGGAAGAATTATTTTGTATTTATTCCTGACCACCACATGTTGACATCAATTATCTCTTGGTTCATATATTTGCAATCAAAATTTGTTTAACTAATTTTCAGGTCTAGGAAGATGAGGAAGAATTATTTTGTATTTATTCCTGACCACCACATGTTGACATCAATTCTCTTTCGGTTCATATATTTGCAATCAAAATTTGTTTAACTAATTTTCAGGTCTAGGAAGATGAGGAAGAATTATTTTGTATTTATTCCTGACCACCACATGTTGACATCAATTATCTCTTGGTTCATATATTTGCAATCAAAATTTGTTTAACTAATTTTCAGGTCTAGGAAGATGAGGAAGAATTATTTTGTATTTATTCCTGACCACCACATGTTGACATCAATTCTCTTTCGGTTCATATATTTGCAATCAAAATTTGTTTAGCTCTCGGTTTATATCTGGTCGTAATGTGCTCTTTGGGTTATCAATAAAACTACATTTACATGTCATTTAATTATCATATTATTTATTTCTTAAGCTGAATGATCAGAAGAGTGTGTGCGCTAGATACCCGTAATGCTATGGACTACTTCAGCAGTGACGGCGACCAGTCAAAGCAGAGGCGGTCTCCGGGTGTGGGTCTTAATACCATGTTTATTGCACCTCATTTGTCCCGCGGCCTGTAATCAAACCCATTTCCGAGCAGTCGATCCGTGGGCCTTACTGCTGTTGGCTATCATCACAATCATTAGACGCACAATGATAAGTGATGTGCGTTTTAATAGTTTGGTTGTACTCGTTATTGGGAAATAATTATCCTACATGTATATTTGTATTCATGCATTCACTTGGAGTGATATTGAAAATGATTTTAACCTTTTCTAAGTGAATCCGTATTTTTTTCTCTCAAGAATGAAGAGATATTTTTTAATTCCTCCCATAATCCCTGTAAGTTAAACGCATAATATGGTCCAAGGTATGAAACTGTTCTTTAGAATTGTCTTGTACCGTATTAGCTCGACTATAAGGCGAGGTTTTTATTTTAAAAGGCGACACGTAAATAGAGAGGTCGCCTTATATTCGAGTTTTTTTTTTCATAATATAATGGTGAGGGAAATTTTTTTTCGTCCAAAAAGCAGATAAAAAATAGGGGTCGCCTTATAATCTGGGTCGCTCTATAGTCGGGCCAATACAGTAAATTAAATTAACTAGTTGCAACCCGTGAAATATTAACGTAAGTAAAATAAATTCTACATTTTTGAAATACCGAATGGAGCAAGATCAGCTTAAAGTTTTTTGGGTTCGTTAATGTTTAAAGTTTAAAATAAAAAAGGTACATCTTGATTGATGAATTATTTAATTCTTAAAAATCTCTTTATACACGATGTGATGTTTTGTGTATAAACATTACTGTTGTTCAATTTAAATCGTTGATCAAGTTTTCCTTGAAGACTTGTTTCACATATATTGACTTTAATGTTTTCGCGTTTCCGACATCTTGAAAAAGTCACATATAATTGTCTGCATTAAAAAAAAGAGCTTAAGATAAATAAACACAAGTAATTATAAGGTTCAATATAATAGGAAATAAATAAATTATTTAATGAATTACAGTTCAAAATAAATTAGCATCGTCCCCTTTTACACCGGTTCGTTCAGCATAATTTCAATATGTTTCGAACGACAACCGTACGGGCTATGGCCTATTTATTCTATGATATTTTTTTGGTATTACATTTCATTAATTATTGCGAAATGAGTTGTTTTAACACATTTTATTCATTATCTTTTATCATACATATATTATATCATTTCGTATCGAATATCAATTAAAATAATATTATTAAAAGGACAATTTATATGGCGCCGAAAAAAAACTCTCATCGAGAGCGCCCTAACTCGGCACTAGAACCCATTATTATTTACAGTTAAAAAATATTACTAAATAAATATATCGCCATTGTTCTGCGAAAAGCATTTAAGTCCATTTTTGCTTAAAATGACTTTGATGCCATTTTACTTAAAATAAAAATATCTACACATGGAAAAAACATTTATGTCCAAAAGTTATATGGTTTCGCTGTTATGAAAATTTTCACCAAGAAATGATTAAGTCCAAAACAGGTGTCCGTATTTTTATTTTTTAGGTAATATGTTTTTAAGTTACTAATTTTTTTGTAGTAATTCTTATGAATTCTTATGAAACTGTATTTCAATAACACCTGTTTGTATTTAATTTTTTTAAAAACTTGATTTTACATCGCCTTCCGAAACTTAAATTGCATTTATCTCAAAACTCAATATTTGGACTTACATGCTTTTTGCAGAACAACGACGATATATAAGTTGAGTATATAAATAGAAAGTAATTCTTATAATCAAATATATGTCTGAAATTAACAGAGAGCTAAGAAAAGGTTCACTGAGGAAAAAATGCAAGGATATCGTTTGAGAATTTTTTACTGAGGGAAAGGTATTGGAAAAAGGAGATCATGTATAACGAGATGTATGAATGTGGAAGTAGGGAGAACTGTGTGCATGCATAGAAAGAAATGGATCTCTGTTCTCTTTTGCCATCTCAAAAGGGACATGGCTTGATAGTATGTATGTATATTTTATTGAAAAAAGTTATATTTGAAAAAAAAATAATATCCCGTTATTTTAATGAATATTTCTGTGTTATGGCAGAATTTGATATGCCCGTTTTACCTTATTTTACAGGAGAAGCAATGTTAACTTTGATAAGCTGTTAAAATCAGTACAAATAAGCGTTTTTTAAGTTTTTCCAAACAATGTATCTTTTGTTTGGATAATGACTGACACCAAGTTTTGTCACAACATACTGAGAAATATTTTCTATAAATTGGGAGAATAAACACAAAATGACAAAAAACGGACATATCAACTTCTGCCGTAACGCCACAGATTTAATCCATGTCTATTCTTTACACTTAACTTTCAAGTGTGTTACCAATACATGATGTGAAACTGTTTTATTGTGGCTGTTAAAATCGGCTTATATTTTAGAATTCATCTCTATATTCTAGATCAATCCAAAGAAGCAACAATCGAGCCGTCTCCGTTGACCTCCTGGCCCTTTCCGCATCACTACCTCGACTCCTCAAATGGATGTTTCGGGCCGCTTCGGTTCTTGTGTCCATATCTTCAATTCGACATGGAGTTCTGTAAAAAGCAACTTGTGTGCTGGAACAAAATAATACGTCGCCACACAAAGGACCAGAGAGCAATGACTGAAATTAAAACGTTTTACCCACTTTGAATAACGTAACTAATGTGCAAGCAACTCAATTCTTTGTTAAATTATAATCTTTCCTTATAAATGATGGATTGCCTTATTCATAAATAACTTGTTTTCGCGCTTCGAAGTTCTGCGTTGAATCAACTAAAAATAAAGTTACGGATTTGTAAATTTCAATACGAATGTATCGCAGAATTCAGAAATCTTTATATTTTTTCTTTGAATTGTTTTCGTCATATCGTTTGCATTTTATTGTGTACATTTAGAACATTAATTACAAAACAAGATTCAGATTTTTATTAAATCAAATATAATAGCATTAATCTACAGATTAGAGGCCCTAGAAATTTCTAAGTCAGTACACCGGGACGAACATCTGGTAAACACATACTCGTATATCCCAAAAATCTCTCCGCTGCTGGCCGAAATCGGCCCATGTTTCTCTGAGCCCCCAGTCTCCAACCCGAATGTTCCTAACGTATGGATCCTGTTTGTATGGTTTGAAAATGGTGATGAAAAATGTTTGAAGGGGATCTTCATGAATAGTATGGTTTAAGCGGTCCTCATCGAAGTCCACTGGTCATCCGGAACGCTCCATGTCCTTCAGGTCGAAATTACCGTCTTTGAAACGCAAAAACCATCGACGAGCTAGCTATCCTTTCATTTATAGCATATTCGCCGTGCACTTCACAAATATCGCGAGCAACTTTGGCAGCTTTATTCCATCGATTGAACGCGAACAGAAAGAGGTATCGAAAATGCTCACTTTCGTCTACTCGACATTCCATTTTGAAGGCTTGTAATCAAATAAAATAATATATGTAACGTAAAAGCAAACACAATATCTTGTAGAGCAGAAAATTATCTTTCCAATGACGTATAACCTTTACCAATTTGTTTTACTTTTGGTGCTCATTTTTAAATTGAAAAAAAAAACGGACACATCTTATGTTAACACCTAATACTATTTAAAAAAAAGTTATTGATGGTAATAGCGAGTTAACCCTTTTTTAACTGAACATAGAAACAACTTGTTTATTGCATTTTTTTTTGTTTAATATCTCTTGTAGTAGGATGTTAGAGAGGGATTAAATTTTTAATTTTTTTTTTATTCTGTTATCCAAAAAAGGGTGGCACAAATTTGTACCGTCAGTGAACAAAGGCATAAAAAACGACAAATATGTTTTGAACAATCCTATTATCATATCAATCAATTTTAAAAAACAAATGTTAATGAACTTCTACTTTCAATAAACACACTTACCTGCCATTTTCATTAATATTTTTATATCCAAAAATGAACAATAAAACACGCGTCCAATCAGTGTGACAGTCAACATTCATCTGAGATACCTGGTGGCATTTTTAATAAATACACGTTCCAATACTGTTTGCATTGTAAAATATTAGTACACGTATGTGATGACAGGGATTGATCAAACAAATTTTGATTTATAATGCTAGAATGAACGTTTAAATCTGGTGGTACAAATTTGTACTGTCAGATGGCAAAGGGTGAAATTATTATTTTAATTTGTTAAGTAAATTTTTCACCTTCAAATCGTTGTCTTTTGTCAATATGACCTATCATCTTTAAGTACAATATATATCTGCAAACCTCAAACAAATTACATAAAATGGTAATGTTTTTATTCAACTTTAGGAAAAACCTATGATTTAACGTGAAGATTTAGACAGAAACCCCATTAATTTCCATTAAACCGCTGCCTCCTTGGAACAATGGCATCCATTCATCTTCGTCACGGGCCGACCTGCAGGCCTGTGTGCCACACAATTCGGGCTGCTCCCACTCTCCTCCGCGCAGTCTTGTCTTGAACCAGTACCGGTACCGGAGCCGGTGTCCACCATCCATTTGCCTAGTCATCGTTACTGGCCACTCCGCTCCAGTTGGGAATTTTCCCCTTTCTTTGCTGTTTGATAACTTTTTACCAATTACATTTTTCTTGTTAATTTTTTCCTCGCATGTTTTGTAAGCCTATAAAGTTTTGTTATTTTCCTTTCTGTTATCGATTGAAATGTTCCATCAAGCTTAATCGAACCTCATTATATTTTAAAGAATAACGTTGAAATTAGTTTTTTTTTCAAATATATTTTATTTCGGCCGTTTTGCAAGAGTCCAACTCAACTTCATACTAATTCGTTTTTGTATCATATATTTATCTGTTTAGCTAATTGCGAGAAATTAAAATTTATTGTATATAGAACGTTAAAAAATGACGACCTCCATAATCTAGTTATAACTCTGTCGGTCTTTTAAGACCTACGCTTTTGATTCTTGTTGATATCCGATTAAAAATAAGGTTTCAGTCCGTATTTTACGCCTCTTGAACGTCTTTCTGATAGGTTGGAAGATATTGTCTGTGGCCAAGTTGGTAAGACGCTTGTCTTTCAACCCGGGAGTTGCGGATTCGATTCCTGTTGGAACTTAGTTTTTTTTAAATGATTTCAGTCTGCTTTTCATTTGATGCCTCTTTCACACGTTTCTAGTTTGTTGAAAGGAATTGCCGCATGGCAATAAACCCGCCAAGTTATAATATATACAACGAAAGTGTGATACGATATAAAAATACGATTCCATGTTCTGTTCTGATAAACCAAATCGTGAGTTTATTTTTAAATTAACGAAATAATGCATCGCTGAATGTTTGCAAATTTTGTTGTTACTACTTTTAAAATATTCTTCACAATTTATTTCGGACCACTTCTGTTTTTGCACAGCATTTGTGTACATTTTATTTTTGTCTCGTTTTATTTTTGTTTGTAGAAAGACGAACACACTTATGCAATTCAATTGTGAGTTGAAAGGGTGGTAATCCCTAGGATTATATGTGAATCAAGTGAATGCCATCTTGAAAGACGGGAATGTACAAAGTTGAAGAAATTGTAGAATGTATGTAGACCAGAGGAAAGATTAGTGTCACCGTGTGAATTCTCGTACCTCAATACGAAAACAGTGTAATGGAAGATATTTTGCAAATTTATCTGCGGATAAATCTTCTTCCCAGTGTCATGTCAGTTCCCCCCAACGTTGAATATCACTTGTGAGTAGACATCTATGTCCTTGGCTGCCCGAAAAAGATCTCCAACGCATCTTATGCCAGTCCAATCACGTAAATTGGGGAGCCAGGAGATTTGCCTCCTGCCAACACCTCTTCGGCCTTCTATTTTGCCTTGGATAATCAGGTGCAGTAATTTGTACTTTGCTCTAAGTACATGACCCAAGTAGGACACCTTTCAGATTTTAATATAAGTCAGCAACTCTCTATCAACTTTGGCTCTTTGAAGAACCCTTGTGTTGCTGACCATATCCATCCAGGGTATCCGTAGCATTCTCCGGTGCACCCACATTTCGAATGCTTCCAGTCGGTTCATACTAACTTTGAGGGTCCATGATTCCACTCCATGCAATAACACTGACCAAACGTAGCATTTGACTAACCGTTAAATAAATACAAATTAGAATTGAAAAAGGGATTGTTAATTATTATAAAGCACAAGAAATACGTGTTTAGAAAGTACACCTTCGAGTTGCTTAGATATATATCGAGTCCGCCCGGAGCAGCCGTTTAGTTCCCTCCCGTGTTTTGGAAGCCGGCGCAGATTTGCATATTCCATTACAATCCAATTTCTCATTCGCCGTCTGCATAATGCGCCAATTTCGAGGAATATCTGCTAGGATAGGTTACACTACGAGCCGCCTCGCAACTTGGGAAATTGCATCCGCCCTGCCGCAAGACTCTCGTCCTTGGGCGCGGGGTCCTAAGGACAGAAGAAACGCATCTGGTGGTTCGCGCAATTTGCCGTGAACTCATGTCGGACACGATAAGTATCTATTTGGCTGTAAGTTCTAAAAAAACGATAGGAAATACAGAGCCAAGTTTATCTTTCTCATTTCCATATTTTTTCGTTAATCGTTTTTGATTTTCTAAAAGTATTTAAACAAAATGGTTATAGCTTATGAAAAAACTACAGTTTCTTCTTTATTTTCCTTACGAATTACACAACATTTCTTTATCCCTACTTGGGCGTTCGGTGTAAATAAGAGCTCTTGATATAAATAAATCCAGCATTATATCTGTTTGAAGTCGTGGCTTCATATAATAAGAATGAACAACATGGATGTGTCAATCATGTGTTGCTTAGTGATGGGCCACTGCGTGGTGGCTAGTTACCTTTACAAGATAGGAATTGTGGAGGATATAGTGCGTCAGGGTGATGACACTGTGTGTTTTTGTGTTGTTATCCTTTACGTGACATATTTGATTTACCTAAGGCAAATGCCGTATGTTGTCCGCGTTCAATGCATGTTGCGTTTCTTCTTTCTTCAAAGAACTTTTCCATTTATAGATCAATTTGGATTTTTTTAAAGATTACTTAGTCTAAAAAGTAGTTTTTTTTTAAAACCGGCTTCATAAAATTGATTTAAAAATATCTTTTTTTTGCTTTCACAGTGATATTGATGTATGATTTATCTATAAAAAAATCTAATTGTTCATATTTTCAAAAAAATATATATATATTTCATATAATAAAAACGAATTCAAATTGTTCTTACTTTCTGATTAAAAAACTTGAAGAATAGAAACAAATAATTATGATTTTGTTATTTCTCAGTTTTATTGTTCTTGATTAAATTTGTACTTATTTTTATAAATAGTTCTAGTCCACACAATATTTTTGACTTTTACTTCCAATATTTTTGACTTTTACTTCAAATATTTTTGACTTTTACTTCAAATATTTTCTGGAACTTTATACTTTTGTATGCTATCAAAAATTATTCAATGTTTTTTTAAAGAAATGCATAAATTGACACGGAAATGTAACATTTGTTTTCCAACAGAACCTATAAACATAAAATCAACGATATCGATCGTGAATCATGATTATTCTCTTTTCACGCTCGTTTTCGCAATAGCGCGGCGCGAAACGCTAACCGATTGGTAATAGAAGCATTCTTACCGGTACATCACAGATGCGATGCGATGCTCTTTCACACATTGTACAGCCGTGCAAATGTATCCACAAATATTCAATTACTGAATAGTCTGTTCGTGATCGAAGTATTGATAATCTCTCTTACCGCTCTCTGATCGCTGCCCGCTGCCCTGGCCGGGATCCAAACTGCCAACCGCCGGAATTGAAAAGCTCTTCGAGTGGCATCTAATGTTTCGGGTGTTTATTTATTTTTTAACATTAATGTTTTCTGCATAGATTCTTAATTATTTATTTTAACACTTCCATGTAAACATGGTGGATTAATTGCTTTAAAACAATTTCTTCCAATGAACTAGTATTTGTTTCAAATTTATTATCGCTATTCATGACTTTGTCTAAAACATACATACATGCCATCACGCCGTTACCCTGCTGGAATAGGCAGAGGACAGAGTGCCAGACTTTCCTATTTCACACACATATTTCGTCTCTTCCACATCTATATACCTTCTCATACAGCTCGTACGATTTATCTTACATCTTATTTTTCCTTCTTTCAAAATATCATTCACTTGATCCAACCATACTCCATTGGTCTTCCTCTACCAAACCTTCTGTTCACATTTGAACTGTACATTTAGTTTTTCTTCATTTCTTCGTTCCACGTGACCAAACCATATCTTAAAGCTCTTTTTCATTTTACTCAATACATCAGCCTTATATTTCACATTCAACCCTAATCACTTCATTCCGTATTCTGTCATATATTGTCATCCTATAAAACTCAATAGCAAATAAATATAATATTAGAGTAAAATTAACTAAAATTAAAACAAAAAATAAATCACATGAGATATTGTAGTAATGATACGAATTATGTAGGAGTTAGTGACAAGGAGTATTTTGAGATAAATAATACTGCTTTAGTTTTTACTTAAACATTGACAAGGGCAAAACACATCTAATTGAACCATGAAGATCGTTTCAAAATCGAGCAGGGTAAAATGGAAAATACGTATTTTATGTTTGTTTCCATTTCAATTTTAATAGATCTGGGTTTTTTGCCTTTCATTTGTCGTATCCCCAGTAAACTAGGTTTTTGCCTGTACTCACGGAGGACACATGGCATGAAAAAATAAATCGATATTCTTTCCGATTTTTGATTTTATAAAACCTTTTGTGTCTCTTAAATTGTTTCATATTACTGAAGTATTCTAACACATATGTACCTGCTGTGAGCAGGGATAAAAAGATTTCATGAATTTTGCTTCATCTTCTTCTTGTCATGTCCTATCAGGTCCTTCCCACGTTGGCAATCACTCTGGTAAAGGCTTCTCTATCTTGCGCAACCCGGAACAGGTCCTCCACACGCCACATCCCCGTCCAGTCTCTTATATTGCGCAGCCAAGATGTTTGCCCTCTACCAGGACCACGCTGCCCCTCGATCTTGCCCATCAGTATCAACTGGAGGATTTCGTACTTCTCTCCATGTAAAATGTGACCCAGATAGGATATCTTGCGGACCTTAATATCTGTCAGCAGCTGTCTACGGCAATTAGCTCTCCTCAAGACCTCCGAATTGGTGATCATGTCAGTCCACGGTATACGAAGCATTATCCTGTGCAACCACATCTCGAACGCTTCCAACCGATTCATAGTATGAACCTTCAGCGTCCATATTTCCGAGCCGCACAACAGAACAGACCAAACATAGCACTTCAACATTATCTGCCTTAGTTTCAGATTCAATTTATCATTGCAGAATATTGATCTCATCTTGTTGAATGAACTACGGGCTGCTTCAATCCTGCACTTCACCTCCATATCTGGGTCGACAGATGTAGTAATCATACTGCCCAGGTACCTGAATTGCTCCACTGTCTCCAACATCTCACTCCCAAGCCGTAATGTCATAGCGGAGTAATCTTTGCTGCATACGATGAATAATTGGAAAACTTTTTTGATATTGCCAACAAAAATTAATATTCATAATAATAATTCGTTTGATAGCTCTTTCTATCTTCTTTCCATTGCTTTAATATACACGTATATGTATGATATAATTTCAGGAAACATACTATGTTGAAGACCTCCGTGACCTGGTGGTAAGACACTTGTCTGCCGATCCGAAGGTTGCGGGTTCGATCCCCGCTGGAACCCAGATTTTTTTAAATAGGATTCCAGTCTGGTTAACACTTAGGGCATATAAAAATAGCTTTCTGGTTGGTTGGAAGAGATTGCCGCATGCCAATAAACTCGCCAGGTTAAAAAAAATGAATAAAAATATGTTGCTATCAAAAAATTTATTATTATTTATTTATATGAGAATTTCTTTATATATGCAGTGTTAACAATTGTGGTGCCTCTCGAGCAAGCAGGATTGCTTCAGTTCCCAGTGGCCAGGTTGAGAGATGCTGCGAGGAGGTATGGCCGGCCGGTGCCATATTTCCCGCTGAAGCTTGACTCAGATAGTGATATATGGCACAGCACACCGGTAAAGATCTTCGATCGTGAGTCTAAATTTTCCACACTGTAAATCGACTGTTAGACTGGAGCGACCGACAGATATTCTTCAACTTGCGTGTGATTCTCACCAATATTCAAATTCCTCTATAGAACTATAGAACGAGTCTGAACAGATCTACTTCTAGTTCTTCTATTCTGTCATATGCGTCACTTCACATCGCATTTATAAAGTGAAAATAGTTTTGAAATAAAAAAAAACATTTAAAATAGTTATACACGAGTATCGCTACGTCATGCCCCTTTTAGAATAGTTAGAAAGAACAGAACAACCTTTGCTTTGTTTATATCAATCCATCTCATCGTACATTTTTTTTTTCTTATACCTCTCCATCAATCAACATTTTTATCCATACTTTCCTCGTTAAATAGTTCCATCGATTCTTTCCTCGTTTAATAGTTCCATCCATTCTTTCCTCGTTTAATAGTTCCATCCATTCTTTCCTCATTTAATAGTTCCATCCATTCTTTCTTCGTTTTACGTTTTCATGGCACTACACTCGGCTCACACGTGTTTTATTTGTTTTTTTTTCCTTTTATTTCTCAACTATTTAAATATGTGGCCAAACCAACTCGAGACTCGTATCTAAATTCTACCTTTAAATTTATCTTTTATTCGATCATTCCTTTGTTAACCATACATTGTAATTTCTGATATCGTCCTTTTTTCAATGCCAAAATTTGTTTCCATAACTCCAGGTGGATGAGTTTTATAGATTTAGCGATTTTGATTTCATAACATTAGTTCTTTATTAAAATTCTTCAAGACAAGTTCTATCTCTAATTAGTCTAAGTGCCACCTTTAAAAAAGAAAAAAAAAATCGCCAGTTATCTTGATTTGTATCGGAGTACACTTCGGTTAGGTCTTCGAATCTTCTTAAATTGTGCTAAATAAGCATTCAATCTTGGACTGTGACTGTTTTATTCTGCACACGACACTTTGATTTTTTCTCGTATTTTATATAATATTATACAATAGTTACTTCATTATTTTCTTAAATGTTCTCGTTTTGTACTGCATTACTCTTTCGTTGTATACAATTTAACCTGGCAGGTAGATTTTAATGTGGCAGTCCTTCCTAACCAACCAGAAAGACTTTTAATAGGTCGTCAGTGAAACAAGACTGGAACCCTATTTGAAAATAAATTGGTACTAACAGAAATCGAGCTCCGTGTCGAAAGACACGTCTTATCAACTAAGCCTCAAAGGTCGTCGTATGGTCATTTACAAACAACGTTGATTTTATTATGTTCGCAAAATATTATACAATACGAGTACAACTAATCGTTTATTTGAAGCAAAACAAACGATGACTATGCAATATAAATATAAGAAAGATATACTACCTTGATCAAAAAGTTTTAGGACTTTATTCATAAAATCGAAAATACAAGTTTATTCATCAAAATCGATATGGTCCCCTTTAAAGTACCCCCCATCGAATGCAACGCACTTACGCCAGCGCTTGATCCAATCCTCGAAACACCGCTGGTACTCAATTTTCGGTATGTCTATGAGAGCTGTCTTCGATTTTTTTATGACATCCTCTCGGTGCTGTAACGCGTTCCGCGAAGCGGTTTTTTAAGTCGGTTGAACAGGAAAAAGTCGCAGGGAGCCAGATCAGGTGAATTCGAAGGCTGCTGGATAGTATTCGTGTTGTTTTTGGTCAAAAACTCATGGAAATCATGTCTTTCGCGATTTCAACGCGGTGCTTTTTTTGCATGAAATTGAGGTGTTTCGGCACAAGTTTTGCAGCGACACGTCTGAGTGAAAATGTCTTGAACGGAACCATAAGCGATGTTAAAGTCCTCTGCCAGCTCTCTAATGGTCAATTTGCGGTTTCGGCCAACATTTCTTTGATTTTAAAATGAATTCCAATCGGGTGACTGACAACGCCACACGGTGGCCGGTCCTAAAACTTTTTGATCAAGGTAGTACAATGTTTACATTTCGTTATGTTTTTGTTCGAACCGTATCTTTTCGTTTTTCAGTCGAGCAATGATTGCTCTCGCTTCAGCGGAATTCTTTAAACAGTTTCCCGCGAGGCGGGTTCAGATAGTTGACCGGCCGATATCGATTAATCATGTTGCTTGGCTTGTGTCGTAATTGTCTCGTTTATTTCCAGTCATTAGCGTGCCTGGTATCATTAACATGGCAATATCAAATTGTGTCCACAAAACGAGGAGCACAGGTCAATTAAGCCGCTGCACGAAGACACTGGCTATTTTTCCCTTGCTTTTATTTTCTTTTCGGCTATCATTGAAATTTATGCTTTTCATGTTGTTGTTTTACAACATTCAAAACTGTATAATCAATTATGTATAATCAAATATAACCAATTATATGTATAATCAATTATAGTACGACACGTATTATCAAGTGATTTTTAATACATTGGTATATGTTAGGTTGCCTGGAAAGTAGTTCTACATTTTACGGATAGATATTGTAAAATAAACATTTTCGTGATTTGCTTCATTCCAGGCGCGCTGAATTTTGAGTTAGTTGAGCGCACGATGTTTTTCGTATAATTTTTACAACATTTCGGAAATTTCTCTTGAAACTGTATTAATGATTTCAATTGAATTTTTTGCAATTCATTTCTTTTTTTATTTTCATATTGTTTCTTAGTCCTAAGCTTCGAAGTGTAGTCCATTAATTTATTTGTAACATATAAAAACAGCATATTTCTATTATATTGCTTTTATCTCCTATTCCCCCAATTTCACCCAACATATTACATGATGTGCATTATTTCCTGACTTGATTTGATTTGCATGATGTGCCTTATTTTCTGACATGATGTGCCTTATTTTCTGACTTGATTTGATTTGTATGTTTTTTCTTTCTGTTTACCCTATCGGTTTATGTTTCTAATAATCATTTGGAATTTTATTATTGGTTTATTGTGGAGTATTATTCTTTGTTTATGCGTTGTATTGTTAAGTTCCATCTTAAATGATTCCGGATATTACATCACTTTCAGCAACACTGTTGTATTGTAGTAATTTATATCTATTCCTATTTCACTTACACCTTATCAAAAAAAAAAATTGTGACAAATTATCTCCATGACATTATTTATATAGTTACCAAATAGGTAGAGCTTTCCATTTTTTTAAAAAGGGTTCCAGTTTGATTTTAATTTAATTTCTGGTTTGCTGAAAGCGATTGCCATACGTCAATAAATCCGCCAGATTCTACTGTATACAACGAAAGTGTAAAGCAATACAATAATTCAGTATATTTAAAAAAAAAG
Organism: Odontocerum albicorne; assembly: GCA_949825065.1. Classification (NCBI taxonomy): domain Eukaryota; kingdom Metazoa; phylum Arthropoda; class Insecta; order Trichoptera; family Odontoceridae; genus Odontocerum; species Odontocerum albicorne. The sequence goes on from OX463839.1 coordinate 5,774,674, forward strand.
TTTAATATATTCACCCAATTCTTTATTATAGTTCGGATATTCTAGGATGAGTCATGTGACAGCTCACAAATTTGCCCCAATGCAACGTTATGTAATGTACGAGTATTTACCTAAATAACTTGCTATTTATTAGAATCGAGGCTTATATTAAAGTTGATAATATAATTAAAATAACTGAACATCGTTACAAGGTTGTATTGGGGCAAATTTGTGAGCTGTCACAGGACTCGTCCTAGAATTTCCGAACTATAGTTGATGTAGATATATAACACATATATAATAAGTTTCCACCTTTGTGTTCAAAGGTGGAAAAAAATCCTTTTTATGCTATCCAGCCAAGTATGGTATGATTTTGTTTGTGATGTCTGATTATTTATATAGGTAGCAAGGTTCACTATTATATATTTAATTCCTCCTGTTCTTTATTAGTCATTGTGTGAATAATGTATAAATCAGCGTGGCCATATTTGGTCAGTTGTTATTTGAACAATGCGATCATGATAATTGACTGTACTTCTCTGTCCCCAGATCCGATGAGGACGACCCGAGTGGGAGCAAATACACGAGGATGGATGACGATAATATACAAGATAAAGAACGTTTCGCCAGGTAAGAGAAGCCTTTCTCGGTTCACTTTACTTATTGCTTTCCTTTAATCCTTATCAATGAACGTTCAAATATAATTAAATACGAATAAACTATGTTTATTATTCAAGTAAGTATTTTCGTTAGTAGGTATATATATTTGAGATTTTTGAATAGGGGAAATAAAACTTACTCGTATTTTGGACCAATTAAAAGACAAAAATCTCACTGAATGTTTATCATCAATGGTAGCAGCTTGATTTATGCCACCCATTTGAACTTAACAACCCTGCTAAAAAAAATAAGGCAGATCTGAAGACTGTTCATTTTAAACAGTTGGTGTAACCGCATGGCTGTTTTTTTTTTCTTATCGTGTCAAGGTATTAATTTATTTCCGTTCCGAATTCTGCTACTTCGTGGCGTTTCACCGATCAAATCCTTTCCGATCCAAGACACGGGTGTAGGCAAGCTGCAATGGTGTCTTGTCAATAACTTTACTCCAAAAATCTTCTTAAATAATTATAACGTTGAAACAATAATTAATGAAACAAGAGGTAAAATTTTTTGATTTAGAAAATCACCATTTATGCAAATGGCCTTAGGACAAAAAAAATATCGTGCACTTGGCTCTTAAGTTATTTAACGCATTGACTAATATATTAAAATATATTAAAATCACATTTTATATATGATTTTAATACATTTTAATATAATTAGTAAATGCGTTAAATAAAATATATTAAAATCATATTGTGAATATTAAAATTTCATTTAAAAAGTTTGAAAGAAAACAGATCAGTACAAGTAAGAGATAACGTCAACACAAAAAGAAAACTCAAAATTACGTAATCATAATATAAATAGTCCAAAGCCCGTACGACGGTTGTCGCCAAAGAAAGAATACGAGAATTGGAATTTGGAAACAAGAAAGCGAGAGAGGAATACTTGTATTCTCTCCGAAATTAATTCAAATTTGAATCTCGGTGGGTCCGTGATGAATCTATGTAAATGAACAGATCGAAACTTAGCCAACAATTTTTAAACCGGTGTAAAAGGGGACAATGTATAAATTATATTAGGTGTACAAATAAGTTTCCGCCGTTTTTTATAAAAAAATGGGCATTTATTGTGAAAGAATGGAACCTCATGTTTTATTCGAAGTAGTACCCATCGCTTGCCACTACTTTTCCCCATCTTTCTGTCAGCATACGAATACCGCGTCAGTCATCATCATCATCTTTTGAGGCTATCCACGAATCGACTCAATTTTTGGTATCTTCATATGATGTGAAGTGCTGCTCAGACAGGCCATGCGTCATCGATCAAAACAAGTGGTAATCAGAAGGAGCAATGTCTGGTGAATACAGCGGGTGGGGTAAAACTTCTCAATTGAGTGTTTCCAAATAGGTTTTGACCGGTGCCGCAACATGTGGACTAGCATTATCATGCAGGAGAATAATTTTGTCGTGTCTGGCGTAGTAGTGGGCGCGCTTTTCCTCGAGTGCTCGACTCAATCTAATCAATTATGTTCGGTAGACAGCCCCAGCAATGGTTTCATTCGGTTTGAGCAACTCATAATACACGACACCAAGCTGATCCCACCAAATACACAACAAGAGTTTTTTTCCATGAATATTTGGCTTAGCCGTAGATGTTGAAGCATGACCAGGGGATCCCCATGATTTCTTCCTTTTTGGATTATCATAATGGATGCATTTTTCATCACCAGTGACTATATGGTGCAGAAAACCCTTTCGTTTATGCCTGGCAAGCAGCATTTCACATGTGGAAAATTGGCATTCAAAGTTTCTCCGTGTCAGTTCATATGAATCCCAATTTCTTTGTTTTTGAATCATTCCCAATGATTTCAACCCATGTGAAATTGCTTGTTGAGTCACTCCTAATGTAAGTGCAAGTTCTTCTTGCGTTTGGCACGAATCTTGATCCAATAATACTTCCAATTCCGCGTCTTCGTACACTTTCGGCCTTCCGCTACGTTCTTTGTCTTCGATGTCAAATTCACCGTTCTTAAACTTTTGAAACCACTCACGACAACTTCTCTCACTTAAGGCAGCCTCACCATATGCTTCTACAAGCAATCGATGCGCCTCAGCTGCAGATTTCTTCAAATTGAAGAAGTAAATCAAAAGTTCCCGCAAATGACGCTTATTCGGCTCAAAACTTGACATTTTCGAACACAAAAAAATATGTTATACTGATAAAAATTCACTAATATTTCAAGGTCATGTTGTTGACAGATGTCCAACCTTACGATAATGACATTTTACATCTGACAATTTTAACCATAACTTACTGGTGGCGCCAACTTTTGTCAAACGGCGGTGACTTATTTGTACACCCAATATATATATAAACAAATTTTACATTTATGAATGTATATTTTCATAAATGTAGAATTTGTTTTACTTCCGTGAATATTTCACGGGTTGCAACTAGTAGAAAAGTATTCCATGTGCAAGTTCGTTCCCTTTCGCTTGATTTCTGTGAATTTATTAGTGCTTTTTTGTGTCAACAAAAAAGTGAATGATTGTTTGTAAATTTAACGTTTTTGATTAAAATGCTCTTTCTTGGTGTAATGTGATTATTATGGGGTTTAATCCGTTTTCTGTTTAAGTGTAATTTTGATTCTTATGCCTGTTCTATTTATGTTTCTTTTTTTTTGATAATTTTATTATATAAAACCTTCCTGCCTTAGGACAGGCATATGCCTAGTTGGGCAGCAGAGTGTTTTTTTATGTTTCATTATAAAAAATTAAAAAGTAAAAGCAAATCTTAAAAAATAGAATTTGGATGCTAATGAGGGGTTTTTAGAGAATATATCACTTTATTGTAAACAAATAGAAGTTCTTAATGAATAAGATTACCTTAAATCTGAAAATGAATAAATCAACTCTTATGAAAGTGCGCGTTATTAATATTTGTTAAGAGGATGATTATATTGTTTATAGTTAAGGCATTAACGTTGTGGATGTTTAAAGACATTGTAATTTATTTTATCAAACACTGTTTATAACATTTTTTTGTAACAGTATAACCCTAACAGTTTCAAGGCTTTGACCTCATCTTTAGAGGAGCACAAACAAGACTCCTTCTTGTCAGAAGTCTTGTTTGTGCTCCCCTGAAGATGAAATGAAAGCCTTGAAACCGGTAGGGTTATAATACCGTTACAAAAAAGTGGAATAAACAGTGTTTGATAAAATAAATTACAAGAGGATCATTGGTGCCAATAACAAATGCCAAGAAAGTAGGCAGTGTAAGAAACAACTGTATTATTCAATATTTAAGAGATTTTGAATTGTATATTCAGATATGTGACTATAAATTAATGAACAATTAAGTGCGGGAATGCGGAGACAGAAATCCTGGAACATGTTTTCTTGAAGTATGTACCGGACGCATATAATCCTTACATTCACAAAAATAAAAATTAGTCAATGAGAAAATCTAAGTTCCGATTCGTCTGTGATTTGATCGTATTCTGAAGTAAATTTTCTTCGTTAAATAATTGTGTGGCATACCGTTGTATTCTCCTGAACCCCCTTCAGTTGTAATCCTTTCTCTTTTATTGATTTTTGTTTAACCAGAAACTTAATTTCCAATGTACAAAAGTTGTATAATCAAGACTAATTGTTATTAACCCAATGGGAATAACGGTCGACTGTCTTCCCGTTCCGGCCCCCTCCCCGTGGCTGTTTCTTTTTTAATGATGTTGCTTCCGAGGTGACTTTGGGGCTTATGGTTGCCGTTAAGGCTTAACCCGGATAATAAAGTTGGTTAAGAGCACTGAGCACTCCCCCGCATCGGGAAACGGAACTATTATACGAGGGTACTCGCCACTCGCACCCATCGGCAAATACGTTTTCTTACCTTCCTTCCTTCCTTCCATTCGGGATACTGCGTACTCAATCCATCTAATGAATTACTTCCTTTAATTTAAAAATATTTTACTTCGAATCTGTGACTTCGAAACACTTAAAAAAATTCCATCTTAACAAACTCCATTGCCCTTATAATCCTGCGTCAACAACCTCGTGGGCTTGTTGTAACGACGCTTGACTTCCATCCAGGGGTTTTGGGTTTGATTCTCGATTGTACACGTAAACAAAATGAAAAAAAAAGGTTCTCAGCCTGGCAAAAGTCTGGTAACAATACTCACATGCGCCAGATGTGTGTGAGTGTTGTTGCCCCATTCATTACATGTGGGATAATATTACCAACTCTCCAATGGTTTAGGTGTAGTGTAATAAAATGAATAATTTTAGTTTCCGAGTCCATATATTATAATTATTGTTTACGATTTTCCTTGTTATTTAAATTTATTGTCGAGATTTGTTTTGTAATTATTCACATCTACTTTTTGTAAAAATGTGACATCTGAATACAAAAATGTGACATCTGAATACAAAAATGTGACATCTGAATACAAAAATGTGATATCTGAATACAAAAATGTGACATCTGAATACAAAAAATGTTGCTTAATATATACACATTATTATTATTATTAGAAAAATTATTTATCTAGTTTGTACGTGGATTTAGAGGATCCTTTAATCCCTTCAACCCTTTTATTTTTATATTAAATAAAAAATTAATAGTGTAGCGTGTAGCGAATTTTATTCGCTTTTGATTAAAACATTAATTTTTGTGGCGTCATTTAGTGACCAAAGATGTGGCGTTATGAAGTGTCCGACCTCTTCAATGGCGCCTGCTTTTCAATATGACACCTCTCAAATAGTGTTTATTTGTAGTTTCCAAACATTGTATATATACATACACACCTTACTTGATCACATCATCGCAAATTTAACTCTTTTTTTTTAAATTGAGACTCGTGACTTGGAAAACATATAGACTTTTTCTTACGTATTTCAATCTTGTACTTAAAATCTAAATATATGGTACATACATATTATTACACCGTATCCCTGTCAATATAGGCAGAGAAGACAAAGCGCTATATTTTCTTGTCGCGACACACATCTTTCGCCTCTTTTACATTCATAAACCTTCTCATACAACTCCTACGATTTTTCTGACTCTGAACATTTTCTTTTTTCTAAAATATTAATTTGATCCAAGCATACTATCTACCACGACTTATTTATATTTCACTGTTTATTTCTTTTGTTACTTAATACGAGAATTTTATTACATAATTAACACTACACATACACTACACTACACCTAAAGCTGAATGTGTTACTAACACATATCGGAAGATCTACAAAGGTTCCTTTGTAGTCCGACTTACCTTGATAAGTTTTCTGCAGTTTTCATACCAAATATATTTTTCTATACATATGCAGATGCGGTGAAGTATGCAGTAATATAATTATCGCATCCACTACCTTCCGTTGTTGCTATATTTGGTACAATTTAGAGAGTTTTTAGCCATGTGATAGTCTCTTCCTATAATTTACGATAAAGAGGCCTGAATTTTAAAAGACTGGCACACTTTTTTTTTTTTTTTTTAAATATGGGTATTAATGAGGATCGAATCTGCACTTCCGGGTCGGAAGACAGGCGTCTTACCAACTAGGCCGCGAAGTTCGTCACGAGCACATAATTTGATAATGATTTAATTTTTTGATATTCCACATTACAACATTTACAATTGAAAATCGTTTTTAATGGAAAGGCGATCCGAAGAGTACAAACAAGTATAATACTATATATATATACAATGCAAAAAAAAACATTTTTATGGATATAGAGAAATTCCTCTTTATGCAACGCTGTGACGAAGTGGTACAAACATATGTTACGACATTTCCCTCTCGGGGTAGGTAGATATAATAGAATGCGAGACTTTCCTATCTCGACACACATTCTTCGCCTGTTCTACATCCAGACACCTCATACATCTATGATTTCTCCGACTTTAAGTTTCCTTCTCTCAAAATATCACTCACTTGATTCAACCATACTTTCCTTGGTCTGCCTCGACCACGTTAGTCTTACTTCATTCATTCGTTCTACATATCGAATCCATATTTTAGTGCTCTTCTTAATCTTACTCAACACATCAACTTTAAGTTCACATTAATCTCTAATCATATCATTTCATATTTTGTCATAAATTTTCACCTCATGTATTCTCAGTGCAAGCATTTATATGGCTCCTTTGTCTTTCTTTATCCACGTCCATGCTGCGAGGAAATGGTAAAATGTATTAATCACAAATTTCATATATTTTTATTAAACATTTGCATTCGCAGCTAAAATATTCACACGCTACATTTACTCGTATATCCTTCCTTGCACATGCAGATCCAATGTTATTTCTGTATTTATAATTTATGTGTTCAATTTAAAAAAATGAAAGCTTTAAGTGTTCCATATTTTCCATTGTTGTTGCGTTTCCATGTACTTTGTTTTATACATTAACTTAGTCGTTAAACTAACTACTTGAAACGTGTGTTAGTCTCAACTTAAACTTTGTTGTGTAATAATATTATACTAAATATTATGAGTGTATTAATGGAGTAACTTTGTTCTCGAGATTAACAAGTCCTGTTGTACGCATAAATCATTACAGTAATTGTCGGGTGGATTAATCTAACTTTATTTTATATTTTTATCATAAAGTAGACGTTTCGGTTCAACGGGGAATCCTTTGTCTTTTGCGGCATTGAAATACTCGTGCATGATACCTCGTATAACTCGCGAGTAACTTTCCTCAGTTGTAATCTCGGCTCGTTATATTATAAAATGGATGCTTTATGGCCACTTTATGGGTTTTGTATTCTACTTTCTTGCTTTATTAGATTTGAGCAAACTTTAGTTATCTGTGTGTCTTGAAAAATAAATAATTTGTAATAAATTAATGCTGGACTTAATATTTTCTTGTTGCGTATATCATATGCTTAAAGATTTGTTCAAAGTATGGAAAATATTATTTAAATTTACGTTCGGACTGGACATTATGTTCGATTCCTTGCTAGAGAAAAGTTTGATGAAGTGTATTGGAGGGAAGATTAATCGATGAGAGATTAATTTTCTCTTCTTTTTTTTTTTTCCTCGTTCTTGCTGACAGTTAACCTGAGGTATATGTGGGTTTACTTTTTATTTTGTTTTCTGCCATACGTTTTTGTTTTTTTTTCTTTTTTATTATATTTATTCTTTAATCTAGATATGCGGGGGTGTGGGATGGAAGCCCCCTGATGCCCTTGCGGTCGGGCTCGCCCTACATTGGTGGGGTGTATCTCGGCCGTGGGAATGTTTGTGGGATGAGCCCGGACCTTTTTGTGTACTCTCTCTTGAATGTATTTTTTTCTTTTTTTTTGTCATCTACTATATTTATTTTCTGTGTTTATTTTTTTTGTATATATTCCTGTTTCTACGTGTTTAAGGGTGTGGGCTGAAAAACATCTGGTGTCCCCGTGGCTGGGTTCGCCCTATATTGGTGGGGTGTATTTTGGCCGAGAGGATGCTATTAGATGAGCCCAGATCTTTTGATAGCTTCTGTGTCTGATGTATTGTCTGCAATTTATGTGTTTTAGAAGTGTTATTCAGGTGTGATCTTGTACATACTATGTTGCTGTCAATAAACCTAATATTTATTTATAGATTCTTAAATTTTATCTAGCCTTTATTTTCAACATTTCTTTCCTAACACATACGTTTCTTCCAAGATTATTTTATCTGTACATCTCCGAAGTGTATCATATTATTGTTTTTTTTTAAATAACACAGATACTTAGCGTGAGCAAATACATTTAATTAAAATAATGTCTGCAAGTAGTAACAGATGTCTGAAATTCTTGCAAATATTTGACGTATTTATTAAAAAAAAATTTATGAGATGTTAATATTTTTAACCTCGATTTTTTTTTGTCACCATCGATATTTTTTGAGGTCGTCAGTTTCGCGAAAGCATCAACTCCATGAGGATGACGCCCGATTGATGCGTTGAAACCCTTCGATTCTACAGAGATTAAAACGTGAAAGACAGTCATTTTTCAATAAATCGTTTCAGACATATGCACGCCATAATTAATCAACCATGAGAATGCAACAATTGGGCAAATCCATGTGTTATACTTGTATTTAATGCTTATGTTATTGAGTTAATCTTAGGTATTTGGGCAAATCCATGTGTTATACTTGTATTTAATGCTAATGTTATTGAGTTAATCTTAGGTATTTATTAACTGGGAGACTTGTTATTCAATTTTATCGATTTAATTGGGCAAATCCATGTGTTATACTTGTATTTAATGCTTATGTTATTGAGTTAATCTTAGGTATTTATTGACTGGGAGACTTGTTATTCAATTTTATCGATTTTTTTTTAAATTTGCCCTGTAATTTCATATTCTCGTTGCCCTTGAGAGAGACCCCCCCCCTACTTGTCTTGTTTATGTTATTTAATTATTTTTCACAGTTTTTCCGTGTTGTACTAAACACATTAGTAAAAAATTGTCTGAAAATGGTGATGAAAAATGTTTGAAAGGAATCTTCATGGTTTAAGCGGTCCTCATCGAAATCCACTGGAGGTGTCGAAAATGCTCACTTTCGTCTACTTGACATTCTATTTTGAAGGCTTGTAATCAAATAAAATAATACATGTAACGTAAAAGCAAACACAATATCTTGTAGAGCAGTAAATTTTCTTTTCGAATGACGTATAACATTTACCGTTTTGTTTTACTTTTGGTGCACATTTTTAAATTTGGAAAAAAACAGACACAACTTATGTTAACACCTAATATTATATATCCTGAATTTTAAGTTTATTTTTGGAAGATGTTGATACGTTATATTTTGTTTTATAATTGTTTCTGTGATATATCAAGTACAATTAAGTCTCGTTTATGTTACCAATATATGAATAAATATATTGCAATTTATTTTTATCAAACACTGTTTATTCCACTTTTTTGTAACGGTATAACCCTACCTTGTTTGTGCTCCCCTGAAGATGAGGTGAAAGCCTTGAAACCGGTAGGGTTATACCGTTACAAAAAGTGGAATAAACAATGTTTGATAAAAAAAATTGCAATGTCTTTAAACCTCCACAACGTTAATGCCTTAACTATAAACAACATAATAAATATATTGTTGATGATAATGCACATTTGATTGTTTTGACATTAATTACCATAGTACAGACAATCCGATATAAATTTTATTCGTTCGAGTTGCACCGTACTAAATGTAAATACACAAAGTCCTTTCATAAATTACTCGAAACAGGGATACTAAAACAGCAGTTGTCAATTTGTCCCTTGAAGAACAGAATGAATATACTCGTACGGATTCCGAGTCGTCGGAAAAAAAAACTGATGCAAGGAAGAAATAGCTTGAATTTATCACCGCGCTAAAAGTTTTCTGTTATAAAATGAGAAAGTCTGCTCCTTTGTCGTTAGGGGACGGTGGATGACAGCCATTTCACCATCCATCAACATTGTTGGCTGCTTAATAAAATTGAGCTCGTTGGCCTTTTCTGCGGTAATAAAACCAAAATAAAAACACTGTGATAAGCTCCTTTTGAAGGTACATGCGTATATACCATCACGCCATTTCCTGATAGGCAGAGATAACATAGCGCCATACTTTCCTATCTCGACAAATATCCTTAGCTTTGGTTCTTTAATTGTGCACTATTTTTTTTTGACTTTCAAAGTGAAACAGTGACATTTTCGTTATTCAGATTTTTTTCGAATGATCGTGGTTTTAATTGTGTAAGTTCTTCCTGCAGAATATTTTGTTAAGATATGCTTATTTTAACTATGCCAATGAAAGGGAATGCCCTCTTTGGTCTGGTTGATCTTGGACCCCTTTTTTCCGATGGTCACGAAAACAAAAATAAAGAAAGGGTCGCAGTCTGGTAAAAAGAGTGCGTTTGGTAACAACAATACTTACACGCGCTAGACGAGTGCGAGTGTTATTGTCTCTTACGTGCGGATTACAAAGAACGAGTTCCGTGCCTACTCGAATGCTCGAAAATGGGTCCGAAGAAAATATTGTCTACCGGCCATACTCTTCAATATGCCTATATCACCAAATTGAAGGGTACCATACGAGTGAATGAACTATCTCAGTCTTGTTCTATTTATTATTTGACTTTTCTCTCATTTAATTTTCGATATAATATATTTTATTACACTTTCGTTGTATACAGTACAACTTGGTGGGATTTTAACCATGTAGTAATCTTGTCCAACCAACCAAAAATACTCAACGCCGCCCTTAAGCGAAAACTAGACTGGATATTTTAAAAAAATACCTGCGTTCCAACGGGAACCGAACCCGCAACCCTCAGGCTGGAAAATAGACGTCTTACCAACTGGGCCACGGAGGTCGTCAACGTCGATACGATCTAGCAAATAGAAATAAGGATGACAATCTCTTCACTTTCGTCTGAAGAACAGCCAGATCACGGGTGCCCCCGCCCTCGTTCGCTTATGGCATATTTCCACGGCTTTATGGTCGCGGCGGTTTTCCATAAAATTTGAATAAACAAAACGAAAAGACACGTACCGCGCTGTCTCTTTATTTTCGCTGCTGGGGGAGAAATATATTACGATCCGGTCGGATTGCTTAATGAGATGTCACAAAGGAAATTTAGTTTTGTTTTCATTTTCGCCGGGGATGCCCTCCTATCTGGGCCGCAATCTTTTTTCTGTCGCTCGTTATGAACGAATGCCGCATATAATCCGTACATATATTTTTATCAGCATACAGAACCAACCGACTCTCTTTACTTGGGAATATACTATTCCATGTAGATACGAGTATCTTTACATTATCGGATTGTCTGCGATGAAGTTTATTTGCATTGCATTTCGGTGTTGCATTGAATTTTAGTTTAATATTTTGTAATATTTAGTACATGGTGCATAGGCAACTATTAGTCAGCAACTCTCTATAGAAGTTGATAGAGAGTTGCTGATTTATATTAAAATCCGAAAGGTGTCCTACTTGGGTCATGTACTTATAGAATATTTTTTCTCCTTTTGATCCCCTCTTCTTTCACTTAACCTTATACCGTCTACTCGGGGTCGGCTCTCCTGTTCTAAGGTGCCATATCTGCTGATCATGGATTGTAGGGTCCTATATTTAGTTTATTGATAACCATTTAGATGCCTTCCCCGTCCCCTCTTGCAACAATTCATTTGCAGAGTAAATTTGACCGTGTTATCACCCCTCTCCTCCTTTTCATAATATGATCATATAACCTAAGACCATATTCCCTCATCGTCGGCATTACATTAAAGTTTCAGCAGACAAATTTATTGTTGACAAGATCAGTCCTGGTAACACCGCAGGCGCATCTCATCTTCATTTCCGTGACATGTAGATTCTGTTTATATAAATGTCGTGCAGACCAACATTCAGAGCCTTATTACATTAATTCTACAATATAAATGTTTTATTAATATTACAATTTAACAGTAAACAAATAACGAAAATATTAAAACTTTTGCAAGTATAGATGTTAAACTAACAGAATAATATAATTAAATTAAAGTTTAAACTTCACCATCACACCATGCCCCTCTTGGGATAGGCAGAGAGAATATATCTGCACTTGATTCTATTCTACCACGCATTTTTCGTTTCTGCCTATTCTAACATATATACTATACTTCGTCGTGTAAACTCACCTATTGTTAAGACTTTTCATTCTTCCCTGTTTCAGAATTTGCTTTATTTTGTTATACCACGTTTTTTTAGGTTTTTAACTGTATATAGTATTTTATAGGAAATCTTTAATCATTCATTCTTTCTACGTTCAGAACCATCTCAGTGCTCCTTTCTTCATCTTAAGCACTGCATCTTCTTTGAATCCACATTCTTTCCTCATTCTGTCATATATTGTTTCTTCACACATTCTACGCAAGTTTGTCGTTTCTATTTTATTTATCTGTTATTAAAATTCTCTTGCATACCCTAATAAAAACAATATTTAATATTTCAAAATAATATAGATTGTATTCAAACTTTTAATTAACCTATTCGGAAGTTTTGAGGTCCTCATATTTGATTTATGCAGATGTAAAGATATTTCGAATGATTTCTTGCGTGAACGATCTAAATATGTTTCTAACGGTGGTCAATTCGCTGTATCTCAATCCTCATCTTTAAGCGCTGCACCTTCTTTCAATCCTTTTTTTCCTAATGTCTTCATTCCTTATTTCATACATTGATTTTCCACACATTTAACGCAATGCTATCTAAACTTTAAAAGCGTTTAATTCGATACATAGCTTTTGTTGGACACTCCAAACAATATTTCCACTAGCTGACTTGATGAAGGGTACGACATTAAGGGATGAAAATAAAATATTGTTTCCTTCGGCATGGTCGGGCAGGGTTTCCGATTCCGTCTGCAATTTAGTTCCGCATTGAAATTTGAAAATCAAAAGCCGTCCGATACTCGGCTGAATCTGATAAAAGCTCCGCTCCGAGCGGGAATTGATTAAAGGAGCTCTTGTCGCTTTGCTTTTGTGTTTATCAAAACATTTTTCCATTTATGTATTCCATTTAATAAGATTATTTTTCCATCGCATAACTTCATTTCCATTTACTTTTCTGCGTTTCGCCACAAATATTCGTTTGATATTGTTATATTTTAAACGCGCTCATATTTATCTGTGGGCTTTGGACGATTTTCAATGACATTTTATATTTTGAAAAATTTTAAACGCTTTGACCCGAATTCACAGACCAACTTGAACACTAAATATTAATTCTTGACTATTTTGTTTACTGAATATTAATTTCATACATATTTCTCGTAGTTTTCTTAAATAACAAAGTAACGTGGTTTCGTTACCTCACCTTAATGTTTAGAGCGTATGAGGTTGGACTTTGAATATAAATCACGCATTTTTAAGTTTAGAAATTAGTATTTTAGCTGGACTATGAGTGCCGACCTATATCTCTATGTAAATTGAATCGATATCGCATTTATATCAGTTAACCTCTTGCGAACATGTGAGTTTTAGATTCTGTTTCCATATTTCGTATACTTAAGACTTTTTAGGAAAAGATAAATTTTACTGTGTTGTTAAGATAAATTTTACTGTGTTTTACTGTGTTGAAAAGATAAATTTTACTGTGATAAATTTTACTGTGTATTACAATTTCGTTTTATACAGTACAACCTGGCGGGCTTATTGTTATATATCAATTCTCTTAACCAACCAGAAAGATGTTAAAGAGGCCGTAAATGAGAACCAGGCTGGAACTATTAAAAAACACCGAACCCGCAACCCCAGCCTTGGGAGACAAGCGTCTTACCAACTAGGCCACGGAGGTCGTCGGAGAAATAAAATTTTGATTCATGCTAATTTTATTAGAAATCGACCAGATGTTGTACCACAGATTATTCTTTTACGTCGACAAACGCTTGATTCGATAACTTTTACATCGACAAACGCTTGATTCGGTAACTTTTACATCGACAAACGCGTGATTCGATAACTTTTACATCGACAAACGCTTGATTCGGTAATTTTTACATCGACAAACGTTTGATTCGATAATTTTTACATCGACAAACACTAGATTCGATAACTTTTACATCGACAAACGCTTGATTTGATAACTGTTTCAAATTATTTTTAAATTTAATTATTTTCTTTCATGACTGATTTATATCGCCTATTCATGAATTCACTCATATTATTCTAACAAATTGTTAATAGTTTCAAGGCAATAAAAACATCATACTTCTGTTTCATATATCATATTATGAATATTATGATCATTCTCATCACTTTCCCTTAAGTGTTGTTGATCGAACTCTGACAGTTGATACTTATTTGATCATTAACACCCTTTACGTTCCATTAAGGCGCGTTCTCACGGTTCTAGTTTAGTTGACCGATTAAAGTTAATCAACAAAAGTTGAATGAAATCTGTAGTGAAGGCGCGTTCTCACGGTTCAAGTTTAATTGACCGATTATAGTTGATCAACAAAAGTTGAATACAGGCCCGTTCTCACGGTTCAAGTTTAGTTGACCGATTAAAGTTGATCAACAAAAGTTGAATGAAATCTGTAGTGAAGGCGCGTTCGCACGGTTCAAGTTTAATTGACCGATTACAGTTGATCAACAAACGTTGAATATGGGCCCGTTCTCACGGTTCAAGTTTAGTTGACCGATTAAAGTTGATCAACGAAAGTTGAATACGACTTGAATCAGTTTTTGTTCACACGTTTTAATAGAAACTGATTCAATAAATTGTTTCAATTTAATTCAGTTAAAAATGGCGTCGAAAGCATTTTCTCTTGCATCTAAATTATTTTTATATTTATCAAGCTGAAATCGAACTTGACAATCAACTTGAATTCACACGTTTCAAGACAGGTTTCAAAAAGCAAATGGCGGATGACTCATAACTTGAACGATAAAGTTTGACTGGGTCAATCTTTTCTTGATCAACTAAAAAGTTGATCAACTCTTATGAAACAAAGGTTCTCACTATAGTTTTCATTCAACTTTAATCGGTCAACTAACCTTGAACCGTGAGAGCGGGCCTTTAGGAACGTTGGTTATGCCACAAAACGCAACCATCCAGGTCGGTCTACAGCCCGGCACACCACATCCTTTCACATTAGACCAAGACTGCCAATATCTCTATCGTAACATTGGTATATGGTGTAGATTTGGTTCCCAATTCATCGAGTTTCATGCGGGCGATAAAACAGCTGAACTAGACAGTTACCAACTTCCAGTTTAGATTAAATCACAATTAAAATAATACCGATAATTTTATTTGTTAAAATACATATTTTCTAATTATTAAACAAGTTTATTTTTCTTCGTGTCGTTTCGTGAGATTCTCTTTTGTCATGTTGAATTTTCAATACAAAGTTCTTGTGAGATGCTACAGATACACATCTACATATTTGGCCGTGATTTCACATTCATACATCGTCACGATCTTCCGTTACTATTTAGGAAAAAAAATATATCGCTTTTCTTTAAGTTCGCTGTATGCTGTTCAGTCTTCATCTCGAAGCATTAATAACCCTTTTAATCCCACGGGGCCGATTATCGCCCCCAACTGGTGTATATGAAAAATACCACGGGGCCGATCATCGGCCTTTAAAGTTTTTGTACAAGTTTTTATGTTGAATAAAAAAAATTTTTTTTATGACATATGAAAATTACTTATTATTTTACACTCTACAGAGAGGTCTCCACAAAAAATAGGTTTTAAACTAAATATTAACTGAGATAAAATATAAACTACTGTTTTGTTTTGCCAAAAAATGCTTGGGATTTTTCGCACATTTTATGCAAAATATGCAGGGATTAAAAGGGGTTAGCAAAGGTGAGGTATTTTACTTCAACACAAAAACTTGTACATCAGAATTTATTAATCTACCCCATACATTAACGTTGCGCAACAAAAATGGAATATACTCAATTTATATGTCATTAAATTCTTAAGATATACTCGTATGTTTTATAATCTACAACTACGTTAATTTCCAGTTGTTATTAAGTATATTCTACAATCATGTGAGAGTTTCTTTTAGTCTTCACAATTCATTCTAATAACTTCAATTCTGACGTTTGTCCCTTTAGGTTTCCAATCTTAGTTTCGAAATTGTCCCGTCTTACTCTTTGCTTTCCTGGCGACCTACGTAGTCGACTTGGCAGGACATTTGAGTGCATCCGAGGCTTTCGAGTTTAATTCACCATGGTTTAAAAAAAAACCCGATCTAGTTAAAATTGTTCTCCCCACGTATGGTGATAATTCTGAACCTTATGACGCCGAACTGCAAGTTACGTGCCTATTCTGTTGGCAATGTTAATGGGGCTGAAGACAATGTCACTTCCTTTCACATGTCCGTATCGAAAAAAATCGGATATGTCGAAGGGTTTAGTATGAATGGACTAATGTGCCTTCTTGCTTGTTGTCTTTCTGACCTGCTATTGATGAAACGTTCCGAAATACGCTCCATTCGTACAACAAAATTGACACAGTTAAGTAATTCATTATACAGTACCCGGCGGTAAGTAATACACGTTTCTGTCATTCATACAAGTGTTCCGTCGCGATTTGTACCGGACCGTTAGGGCATCGTGCGACAGATTCGACGCTCTACGAAGCCGAAGTTAGCCGATTATGGCCGATAGTCTCTTTCTTAATCCCGATGTGTATTACTTACCGCCGGGTACTGTACATTTATCTCGGTAAAATATACCATTTATATACATTTTGTATTTCAACGTTGTCGAGGTTCCATTGATGATATTATGTTGACGTGTAATTAAAAACTTCACGCTGGTAGGGTTTTTTGGTATCGTATTCGTGGCGGTTTACTAAGTGGCATGTACTATGTAGGTCGGTGCCGAAACGGGGTTCAGGGAATACTTTCTCACGGTGATGTCGAGCTAATTGGCGGTATCGCTCCATCAGCATCGCTGAGCCTCATTACCATCTTCATATCATATTATGTATTCATCTCCATCGCTCTGCTCATCATTGCCGGTACGGGAGGCGGGGCGGGACTCCTCGAGAGCCGGTCTGCCGGTAAGAACATGAAGTTTGGATTTAGTTGGTTAATGTTGGGTTGATTTGTTTCTTGTTTTATTTCACTAGGTTTATTCTATGATTATTATTTCTTGTTGGTCTATTTTATCTTTTGTCAAACAGAGCTTTCCCTGTTGAGGGAACTAATCAAATATTAAATAATTTTTTTTTTGGAAAATGTTACGTATGGCGTTTATGCGTCTCCTTTATTCATCTATTTTATTATCGTTTTTATTTTCGTCTTTATTATTGCCTCACCTTAGTTCATCTCCTTTATTAATATAAATAACCCAGCATAAACGAAACATTAAGGACAATACTTTGCCTCTGGAGTTGAGTAACCCTGCATCAACATGTGGAAGGTTTCGATTCTGCAAAGCAACTTTAAAATGACATTATACAGTCATGTGACTACAATTCATCTGCTCAGCCAATTCTACGGTTGTTTGAAGGGGATCTTCATGAATAATATGGTTTAAGCGGTTCTCATCGAAGTCCACTGGTCGTCCGGAACGCTCCATGTCTTTCAGGTCGAAATTACCGTCTTTGAAACGCTAAAACCATCGACGAGCTGTCTTTTCATTCATAGCATCTTCACCGTACACTTCGCAAATATCGTGAGCAGCTTTGGCAGCTTTATTCCCTCGATTGAACGCGAACAGGAGGTTTCGAAAATGCTCACTTTCGTCTACTTGACATTCCATTTTGAAGGCTTGGAATCAAATAAAATAATATATGTAACGTAAAAGCAAACACAATGTCTTGTAGAGCAGAAAATTTTCTTTCGAATGACGTTTAACTTTTACCATTTTGCTTTACTTTTGGTGCTCATTTTTAAATTTGGAAAAAAACGGACACAACTTATGTTAACACCCAATACTTGTATAACCTATCACATGTTCATCTGTGTATTAAAACACTGTTGAGTCGTTAATAAAAAAAAATAAAAAAATGTGTTGGTCAACATAAAGATTGAACTGATTCCGTGAATCGTAAATGAATATTTCACTCGTTTTTTTTGTTTCCGTCTCTTCTCCCCCCTTTTTGAGAGTTTTTTGTTTTTTACACTTAATTTGTGTTTTATTTTTTTATATCCGATTTTAGCAAAATTATAATTTCAAAAAGTGTCGTTTTTCTGGTGTTTTTTTTATCTTTATTTTTATTTAATGGGTTTTGGGAATTTATTTATTAATGCAAAATTATCTTTTTTCTTTTAATTTATTATTTTTTTACGATGAAATACATAAAGCACTCCCCTGCCTAACTAAGCGTTTGCACGTCATAAGGCAATTTCACAAAACATAAAAAGGAACACATATAGAGCAGTCATAAGAATACAAATTTACATTACATCCCAACATCATAATTGTCAAGGACTTCCAGTCATTTTTAAAATAACCTCAAATTTTCTCATTTCTTCCGACTAAATGACCTTAAAAAACCATTTCCGAATTCAACACTTATAAATCTAAATTCACGTGACTTGGTATTAATTAAACTCGATTTAGAATTCAAATGTCATCGACATGCTTTCTTCAATTCCCAATGCTATCATTCTTGTAGAAATAATTTTACGTAGAAAAAAAATTACGTGAAAAATTGTAGAAGGATAAAAGTATAATTAATACTGCGGAGATACGTGCCCTAAGAAAAATTGTGATGTCTCACTATAAAAGAAGGCGGAATGAAGGCATCAGAAAAAAAAGCAAGGAAAATAGTTTGGACATGTGAAGAGAATGAATGATGAAATATTGACTTAGCGAGTATACAATTTAGAAGTGCCAAGTGTGCGTGGAAGATGTCGACCGAGGAAAATGTGGCTAGTTCAAATGGACTTGATTTTGAAAGAAGGTAAATCATGAATAATGGAAGATTCAGTAAGACAAGATATATGAATGTGGAGGGCTCTAAAGTGTGTGCTTGTATAGAAAAGTTTGGAGATCTGTTTTATCTACCTACTCCGTAGGGAACGTGGCGTGATGATATGTATGTATGTATTGATTGCGATGATCATTTCGACTTGCTAGGCCATTATCAACAATAGCAAATATCATACAAATGTTATGTCGGAAGTCGGGAGTAGTTGGTAAATAAGGAAAAATATCATACAAGTGTTATGTCGGAAGTTGGGAGTAGTTGGTAAAGAAGTAAAAATATCATACAAGTGTTACGTCGGAAGTCGGGAGTAGTTGGTAAAGAAGTAAAAATATCATACAAGTGTTATGTCGGAAGTCGGGAGTAGTTGGTAAAGAAGTAAAAATATCATACAAGCGTTACGTCGGAAGTCGGGAGTAATTGGTAAAGAAGTAAAAATATCATATTAGTGTTATGTCGGAAGTCGGGATTAGTTGGTAAAGAAGTAAAAATATCATACAAGTGTTATGTCGGAAGCCGGGAGTAGTTGTTAAAGAAGAAAAAAAATCAATTTTTTCAATATTTTATTTAGATGACTTACAATGATTACCATTTAGTATATCACGGAGATATATTTACGGGGCCCTCCCTTGTTCAAATGTACCTCAAGAATTTGGACCTTATGGACCCTTAATATACTAATTTTGGTGAAAGATATCTTCATATATTTTCAATAGAGAGTGTAAGAGCAAAGGGTAAATGTGCTACTATCTCTTTACCTCCCTGAAGCTGCACATGGGTGGAAAAAGCTTTTCAACCGACGAGGAGGTAAAGGAGGAGGGGGAGAAGTGGACGGAGGGGTTGGCGGGAAACTATTGTACTTCGAGGAAGGCATCAAAAAGTTGATACCCCGCTTCACCACCTGCATTGAGAGGAATGACGACTATGTCGAAAAATAGCTTACATATGTACTACGGTAACCACGTATTTTTTTTGTTTAAATAAAAAAAATTGTAACCTACAAAAATTCAGTACACTTAGTTTCTGGATATGCCTCGTACATTAAAACTACTTTCCTCGCGCTCCCCTTATCTGCAGGGGCTAGGGTAGGAAGCGAGGGCTACCCAAGAACTAATTAAGACAACGATAAAATATTTAGTTTAAAAACTATCTATTGATTAACATGCATCCTGGTGATAAGACAGGTGACCCTCGGGTTCACTTTATGGACTAAAAAAATAGGATAAGCGTCCATCACAAAACACAAGGAATAATTTCTTTATATAGTTTCACTTGACAAATCGTTAGAATCCTACTTGCTAGTGCCTAAAATTGTGTGCTTGAATAGAAATATGTTATCTCTGGCTACTCTGCAAGGGGCACTGCGTGACTCCCGTTTTCGAGTGCGCAAACCTGTAGCACATAATATAAACCATGTTCTTCCTGCCTCCTTTGTAACAATGTTCCTACAATTCTCGCGCATGATATTATATTTTCACCAATGTTCGCGTAATATTCACATTGATTTACTTATCCAAATGCTAGTATTGAAAGCGAACTCTCGTGAATTGCTCGTTCGTACATTTCTCAACGCAACAATCCACGAGGTAGACTCCTTGGGCGGCTGACGGGCCCATAATTCAAAAATGGTTTTGATATATTCATGACTCGGCCCGCTCCACTTCCTGAACGGGCGAACCACGGGCGGCCGATTGAAAGCGTAGGACCTGTCAGAATGCAATGAGGTTGGATGGTGTCTTAACTATATTGATATAATGATTTGCTGTTATAAATGTTTATATTTATTTTTATAAAATTAATATGAAAATTTCACTCACACACATATGCGATACAATTTGTATAAAACACAGCGAGTTTGTTAATTTCTTCTTCTTCGTCTTCCTCTTGGTTTAGGTCTATGACCTGTTTGTGACGGTGGGCTGTCCTTCTACCTTTTCGGCGGTAATCTAACCTTCCTGGTAATCTCCTGCTGTTAGGGTTATCAGTCTTAGCGATTCTTGCCAGTCTTATATCCTCCATGCCATAGGTTCTCAACGTGGGCGATAACGCCCCCTTTTGGGCGTTTGAGACTTTCAGGGGGGCAGTAGAAAACCCAGAGAAAATTAGGGGGCGTTGAGATCAGAGCTAACTCGTTGAATGACAGATTATTTAGTCAGCTTTGCATTGCCAATGATGAAGATTTCAAACGGTTGTTTTTTAAGTAAAATCGAGCCTGATATCAACAAACTCCTTAAAATGCATCAAATTTAACCTTCTCATTAGACACATTATAAAGTCAATGTCTTTTGAATGTTATAATAATAAAAATACTTTTCAATATAATTAAGTATGCGTTTTAGTTGTTGCCATTGAAACAGTCTTCTTTAAACTCAGAAATAGGCTAGGGCCATACCATATCCTATCTTACGACTATAGTATATAATATTACACGTTTAAATATAATAGTGGCAATAGCTGTTTCAGATTCGCAAGTAAAAAAAATTGGGGGCTTTAGAAAAAAAAAAAATTCTCTAAGTGGGCGGTGGGCAAAATAAGGTTGAGAACCTATGCTCCATGCGGTCCACATGATCCCTCCAGAAGCGCTTTCTGCTTCTTCCCCACCTCACTATGTCTTCAACACCACAGACAGACCTTATCGTCTCATTCCTGATCCGATCTCTAAGAGTTCTGCCTGCGATGGAACGTAGGGTTTTCATTTCTGCCACTCTGAGGTTTTTGTCCTGTTGGTATCGGCTCTCACTTCTATCCCATATGTCATGATGAGGCGGACGCATGTCTTATATATCCTGACCTTACTTTTGTTAATTTAATTTTACAAAATCATCTGTTATTAAGGGAGGTCAATACATTCGCGAAATGAAGCGGTTAAGGAAGGGGTGGTAGTGCGCATGCGCATGTTCTGATAATGTGACTCATTATTAGTACATTCACCAAGTTTTAATCTAATTTTCACAGTATTGTTTAAGCTATCGTCGGGAGAGTACGTCAAACATTAATAACATCCCAAGTATGGAAAAAAATTGATATCGCGCTGTCATTAAGTTTCTCACAAAACAAGGGAAAACACCTCAAATCATTTTGGAAGATATATTAGCTGTTTACGGGCACTGTTGCCCTGGAAAAAACGATGATTTACAAGTGGCATAGTCTTTTTAATCAAGGGTAATAATCGATTGAAGACGACCTCCGACCAGGACCGCGTGTTGAGGCCACTTCTTCAAACATCGTCAAAAAAGTAGAAAAGCTTGTGCTGGAAGATGCCCGCCTAAATAAACAACAGTTTGTAGAGATGGTTGGAGTATCACCTACAACCATTTTGAATATCCTCTATCAGCATCTAGGGATGTCAAAAGTTAGTGTAAGTTGGGTGAGTACCCAGAATGCTCACGCCACTTCAAAAACAACGCGTGGAATGTTCATGGCAGTTTTTTTTACCTCTGCAGAAACAGGAAAGATGAGATGAGATTTTGAGCCGAATCGTTACTGGAGATGAAGCTTGGGTTAATTTGTATTGAGTCGAAGCAGGAGTCCATGCAGTGGCATATAAAGGTCACACAGCCCAGCCCCTAAGGAGTTCAAAGTGGAAAAATTATGGAATATATCGGAATGTATTTATTACTCAAACGTGATATTTTTTTCTTAAAAATCAACAAATTTACCTTTTCAGTATGCTAGATTTATTTTAAACGTCAAAATTATGGTTCACAATTGTGCTGTGTTAAAATTTATGTATCAGAGTAGGAGTTAGAAATTGGTTGAAAGCAGCCAAGTTTAATGCGTGCACTGAGAATAATATGTATTGTGTCGATGTATGACAAGATAATAAATGCACTAGGGAAGAATGTCAGTAAAAACTGACGTGTAAGAATGAAAAATAATACGTTGGGATGGTTAAGCCATGTTGAACGGGTCGATGATGTAAGACTCTTTGAACAAATTTACGATACAAACGTGAGTGGGAATCGTGATGGAAGCGAACCAAGAAAAGTATGGGTTAACAAAGATAATGAGATAATGAAAGGTTAGGGAGGAGTAAGAGAAACAGTAGGAACTGTATGAAAAAATGTATGGATGTGGATGAGGCGAAGAAAGTATGATGTGATGTGTCTCTCGTTTTTCTAGCTACCCCAAGAAGAAAATTAATTACGTAATAGTATTTCTCAAAGTATTTTTTAAAACATAATCAATGGGCATTTTCTTTAAATAAAATGCTAAAGAAAAAAATAAATAAGGTGACATTCATTGAATAGATGGAGAACCGATTAAATATAATAATTTATAAATGAGTGAACCATTCCTTCTTGAACCCTCAACGACCTCGAAAACTTCAGACTATCAATATAATAATATGTTGTTACCTCTAAAAGGTCTCGATACTTGACAATGTTGAATGTTATCCCCGGAACGGGTCCACTGTATTTAAAGATTTGTCTTAATTCGAAAGAGTAACTCCGGGCATTAGTTGATTGCGGTGCCCGTACAGAGGACGGCAATTAAACCCAGAGAACCCGCCAGGTCAGCTCGCTTTCCTCCGCCCTCCGCAGACGTGATTTGGAGACTCTCGTCCCGAAAGAAATGTTCCATCTCCCATCGTACATCTCCCCTACAAGGAGACCTGCGCCAGTTATATTGACATATTTTCCGTGCTGCACTTCAATCTTGTTTGGGGGAGTTAATTTAATGATATGTGATTAATCAATCTATTTTCAATGAATTTAAGGTGCCCAGTTAATAATACAATCAAGATATTACTGGAAACAGTCTAGTATTAAATATTAATGTCGTTACCAGAAATAAATTAAATATATCGGAAATAAATTTGAGATGTTAATGTTGCTATCGAAAATAAATTTTACATGTCAATGTTGCTATCGGAAATAAATTTTAGATGTTAATGTTGGTATCGGAAATACATTTTAAATGTAAATGCCACTACCGGAAATAGATTTTTATTTTTAAATATATTTCCGATAGCGACATTAATATCTAAATTTAACAATGAAAATCTTGTATGCACGAGATTAATCTTATCATGGCCACAAATAACTCGGCAGAGGGAATTGCCTAAACCAAATTGGTATAAGGATACGTTGAAAAGCGTGGCTGAGAGACAACTTTGTGATCAACCCTATTCATCTAGCCATCGAGATTAGAGCCACATGAGTAGGCATGGACCTCACGTTTCATAATTTACACCTTGCACGTGATGAGGCAACGACACTATGATACGTCTGTCACTTGTGAATTTTGTAACCATACGAATTGTTTTTAGCAGATTGGTATCATTTTTTTTTCGTAACCGTTTTTGGGATACAGATCGTCATTTGTACCAGTCATTTGTAAGTGAACGAATAGTTACTGCCTTTATAACAGAAGGGGGTGAATATAAATAAAATGCGGTCATATTATTCTAGCCCAGGGGTCGGCAGACTTTCTAGTTAGAAGAGCCAAATGTTAAGTAAAGAGAATCTCAAAATTTTCATAGAGCCGCAACATTAATTTTCACTGTAGCTACGAGTATATACATTTTAATGATGAAAGAAAACGAGGTAAAATCAAGATTATTATTTAAAACTCAAATTCACAATGCAGTCGTAGGCTACATAGAAGAATAAAATATTACATATGAGAGTTATAAGGTTCAGTAGCTCAGTGCACTACCTATAAAACAAGAAAACCTAAATAATTAAACACTAATAAAACATAATAATAAGATTGTGCCGCTTGTGTTCGTTCATCGGCCGTGTTCATGCTCTTCTGATGAGGCTGCGGAGTGAAGGTGAAGCTGGAGTTGAAGAGTCGCACATGCCTATGGAAAGAGCCGCATGCGACTCGTGAGCCGCGGTTTGCCGACCCCCGTTCTAGCCAAAGAAAGTGTCCCAATGTTAATAATGACGTCTATTCAAACCGCTTGCCATCGCGATAAAAAGCAAATAAATGTGAAATGAATAAGTTCTTGACGAAGCTCTATTTCAATTAAGGGTCCACTGTTTATAATTTAGTGTGTGTGGGTTTAGGGAGTTTGTTTTCAGTTTTTACTCTTCCGCACGCGATCCGATCCTCAGGAGCGATAAGCGCAAGAGGCTGTTGTGTTTGTATTGTTATATTTCATATATGAACGCGAGATCTAATTAAAAGATATTCAGTAACGAGTGATGTACTTGTTATTCGACGCTTGTTGTTTTTCAGCAAAATCGTTAAATGCTACGTACGAACACGGCGATGGCGTGGCGTTTATCTTCTACGGCGAGCCAACGAATGAACTTCATAAATGTGAAATACTCGTAGATACAAAAAAAATCTTTTAAAGATTGCATAAGTAACAGTATGTTAGCATTTGAACCTTTTTTTATAAGATAAAATTGGACAAAAATAGTGGAAGTAAGAGTGGGAATGAATCATGATAGATAACTTCGATATGCTTTATATCCGATAGGAACTCCTTCGAACCATCGAAATGAAGGTACTCAGGAGTATCGCTGGTAAAACCCTTCGTGATAGAGTACGAAACACAGATATCCGAAGGATGTGCGAAGTTGAAGATATTGTCAGATGGGGACGACAGAGAAGAAGGTTCTGGAACGAACATGTATCCAGAATGGCGGAACCAAGAGCCGTAAGAATGGCCAGGGACAGTATCCCCCAAGCAAGCAGACCTCCAGGATGACCTCCCAAAAGATGGAAAGACAGCTGGCAGTCGACGTCACAACAGGGAAACAATGATGCAGGACCATAACAGGCCAACAGGCCTAAAATAAGAAGAAGACGTAAGGCGCACCAACGTCTCTCTCATACAAAAATTTGAGATAGTTGAAAGAATTTCATAAAAAATAATCAGGACTTACTTTGAGTATGCTTCCAGAAAGACTTATGAAAGTTTAAAGAAGCTGGTGATCACTGGGACAGTTGAGGTGAAATGGTAAATAAAATAAAGAAGTTAAGATCTTCTTTAAGCGCTGCATTCAACATGACCCAGCAACGGGAGGAATGGAGCAAGTTACATACATAGTCGAGGACCACGACGGTCAACATTGATCACGCGATGAAGACGATAGAAGGAGAATGTCACCATAGCATATCGTTTGATATCGATAGGAAATTTATTCACGTTTCGGCTTTTTAATTTTATCGAACTCTGTAGTAGAATATTCAACAATAAACTTCTTTGTTATTCCACTAATTACATTATGTTAATGCCCGCTAGATGTGTTTCTTCTACCTTATATCCTGATGCAAAATGATGTCGGTCTGTTACATTACATTATTAGGTCCGACGAAGTGTGTGTGGTCTATTGACCCTAAGGATTTTTTAAGAGGGTGAAACCTTTTGTATTCTTCGGTTATTTATTCCTTTTTTGTTTTTACTTAAGACCTTGTAGCTCTTACGTTTTTTAATTGATTGTTTAATATAACTTTTCTGACGTTTATCTTTGATAATACTTTCTTTGAAATTATGATTTGTCTCTATAATACGGTGTGCAAATTTTGATTTTTTTTTTAATTAGACAACGCTTATGTTTTTGTATCGTAACTATGTTCCGAAGTGTCATATCAATTTATGTGCTTTCACATGCACATTCTATTTCATATTCGCCGCTTTTATGGAGATTTCCTCCCTTGACTTTGGCGTAAGGTTTTAGCCACCCCTCTTAAAAGAAATATTTGGGTCAATAGACCATACTCATTTTCGATGAAACATGACACCATTCTTACCAGAGCATCGCTCTAGCATAAACCAGGATCATTCCGCCTGAAGAAAACCTAGGGGTAGGAGGTAGATAGAAACACGTGTAGCGGGTTTAATACAAATAGTGCAATAGTTTAGTAATTAATTGTTAAATATTCGATAGAAAATCTTGATCTGACCACCTTCACTTTGTCAACCTGTGAATTTAGGATAAATTTTGTATATACTACCCTTTGCGGGGTATTCTGTACCCGGGCGGGATCGGCATGACACTGGCCCGCCCCGGTGGGAGAGTGGCGGAGCGCCGCGCGGCGATGTTTGTTTAGATTTTTCTCCGCACGATTACACGTCTCGCTGCCGAGTCACGTTGCCGGTAACTTTCCCCTAATACGGTTATCTGCCCGCCACTAAAGGGTATGCAATTTATTCCGTCTTAATTCTATTAAAGATCGTGAAAAAATATATATACCTTCTTTCTCTCTACCTGATATATCAGCGCGCCCCTCTCTTACCGGAATTTAATTCCTCACTTTTTTTTTATTAATTCTTTAAAGCCGCACCTTTAATAAAAAAAAACAAAAAATAATAGTTACATTAAAACAAAATTCAAATGAGAACAACACTCAAACTTACTTGAAAATTTATCACATTATGCAAATGAAAAACAACGAAATTGAAGAAAAAAAAACAAGCATCACAGATTCTATTTTATTTCACAATCCATGCAAATACAAATGCATTTGGCGAATTTATTGGTTTAAAGCAATTTATTTCAATCAATCAGCTTATGTGCAAGCTGTTGCATTTTAGTAAGTTTCATAATTATCACTGGTATCCACGACGAAGTCTTTAAAATAGTGTATGAAAACAATATTTGAATAACTAACCAAAATTAAAATAAAGGAAAAATATCAAGGATTTAAATATAGGGATTGTGATAGGATTTGTATGAGAGTTAAGGAACAGGAATATTTTGAGATAAATAATGCTTCTTTTAGTTAATTCTTTAAAAATAAAAATTGCAAATGCGCTTTACATCTAAAACCTGCTTTACATTCATCATATTTATTTAAAAAGCAATCATAAATCAATATTGAGATATCTAAAGGATTCCTATTTTCAACTTTCTCCCATAGCAACAATGTCCCCCCATCCACCGTGTTTCCCAATCTGATGTGATGTATTTATTAATTCATGTTTTACATAACGTGTCAACAATACGAGTAGAATACGTGATAAGTTAATTTAAAAATTATTCTCAAAATTAGATAAAATTGATCTTAAACTAACGTGAAGATACAATAAAACTTAATTAGTAATAATTACACAATAATTGTTAGTAATAATTACACAGTAATAATTACATTACACAATAATTGTTAGTAATAATTACACAGTAATAATTAGTAATAATTACACAGTAATAATTACACAATAAAATTGATCTTAAACTAACGTGAAGATACAATAAAACTGAATTAGTAATAATTACACAATAATTGTTTGTATTAATGTTATAATTATAAATTATGTATATTCAAGTTGTACATTATACATATTACCGACATTCAGCCAAGACCTGTGTAACAATGGAACGTATATTTTAGATTTAATAGGGGGAAAAGTTGTATGATTTAAATTAATGCATTCAGGTTTATTGATAGCTACATAGTATGTCCATGTATAAATGTATTCCAAAATCGTACATGTATCTCATGATAAAGAGCAAAATTTTTAATTAATGCATATAGGTTTAATGATAGCTACATAGTATGTCCATGAATAAATGTATTCCAAAATCGTACATGTATCTCAAGATAAAGAGCAAAAATTTAAATTAATGCATATAGGTTTAATGATAGCTACATAGTATGTCCATGTTTAAATGTTTTCCAAAATCGTATATGTATCTCAAGATAAAGAGCAAAAATTTAAATTAATGCATATAGATTTATTGATAGCTACATAGTATGTCCATGTATTAATGTTTTCCAAAATCGTATATGTATCTCAAGATAAAGAGCAAAATTTTAAATTAATGCATATAGATTTATTGATAGCTACATAGTATGTCCATGTATAAATGTTTTCCAAAATCGTATATGTATCTCAAGATAAAGAGCAAAAATTTAAATGAAAGCATATAGGTTTAATGATAGCTACATAGTATGTCCATGAATAAATGTATTCCAAAATCGTACATGTATCTCAAGATAAATAGCAAAAAATACATATAAATGCATTTAAAAGAGAAGCTGTCAAAATGTCGGGACTCATCTCATAATACCCTCCACCCCCGGTATCATCGCAGATATAGGCCGTGAGGACATCCGAGTTTTTTCAGCTCACACCTTTTTTCATTTAATTGTATCATCAGTGCGTTAATCCAAACTTATTTAATACGAAGACTGATGTGATTTTAATGCGCATTACTATTGATTTAAATAGTTTTTGGAACCGAGAGAGCTTATTAATGTTAAGTACGCAGACAAGTAGATATTTATATTTGGTATTACCGGTACAATGCTTACGTACAATAAGAAATCATGTATCGTTATGTTGTACATTTATTCCAATTACATGTATCAAAATGTCATCATTATTTTCGACCCAAGTTGACCCGAACATATCATTTTTGTGATTATTTTTAGACATCTATTATACTGAGAGAGTGCATCGATATTCAATGGGGCAAGTCGAGATATCATCGGGTCAAAAATAAACATTTAATGAGTGCTGTCAGTATTGATTTTTTGTACAATGATTTAATATAGCAAAATGAAAGATTTTGCTATGTTAAAAATACGAATCCGTGGCGTAGTAGGTATTCGTAGGACAAAGTCTACCATGTTGAGTTGTTCGTTTACCGTTGAAATCTAATTTATTTAAAAAAAAAAAAGTTTTTCACTTAAGATCTCTGGACCACCTTATTGATTGGCTGGAAGATATTGCCAAATGTCAATAAACCAGCTAGGTTATATTGTCTACGACAAAAGTGTAATACAGTGCAACGTGTTGTAAATAAATTAGGATACGTGTAAAGACTTGTTTTTAAGCCCATGTATTGCTTTTATTCAATATCAAAAATATTAAAAATATAGAGCGATCCAAATTATGATTAAATATAAGTTTATTTTTATAGCTGATTATCAGCTATACACCATGTTTGTATAGCTGATTGTCAGCTATACAAACATGGTGTATAGCTGACAATCTAGAATAACGTCTATCAAGTATTACATCTCGCAAATAATAACGTTATATTTATGTCAAAAATCTACGTAAAAATAAATTTATCTTAACCATTAAAGGTTTTAGAAAATAAAATCGTTTTGCCTTTGAGAGGAATTAAAAAAAAATTTCAATGAGATCAATAAATTTCTTGAATCTTCGAAAATACTATAGTTTCACTTTGTGGTGCCATTTTTTACATAAAAGGAAAAAATAAGTAAAATAAAAAACTTATTCGGAGTTTACAAATTATAATGTAAATGATTGTTCATATTTTTATATTAGCAAGACGAAAAGAAATTTTGAAAAACGAGTTAAGGAACATTTAAGATGCCTGAACAACAATAATTTTTCAGAGTTCGCTAACCACCTAATCGAAAACAACCATTCGTTCGATATTAATCGTGGTTTGAGGATTCTACATATAAACTTAGGGGGATTGCATCTTGACACTTTGGAAATTCTCGAGATTAAAAAATCTATAAAATTAAATTTAAATATCATCAATAACCAAACCAATTTTCATAATATCCCTCTGCTTAATATGTTTCCTATTTAAAATCCCCCCCCCTGTCTTAAAGATTCACTTTCACATATTTTTTTCCCCGCCCCATTCACCATTGTATTACATCTCTCCCCACTTCACTCCCCCTACCGCACCTCTTTTATATTAGGTTATTTTCACTTGTACAGAATGTATTTTAGCAACTTAGTTTATATTCACCTGACGAGGAAGACGGTGGTCTTCGAAACTAGTTGTGAACCTAAATTAAACCTGTGGTGAACACAAAAATATAAAATAAGTTTTTTATTTTACTTATTTTTTCCTTTCATGAGATCAATAAATATCAATTTACACCTTTTCCATCTTAGTTTCAGTTGCTACCAGTGCTAAAAATGTTGAAATGTTTTTGGAATACCATACGAGTATGTATGTATGTTACTATTAAAAAACGTTATGAAAATTGTCGTTTCTTTGTTCATTGATAACTACAACCAATTTGTATACTTACATACTTTCACACCATGTCCCTTTTAAGATTGATAAAGAAGACATCTCCACGCCTTTCGATCCATGCACACAGCTCTGCTCTTGCCTCGTGAACATTTATACATCTCGTCATCCCGTTTCTCATGCTCTTACTTTTCCCACAGTTAAAATTTATCCAACTACTCGTATCTCCTTCTACTATTTCTGTGTTATAATAAAAGGACAATTTTTATACGCCATTTAGAGAGCAAACTCGGCTCAAGTGCGCTCTAACTCGGTAACCTCTTCCTTATTCTTCATTTATTGCAGTCGTATGTATTTTTGTAGGATTTTCGCAACTCATTATTTCAATGTGGCCAAACATAACACCCGTCTCTAACAATTATTTCTTATCCGAACTTTCCTTATTCTATCAAACATTGTAATGCAAGATATTCTATGCATTTCTACCACATTTATTTTGCTTTTGTCACTCGCTATCAATGTTCAGACTTCGCTTCCATACATCAAGGTTGGCATTATCACAGTTCTGTGCACAATCATTTATTAAGATTTTTCGATTGATTTGTTGGATCAAACTGATTTAGTATTAAGAGTTACTTGCAGAAGCACGCCTTTCGATATCTTTCCATCTCTTGAAAACATGCTCCCCAAACAGTAATATTCCTCAACTTGTTCTAATATTTCATTGTTCACCCATCAATTCAATTCACCCATCTTTTAAATCTCCACAAGGGAGCATAGGGAGGCCACCAGTCTTCTCCATTCAGAGCGGTTTTGGGCGGTGTTGGTAATCTCACTCCACGACATTCCTAACGCTCTGACTTCCTTGTCATAGAAACGGTACACCGTGAGAGAGGGTCTTCCAGGCCGTCGGGGCCCCAATAGACAGAAAAACAGCGCTCTCCTCGGCCAACTATCATCGGGCATTCTCAGAACATGTCCCAGCCAGGACCATCGCCTCTCCCGAATTACAGAGACGGCAGCCCTCTGCCGGGTGCGCCGGCGTACAGCGTCGTTTGTTATGTGGTCATACCACCTGACTTCCAATATTCTCCTGAGACACCTGTTTTCAAAACTAAGTATCTTGCGCTCCTGAGCCTTGGTGAGATGCCAAGATTCACAGCCGTACAGGAGAATCGGGATGACACATGCGTTGAACAGGCGACATTTTGTTGTGACGCCTTCCAAATCCAGTCGCCTTCCAAATCCTATCCATGTTGTTCACCCATACATTACAATTACTTATAGAAGTACCCTTTTTCAACTATGACTTTCGACTCACTTATTGTACACACAAGGGAATTATAATGTAGCTAGTGAAAATAATAAAGATATATAAATTCTTGTTTTACTTAATTCGACAGATAAACGACTTAATTGTTCAAGCAAACATAGCCAACGTATTTCTTGATCGTCCGGTCTCAGTTCATAATTATTTGGTTCAACAAGGCAATATTTGCGTATGTATATTAAGTTTGTTGGCACATTAACACATAATGGGCATTCGCCATAACCAAGAGGGCCAAATTAGATTGTGCGACATAACCCGTATTGTATACATTATCTTTATGCTTCGATATTCTACCGTAGGCTTTTTGGTCGATGTCGTTGTGGCAATGTGTTAATTCCACTTTGTATATATATTATGCGATGGAAAAGGATTTCATGTGCATTAAGTTTGTTCCCTTTCCCTCGATTTCTGTGGATTTATATGTGCTGTTTTTATGTCTATACAATTTGATTGGAAATTTTTGATGTTCGATAATGATTGTCAGCCGTTCTGTGGATGGAAGACGTATGTACTTATTGGTTTATTACCTGCAGGCTGTTGTACTTCAGCAAGCACATATTCTGGATAGATCAAGCAAAGTTTCGATGACGAGGATATCAAAGTTCCAAGACGATCGGTAGGTTTAATGGCTGCTGCATTTTGTTGGCAGAGTTCATTTACATACCATTAATTGCTTAGTAGCCCGTATAGTTTATGATTGGCAGTATGAAAGCTGCAGAAATACGAGTATATAAATTAGATGTAAAACAGTCGAAGAGTAACAACAGTCCGGAATTGAATCCGCCAGGAATCGATCCTGGGGCGTTCACTTACTTAGCACGAATCCTAGCCCTTAGATTACAACCGCTGACAATTTGACACGCTTTACTTTTTTTGTCGACAAATCAGTGAATGATCCTTTGTAAATTTAATGTTTCCAATTTAAATGCTCTTTCTTGGTATAATGTGATTATAGTGGGATTTAATTTGTCTTCTGCTTGAGTGTGATTTTTAATTTCATGACTGCTCTATATATTCGTAGGATTCTTTATTGTTTTGTTAATTCCATCTGCTGTAAGACCGGCAAGTGTTTAATTAGGTATATGAGTGCTTTGTATATTTCACTATTAAAATTAAATATAAATTAATTTAAAAAAAATAAGCGTGGAAATAAAATAACTGTTGAACGTGATAAAATTTTCATCGATTTTTTTCATTCAGATGTTTCAAAGCCTTTTCGACAATGTTCCATTGTTCTAAAAGTATAATTTTATGATTTTAATTGACAAACTACGTGGCCTAGTTGGTAAGACGCCACTTTTCCGACCGCGGGGTTGCGGATCAGGCAATCGTACACAATGAATCGATTCTTATATGTAGCACCGTTTAGTGGTTGGAATTAGTCTTAAAGCGCTACTGTTTTGGTATTTTCTAATATACTTTTCTTTTATGCTTAGTATCGGACGTATGCGTCACATAAAACATATGATGTATTTGTTTTCCTGTTTTTTATTTGATACTTTTTATGATATGATATTTTGATGTGGTATTTTTTTATGTTCGTTGAGGTCCGTGCTGTGTCACGAAATGTTCCTTATGCGCGGCCATCGCGAGAAAGTATCAAAAGTCGGCCGGCCATGCATGCGAACACTTGCGAAAATTGTGAAGTCATGACGGCATGCACAGGCGAAAACAGGCGCTTGCGATGAGCGATTGACCGCACATAAGGAGCGCCAAAGTAATAAAATACATTCTCAGTTCACTCTGTCTACTGCCTTTTACTTGCGACCATCTACTACCTGCTAAAGAGGAATCTATTCACCCTGCTACTTTTCACTGGAAAGCATCAAGTGAGCCGAAATCTCCGAGCATCGAGCAGCAACCACCCACCTAAATCTACAGTCTTTGTACCGGTGCCGTACATGTATTTTGAAAACTTTTTATGTTTTCAGTTTTTCGACACTCGATCAGGAAAATATGTTTTATTTTGAATTCATATGACATCTTATAATTTATCTTTAATTTTCTATTCTAATAAAATATCAGGTCTGTAGATATGAAACCGGATAGAAAATACACATTTATTGTATGAAAATAGTAAAAAATATCCTATTCAAAGTATTGCCCATCGCTAGCTACACATGTTTTCCATCTCTATGGCAATTTGGCGAGCAGCATTTCGCAAGTGGTTTTTCGGTTTTCCTGCTGTCTTTCATTTAGTTCATGTTGAACCCATTTTCCCACCTTCTGGATCTTTCCCATGGCTTTCAAACGTATGGATACTGCTCGTGTCACATTTCATTGATCCGCGAGTTGTTGTTACGTCATCATCATCCAACAATTCTTGCAATTCGGCGTCTTCAAACTTTCTCGGTGGTCTTCCACGTTATTCGTTTCTCACGTCAAAATCGCCATTTTTGAATTTTTTAAACCACTCAAAGCACAGTGATTTACCAAGAGCATGCTCACCGCAAGCTTTGACAAGCATTCGATGCGATTCTGCAGCAGTTTTCTTCAAATGGTAACAGAAAATCAATGCTGTCCGCAAATCGTAGTTTCCAGGCATAAAAACAGACATGTTCAACGCTATGAAAACATATGTAGTTGTATTAAACTTGTATCGTTGTGAGTGAAAAGTCTTTGACAAATGTAAACACAATAAAAAGGCGCCAATGACGCGGTTTGACAGTCACTACATTGACAACTAGAACCATCTATGAGCAAATTACGGTTTCATATTTACAGACCTGATATACTTTCAGTGCACGCATTTCTATAGCAATACACTCTCTTGTCTATTCCACGTTCACGTTTCACTCCCATACATCAAAGTTGGCACCAAAAAATTGTTCTTAACCGATTTTGAAACTGTTCGGTTGGAGTATACCATTTCATATTTACATACCTGGTACATTGATCATTCAACTCCATATTCGCTTAACTTATAAAAGCGTTTGTTTTTTTACAAATCCATTTATTATTTATATGTATCCTTTGGGAAACAGCTGTATGAAAGTCAAGAGACATAATATTTAGAAAATATAATGATGGATTGTTTTATTTTACTCAAGTCATGTTTTATAAAAAAGTTCTGATGATTTATGTATTTATCTAGTATATAAAAACGGTGTTTTTCGATCTGCAAGCTGTTACCGTTCCTTTGTGTAGTGTATAATACTTGGACAAATTTATTGGCAGAACGTTATTAAACTTTTTTAAATACGAGTACATATAAAATTGTGTTTTGTAAATTATCGATTATAAGTCGTTAAAGGATTGTTGTCACAAATTTTATTAATTTAACGATTCGAAATAAAAAATACGAAAGAAAAAAATGCTATAACTACGATGTCATACTGATAAATTCCGTTGCCTAGTTGGTTAGACGACTGCCTCCCAACACCATTGGAAATCAGATTTTATTTATAACAGCCTGGTTTTCATTTTAGTTCCGTTGCCTAGTTGGTTAGACGACTGCCTCCCAACACCATTGGAAATCAGATTTTATTTATAACAGCCTGGTTTTCATTTAAGTTCCGTTGCCTAGTTGGTTAAACGACTGCCTCCCAACACCATTGGAAATCAGATTTTAATTATAACAGCCTGGTTTTCATTTAAGTTCCGTTGCCTAGTTGGTTAGACGACTGCCTCCCAACACCATTGGAAATCAGATTTTATTTATAACAGCCTCGTTTTCATTTAAGGCCTCTTGAACATCGATTGGTCGGGAGAGATTGCCACTTGTTAATAATCCCAACAGATTGTATACAACGAAAGTGTAATACAACACAATGTGAAAGTCAAGTTTGCTAAATATAAGTTTAATAAGTAAGATAAATGACCTAAATAATTAAGTGATTAGGCATTTTTATTTTTGAAATTAGTTTCATCTAAAATGCAGTTTTCATTGGTATTCTCAAAATGCACATATCTTCGCATAAAACATGCAAAACGGATACAATCTTGACTGTGAAAATATTAATCTCACAAAATCAATGGCGTTTTGGTAAAGAGGTACAAGTCATCAATTACTTATTTGTCAGTTTGAAATACATACCTCAGGTAAATTTTAAAGGTAAATTTTGAATACATAAATAATTTATGTATTCAAAGTTTTTCCTTTAAAATTTACCTGAGGTCTGTATTTCAGGAATACAAGTGCTGCAAAACTTCAAACTGACAAATAAGTAATTGATGACTTGTACCTCTGTACCAAAACGCCATTGAAATGTGTGTTTCATGTTTAACTTCTGCCGTAAAAAGTCATCCTCAACTGATTTATGCAAAGTTTCGTTACGTTTTTACAAATACCTCAAAACAGTTTTATTTTTTTTTTCATTAATTTATACTTAAAATGAATCATTAATTTAATTCTGTGTTCGGATCTTCAATTACTCGTATTATTATAATTATGCTACGTGTTTCCAGTAGAAGGTAACAGAGATCGTCCTATCATTCGCTTCAATCAGGTCCTTCTGCCCAGAGCATGTAGTCCCAATGTTCAGACAAACTAAGATGGGTTATGAGCCTGTGTATCACCACAGTCACATTCAATGCTACTTTAGTTCAAGAAACCCCATCTTTACATCTTGGCCACCCTTAAATTTTGTTAAGTATGATTACTACATCTGTCGACCCAGATATGGAGGTGAAGTGCATGATTGAAGCAGCCCGTAGTTCATTCAACAAAATGAGATCAATATTCTGCAATGATAAATTGAATCTGAAACTAAGGCAGAGAATGTTGAAGTGCTATGTTTGGTCTATTCTGTTGTATGGCTCGAAACATGGACGCTGAAGGTTCATACTATGAATCGGTTGAAAGTTGCACAGGAGAATGCTTCGTATACCGTGGACTGATATGATCACCAATTCGGAGGTCTTGAGGAGAGCTAATTGCCGTAGACAGCTGCTGACAGATATTAAGGTCCGCAAGATATCCTATCTGGGTCACATTTTACGTGGAGAGAAGTACGAAATCCTCCAGTTGATACTGATGGGCAAGATCGAGGGGCAGCGTGGTCCTGGTAGAAGGCAAACATCTTGGCTGCGCAATATAAGAGACTGGACGGGGATGTGGCGTGTGGAGGACCTGTTCCGCGTTGCTCAGGATAGAGAGGCCTGTGCGAACGTTGGGGGGACCTGATAGGGCACGACAAGAAGAAAGAAGAAATGGAAACCGAATTTAAAATGGGCTTGATCAGAAAACATCTACCAATCAAAATCTCACGATGTCAAGACTTAAACTGTATACGTCTGTATTGAGTATGAACGAAATGTCTACATTGCCATGCCATTGCAACGTGTTTATTTTAATGTTCGATGCTGATTTCGGTTTTCAAACATAAAGTAACATGCACTAGAAAGAGACGGGAGACAAGTCCGGCGGGGCGGTGGAACTGTGGCTCGTCGTGGGGAAACGACCAGCGGGGTCAGAGGGCAGCGGAGCGGGGTACTGACACTGGATACTGCCTGTGCCCGTACCCGTGCCGCTTGCCGGTTTTCAAGTTCTCCTTAACAATTTCTTATTTCCACAGTTTCTCGACAACAGCAAGCAACACGGAGGAATCTGCCGTGGATGTTTTTCGCAGATACAGAATTCTTGAATCTGTTTATTAAATTAAAACGGTCGTGAAATGTGGTGTTAACTTTAATTTATTTTTACGGAAATACATTTATAAATCAGGTGGCGATTTTTCACTGCATAAAACACTGACTTATCCGCGTTTACTTCATTATCGATGGTCTAGTACATATGTTATATCATGTAACAATCAAGATAAACGATCTAACATCATTCGCAGGAAGATTAAGGAAAACACTTGAAGGATTACAATGTAATGGGATTTAATGAGGGATCCACTTATTTAGCGCGGTAGTACACGAGTTCGTGTAGTTCTTAGAATAACAGCTATCAAACAAATTATGTAAGTTTTTTATTTCATTTGTAGGTTTATAAAGAAATCGAATATATAATATGATTTAATGGTAATTGTACCATCTTTATCTTATTTGTAGGTTTGTAAAGAAATCGAATATATAATATGATTTAATGGTAATTGTACCATTTTTATCTTATTTGTAGGTTTGTAAAGAAATCGAATATATAGTATGATTTAATGGTAATTGTACCATCTTTATCTTATTTGGTGGTTTGTAAACAAATCGAATATATTAGGTGTACCGGAAAAGAATGTCGTTTTTTTTGTTATCGGTTTTGAGTGGTCAGTTGTGCTTCGGCAGTCGAACTTTTACAACGTGTTCTGTGTTGTTTCTCTGACTACGTATACCTGGAGTGTATTAGGACTTTTAAACAAAAACATTAACAACCCTATATACAATGGAGAGCTTTGTACCGAATGAGGAATTTATTCGAAATATTATGCTTTACCATTTAATGAAGAAAGAAAGTGCAACATGTGCTTTAAAAAATATTTGTGATTTACTGGGAGATATTTTGAATATTCGTAAATGCCAGAGGTGGTTTAAACAATTTAAATCCGACAATTTTGATCTAAAAAATAACCCTGGAAGTGGTCGACTTGTTAAAGTGGATAGCGATGTTTTAACTGAGCTGATTCAGCAAAATCCAACTTCAACGATTCAAGAACTCGCGGAGCAGCTCGGATGTTCATGGTCAAGCGTGCAAGAGCATATCAAAAAAACGGCAAGACATGGAAACAAGGAAAATGGATACGTCATGAATTAAGTGAAGAGAATCTCGGTGAGCGTATAAACGCGTGCACTGAGTAATTGGAATTAAATACCAAAACTCCATTTCTACTACATCTTGTAACTGGTGACGAAAAATGGGTGATGTATTCAAACCAAAGACGCAAGAAACAATGGCTTTCAAAGGGCCAGGTACCAAAACCCACCCCTAAGCCCGGGCTCACTGCAAAAAAAGTTATTTTGTCTGTTTGGTGGGACTGCAAGAGAATAATTTATTTCGAAACATTAAAACCCGCACAGACAATTAACGCCCAAGTGTATTGTGATCAACAAGAGCATTTAGATGCAGAAATAATAAAAAAAAAGACCTGCACTGGCTCATTGTGGACAAGTGTTTTTACAGCACGATAATGCACGACCGCATAACTCAAAAATTACGAAAGAAAAAATTAAAGCCCTAGGTTGGACAACTGTACGTCACCCACCATATTCACCGGATCTTGCTCCATCGGATTACCATTTGTTCCGGTCAATGCAACACTTTTTAAACGGAAAATAATACAAAAATTATGAGGATGTCAAAAAAGGCATATCTGAGTATTTTGCATCGAAACCAGCTGAATTTTAAGAACGCGGTATTAAAAAATTGACTGAGAGGTGGAAGGAGGTTATATCAAACGATGGCAATTATATTTTGAACTAAGTTTTAATAAATAAATACATTAAATGCACCAAATTGTTTTACTGAAAAAACGACATTCTTTTCCGGTACACCTAATATAATATGATTTAATGGTAATTGTACCATCTTTATCTTATTTGTAGGTTTGTAAAGAAATCGAATATACTCGTATAATATGCTTTAATGGCAATTGTACCATATTTATCTTATTTTTACAAATATGTGTGAACAATCCAATTATTTTTATTTAGAACAGGTTTTTTTTATTCTTTTATAAGAGTATCGTGCTCATAAGGTCTAGTTCACGTTATTATTTTCATAACCGTTTATAATAAATGTATAATTTGAACTAGAAATTGTTATTTTAGCGGTCTTCGCTTAAATACGAGTACTTTGATTGTAGACATATTTTGTGTAATTACGGAGTATTATTGTTTTTTCTTATGTACCTTTATTCCCTGTTTTGCATTGTACCATACTGCATACAGGCTGTATTTAAAAAATCTTAATTAATTTATAGAAAATTTGTTTGCGCATCGTTGTCCGCAACATTTTATCATCATAAATAGTTGTTTAGTATTATCCCCATAAATGTATATGATAGCATTATTAATATTTTTATTGAATATATGTTAATATCTATTTTTTTCAATATGAACAATTAACAATTATTCCTTGTATTTTTTATATCGTGTATGGTATACCTTTAGTTTATTTTGTTATGCGATTTTATGTTAAACTTTTATTTAAAGAACATTATTTTTAATATAACAGTTTTTATCGTCATATGTAAGGAATATGTGTGTATCCTTGGTTAAGGAAAATGTAAAACTCTCCACAGGGATGCGGTTAAAGCGAGAGTATTTTGATAGGCTTTACACTACGTAAATTAGAATTTTCACCGACTTTTAGTGTTTCCTTGGTGTTTTTAATTTAAGCCCGTAACATGAAATAATATTCTATTTAGTGCTGCTCGCAGACATAACCCGGCTAATATGGACAGAATTTGTACACAGCACGGCTACGAAGCTTGCTCGTAAAGTTTAACATAAACTGCTGCGAGGTGTTTGCTTATAGAAGAGGAAAAAAAGAAAGAGCAAAACGAAATTGATTTCGTATTAATTCAATATTGTAATTTATTTTTATCTAACACTGTTTATTCCACTTTTTTGTGACGGTATAACCCTACCAGTTTCAAGGCTTTCACCTCATCTTCAGGGGAGCGCAAACAAGACTAAATGCTGTTCGAAATGGTACCGATATACACGCTTCAACGGTTGGGGGCTGAGGGATGAGGGAGGCATGATCCGAACATCTGTTGAACTGTTATTTCCCAAAAATCTCTCCGCTCTTGGCCGAAATTGTCCCATGCCTTATTCCGTTCTTTAATCATGACAAACAATGGCTTAATGCAATACAATTAATTTATGGAAAATTTGTTTGCGCATCGTTGTCCGTAACATCCTCCGTAACGCCTCCCTCATCCCTCAGCCCCCAACCGTTGAAGCGTGTATATCGGTACCAGTTCGAACAGCATTTAGTCTTGTTAGGGGAAAGCCTTGAAACCGGTAGGGTTATACCGTCACAAAAAAGTGGAATAAACAGTGTTTGATAAAAATAAATTACAATGTCTTTAAACCTCCACAACGTTAACGCCTTAACTATAAACAACATAATTAATTCAATATGTTGTGCATAACGCAAACCATCTCACTTTAAGGCTAAACTTAGTTTTTTTATAATTTTTAATTCCACGTCCGTGAGTTTATATTGCGATTAAAAATTAAATCTTTTAATTCGCATAAATTTTCCTTTTATTTAACATACAAGTTGTGTTACCTCATTTCAAGGGTTAAAATCAAACGGGTTTATAATATAGTATCCCAAACATACTCAAGAAAAAATAACTTTCGAATGACGTTGTTAATTGTAATACAGCACAACTTTCGTTGTGTACAGTGCAATCTGGCAAGTTTATTGCTATTTGGTAATTTCTTCTTCCAACCAGAAAGGTATTTAACCCTACAATGCGCGATTTTTTTTTGTTTTTATATATTTATATTTAAAAAAAAAAGAGTATGGTTCATATATGAATCACTGCGTATTTGTAAATTAATTATATGATATAATGATATAAATGAAATTATATATTTTACTTCACTTATTTTACACATATGTACTAAAGAATAAAAGATATAAAAAAATATACTTTCCTTGATCATCAATTATAAAGTAATTTAATTTCAAACTGGAACAACTCACAAAAGTCATCTACGCGCAACAGGTCAAACTTCAACTGCCAAATTGACCGGTAAAACAGTTTTCTATTAAACGTATGTGGTTTTAAAGCATGGAAATTATTGTATCATATTAATAACAGCGTATGAGTCGTTGTTTATACCACTCAACACAAAAATATTTAGAAAAACTTTGGTTGATTCACATGTGCATCATTGCGCACTGTAGGGTTAAATAAGCCTTTAGTGATACCTGATTGGAACCATTTAGAAACAATTTGGCGGTATCAACTTGAAACGAGTACCGATTGTGTTACTACCACATATCTGAAGATCTACAAAGATTTCTTTTGTACAATACGAGTAGTTCGTGTTCCCTTGGTAACATATCTGCGTATATCATACTAAATGTGTTTTTTTCTAAACATATGTAGATTCGAGGAAGTGCCCAATCTCACACTTTCTTTTCATTCAGGCCACAGTCACCAGCTTCCTATTAATTTTTTTCCTGTATATAAAATCTGTCAATAAAGTAAGTTTGATTCACTTGATGAGAGTGCATTCTAAACGGCGCTATATAAATTATCCTTTTTTATTATTATTTTGTGTATATGTATTTTTAAGAGCCTCTACCTCTAGTTAATAGCCAAACAACATGAACGTTCTTTCACAAAGAGTATTGTTTTCGATGCACGCATTGTGCACCTTTCTATTGAACTCTTAGTTTTAGGCCGCGAAAAAAATCTCGTGTTCTCCCACTACGGACCCGCCCGCTAAGATCATCTCCGCGTGACTATCCACTTCTGTTGTACCCCGCGCTCTTGCGAGCCTTCTAGATTTCAGCCCCCAGTCCGTGGCTCATTTCTCTTGACCCTCTGTTGACGTCGCGCCCTTCGGAACCCCTGTGAGCTGGGACGACACAACAAAGTGAACATAA
Organism: Odontocerum albicorne; assembly: GCA_949825065.1. Classification (NCBI taxonomy): domain Eukaryota; kingdom Metazoa; phylum Arthropoda; class Insecta; order Trichoptera; family Odontoceridae; genus Odontocerum; species Odontocerum albicorne. Next base: position 5,817,368 of record OX463839.1, read on the forward strand.
TATGTTTTTCATACTCAAGATATAAACTATTTCAACAAGTTCATAATCACCGAAAACATGTTATATTTGTTGACAAGACGTTATATCACACTATTTATATTATTGACGCTATTTAATTTATGGTTCCATATAAAAGATGTGACATTTTTTATATTTTGAAGTCAGCATAGTCTTTGGTGGATGATCTTAAATAAATATAATTCTAGCGCGTGCTTTACAAAAATGCGATTTTTAGATCGTGTCTAACAGCAAGTATATAAATATCATATATTAATCTATCATAGTGTTATTAAAAATTTGCAACCGTTTTTCCTGTCAGAAATCATTACTATTGGTGAGTTCAAACAAGTTTGTTGTTGCTGACAGTGATAATGCAAATTGGACTTTTGTGATATCGACATAATTCCTTTGAAAAAGCGTTATAGTATCAGGGCACTCGAAAAATGTCAGCAGAGGCACTCAGGCAAATAATGAAGATTCAATTTAAACTCACTGAATGAGTCACGGTGGCCAGCGCAGGAAACATAAGGATGGGCTACATGAAACGCTTAAAAACATTAATGCTCAGCACAACTGGGAGCAAACAGCAGCAGATGGAGCCAAATGTCATGGAAAATCAGGGACCCAATAGAAATAGAAGACGCAGACAAGCTAAGCTGCAGGTAATTAAGTTCCTCACCCTTTGTGCAACAGGGTATGCCTATCACAAATTGGTTTACATAGCCATCTCCGGTGGCACCAACGTCAGTTATCCAGATCATCTATTTTGTATTGTGCCTTCGGTTATACTCGTCACGGGTTATGGGCATTCATAGAATGTATCCAGTTCTTAGACTTTTTGACTTAGATTGTGAACTACTAGGCTTAATAACTTTGAATATCTTGTTATGATTTCCTTCTGTGCCTCTCTTTTGAGATTAATGGGTACATCGGCTTTCCCCAAGAGTGTTCAAAGCAGTCCATAATTCTTGATATCACTACCACGAATAAAATAACTTGACACATCGATACTTGGCGTATTCAGGGATAAATTATTAATCCCCGTGTCAGTAAAACTTGCAGCCGCGTTTGTTTTTATAAGGATTCATCACTTATACGTCTTAAGGATGATCATGGGAAATTGAGGGCTATTTCATTAGTTGTGACCATTTTTTATAACATAAAGATAATTCACAATTGACAATATTCTTGACTGTGGTCGCGCAGTTTTCGTTTTACTTATAATTTCAATTATATTGTATTTTTAACTCATTTATACTCATACAAAACAAACTAGATTATTGTATTGTATTACATTTTTGTTGTGTACAGTACACATCCTGGTGAATTTATTGCCATGTGGCACTCTCTTCCAATAGACCCGTTTTTTTAAAGACGCCTTTAATGAAATCCAGATGACCGGAATCTTTTTTTTTTTTTTTTTTAATATTCGGGGTTCCAGCAAGTATTGAACCCACAACCTCCGGGCTGGGAGACAGTTGTATTACCAACAAGGCATCTGAGGCCGATTATTTCGGTTTCTATTGAAAATTATATATTATATTCAGTTTAATGTGAATATTGATAAACGCAAACTTAACATACTCGTATGTTATTGAAGTCATGACTGGGTCTGAATCAACCTATTGTTTTATTTTTTTAAATATTAAACATTGACATAAAGGAAAGAAAACGAGAATTACATATTGTAATAATTTAACAATAGCTTGTCCTAACGTTTACATTCATAATAAGTTCTAAATGCGGACCTTGCATTATCTGAAGATCGCCAGATCATGCAGTGCAGTTGAGTTCAGGGTTTTTCGTTGAGCGGGGGGGGCAGAGGTCTGGCCTTCCAATGTTGGCGCCGCTGTCAGCTAATACCCGCGCTCTCCCACGGCCTCGATTTCTCCAGGGTGGTTTCCTTCTTTGGATGTCTTCTTGTATAGCCGTGAAGTTATGTCCACCCATCGTCGTTTGTACCTAGTCGATAATATTCGTGATGTGTCATTGGGTTATTGATGAAGTTTCGTATATATTTCGTTAAGTGAAAATCTGTTATGGATTTATATATATTATGTTATGTAACATTAAAAAATACGATCTTCGTGACCTAGTTTGTGACACGCCTGACTTCCAAGGAGTTGTGGATGTGATTCCCGGTGGTTCCTAATATTTTTTTAACGGATTCCAGTCTTCATTTCACTTTAGGCATACTACCTTGATCAAAAAGTTTTAGGACTTTATTCATAAAATCGAAAATACAAGTTTATTAATCAAAATCGATATGGCCCCCTTCAAAGTACTCCCCATCGACTGCAACGCACTTACGCCAGCGCTTGATCCAATCGTCGAAACACCGCTGGCACTCAATTTTCGGTATGCCCATCGATTTTTTCATGACATCCTCTTTTTCATAAATCCGTTTTTCACACAAAATTTAATGCAAACTCGTTGATGCACAGTTGATGCCATTTTCAAACTTGTAAAAAATTGAAAACACGCACAAAGGTAGATGTACTCAGTACAGCGTAACTTTTACAAGTGTCAAGCTATGACGCTGAAATTTGGAGGGAAGTGTCAATGATAGATGTGGTAACCTAACAAAAATAAAATAATTCCAATCGGGTGACTGACAGCGCCACACGGTGGCCGGTCTTAAAACTTTTTGATCAAGGTAGTATGTTACATCTTTCTAGTTGGTTGAATAAAATTACCATATGAGAATATTCCCGCCAGGTTGTATTGTATACTACGAAAGAGTTATACTTTGTCAGGTAAGATTATATTGGATTGTATTTTTTTAGAATCTAATAATCGATTTTTTTATTTTCTGTACAATAACCACTTATTAATTTCCGTGCACCTTCCTTAAATTTCCACCGAATTGCTTAGTTGAAAAGTGTCTTTGGAAATGAAAGGTTTAACTATAATATAATTTTTGTATCTTAAATTTTTGCGTATCTGTTTCAAATATATCACTAGGTTGTAAACATCAAACAGAAGGGATGCGATCATAAATGTTTATCCTAGGTCGTATTCAATATGAGTTTATTTGGGGTGAAAATAGACATGACATCAAAAATAAACGGTGCCTGGCGCGCCATTAAGCGTTAATCCTTTATAATTTATTGGCTAGTAGTGAAGAGGAGCGGCACTAAACCCCGCTAAATATATCCTCCTGCTCTTTGCATCCTGCCGTACGGGGCGAGGGTGGGCTGTCTGATTATATTCAGAAACCCGTGTTGCGACAGTTCCTCCCTCCCTCTGTCTCGCTCTAGTGCTCAGCTTTACTATGGACTTGTACAGCGGTACCAAACCGTTGAATTTCGTTTAAGATCATTCATATATATTTTTTAATTTCGTTCTGACTGCAATTATGATTTACTCCTTTTTCATTGAATGGACATGAATGGTATGTGTATATTGTTATTCGAACAATAAAATATCTACGGGAAAGAGAGCGGCAATAAATATAGGTCTAGAAGTGAAGTCATTGGAAGCGTGAAAGGTCAACTGATAGACACAGCAGGTCTACCCTTAAAAACTGGTTTTCGAACTGTTGGGTGCAGGGATGAATGGAGGGAAAATGACAAGGGCTATCAGTCGCAAACTGTACGACAGAAAGGATGGAATCACCATAAAATAAAATGATTTATTACTGTGGTTTAAATAAACGAAGTATTATAATATGTTGTGTGATTAACGCTGTTTTTTTTTTAATTATTCACTTCTAGGATCAGACTTTTATGTTATCTGCTAGTTGTAACGATCCCTATTTATATTTTTATATGCATTTAACTTTCATTTTCGTTGAATATTTAAGAAACCGATTGTGGTAAGAGGGGGAGGCGGAACAGTTAAGGATATTATACAATAGAGACAGTATGTGAATCTTGCGTCTATTTATCACGTTCAACCATTTCAACTCCTGGTGCGAAGTGATGTGATCATATGTACTTTCTCACGTTAAAAATAAATCTTAATCAAACATTTTGAAGATGCTGTAAGTTGTCCAGCTGGACCTCTGTAATATCCAAATAACAGACGTCTGCATAGTCCTTGAATGATTATATTATTTTTGATTAATTTATAAGAAATTAGAAGAAACATCCATCTCATTTGTATGGGTTTTTTAAAGACGTAATGTAACCATGAAAACCTATGATTTAACTTGTCTGATATTTTTGCATATTGTAGATGGATTCATCTACAGTTATTTGATATGTTAAATTTAAAAACAAACAATTCCGGTTTAATGTTTTTTGCATACGAGGCATATCCAGAAACTAAGTGTACTGAATTTTTGTAGGTTACAATTTTTTTTATTTAAACAAAAAAATTACGTGGTTACCGTAGTACATATGTAAGCTATTTTTCGACATAGTCGCCATTCCTCTCAATGCAGGTGGTGAAGCGGGGTATCAACTTTTTGATGCCTTCCTCGAAGTAGTTTCCCGCCAACCTCTCCGTCCACTTCTCCACCTCTTACTTTAGTGTGCAACCCAAGTTTCATCTCCAGTAACGATGGAGCGGAGAAATTCATCTCCATGGAGTTTGCAGCGCCTCAAAAACTCTTGCCCGGCCTCCACTCGATTCAACTTGGCGGGAGATGGGGTTGACATTTTTCACGAAACGTGTTGTCGCGTCGACACTTCTCAACGTACTGACCTCGAACCGGTCTCGTTGCGGAGGGGAAGGGTCAGGCTACACGGAAGTGTAGCCAACATGTCGAAAATAAAATCCATCCGGTCGTGAGAGCCTTAGTACACTTACTTTCTGGATACGCCTCGTATATGCTTCCAAATTTATTTGTGAAATGTTGACACAACTAATTGTATTTATAAATCATATTTTATTTCGAAAGTAATTTTTTCACAATAATTTTTACAATTCATATAATTTTCTGAAAAAAATATCAAAAAACTTTGTATATCTTGTGTTATTAATCACAATTATATTATCCATAAGAAATAAAGGTTTTATAAATTAATATGAAGTGAAGAGTAATATTGAGAAAAGGTAAAGCTCTCCTTACTGTCGGATCAATCATTCATCTCCACGGCGTGACGGCATTTTTACGGCCCGTAGCGGCCCATGACAGCTAACATAAATAACGGACCATGCACACTAACCACCCGCCACCCGCCAGCTCTTCCTCCTCCTGTTAGTTATCCATTGATCATATCCGCCCCCCTGGAAATATAGAGAATTCGGAAAACTATGGACATATTTCGATTGCCGATTTTTTACCTACGTTTCTCATCTCTCAAGGATCATTTTCAACCAAACCAAATGCAGATTGCGAAGACGTGTACGATATGTGAATGTGTCATCTTAACTGAAAGGCACTACTACCTCAGTGACCTTGACTTCCACCCGGGTGTTTCTTAAACCCTTTAAAAAAGTTCCCAGTCTGGTAACATCTTCAACCAAACCAAAGGCAGATTCCGAAGACGTGTACGATATGTGAATGTGTCATTTTTACTAAAAGGCACTACTAGCTCCGTGACCTAGACGCTTGACTTCCACCTGGGGGTTTCTTGAACTCCTTAAAAAAGTTCCCAATCTGGTAACATCTTCAACCAAACCAAAGGCAGATTCCGAAGACGTGTACGATATGTGAATGTGTCATTTTTACTAAAAGGCACTACTAGCTCCGTGACCTAGACGCTTGACTTCCACCTGGGGGTTTCTTGAACTCCTTAAAAAAGTTCCCAATCTGGTAACATCTTCAACCTAACCAAAGGCAGATTCCGAAGACGTGTACGATATGTGAATGTGTCATTTTTACTAAAAGGCACTACTAGCTCCGTGACCTAGACGCTTGACTTCCACCTGGGGGTTTCTTGAACTCCTTAAAAAAGTTTCCAATCTGGTATCATCTTCAACCAAACCAAAGGCAGATTCCGAAGACGTGAACGATATGTGAATGTGTCATTTTTACTAAAAGGCACTACTAGCTCCGTGACCTAGACGCTTGACTTCCACCTGGGGGTTTCTTGAACTCCTTAAAAAAGTTCCCAATCTGGTATCATCTTCAACCAAACCAAAGGCAGATTCCGAAGACGTGTACGATATGTAAATGTGTCATAAAAGCACTACTATCTCCATGACCTAGACGCTTGACTTCTTTTCTTGAACCCCTTAAAAAGTTCCCAATCTGGTTACAATACTCAAAAGCACTAGATGTGTGCTAGTTGGTGTTTTTATAACGTACCGTGAGTTCCGTGCTTGCTACTCAAGTTGTTCTTAACCCCCAAGGCTCAATGAATAGGTCGAAGAGAATGTAATCTCCCGGCCAATCTCTTCGATGTGTTCGAATTACCAATTCGAATGTATTATATGTTATCATACGAATAAATAACTATTATAAAACAAATATTAAGTTTTCGACCACACTGTAATACTTAAAAGTGTGGATTGAGATGTAATCGTGTCAAATAGATTCGCCTAAAAGATTTGGAGGTTTTGAAAAAAGTATATGAGGAATCTTGAAGTAAACATTTTGTACCGCGATATTACGTGACAGGTTTGACGAAATTAAAACGCGATTTCAACTGTAGAAGTTTAATCTTTGTCTTGTATTTGGGCGAAACTGCTAAAACAGTTATTGTGATTCGACTTAAAATGATTTAATAAATATTACATTTGTTTAAGGTATAAATCGTAGGCAGATATGATAGAGCGCCATATTTTCTAATCTCGACACACATTCTTCGCCTCTTCTACATTTATACACCTTTGTATTGCATTATTTCGCTGTATACAGTCTAACCTTGTTGGATGTGACAATCTATTCCAACCAAACAAAAAAAAGTTAAGTGGCCATGAGTGAAAACCAGACTGGAATTATTTTTTTAAATATATGATTTCTAGCGGAATTTGAACCCGCAACTTCCAGGTCGGGAGACAGGCTTAGCAACTTACCAACTAGGCCACGGAGATCACCTACTCATACAACAACGATTTATCCGACTTTCTACGTTTTCTTTTTTCAAAATGTCGTTCATTTGATCCAACCATACTTTCCTAATCATACTTCTACCATGCCTTCCACTCACATTTGCACTAAATATTTGCTTTGTGAGTCTTTCTTTATTCATTCGTTCTACATACCCAAACCATCTCATAGTGTGCTCTTCTTCATCTTACTCATCACAGTTCACATTCATCCCTAGTCAATTCATTTCGTATTCTGTCATAAATTGTCACCCTATGTATTATATTCAGTGCATACATTTTACAACTCTTCTCCTGCTCATTCAACGTAGACTTTTCACTCCCATACATTAACGTTGGTACAAAAGGACTGTTGTCGATCATGTTGGCAGATTTTAATACGTACGCAGTATACTCATGTATTAAATCCATTGTTGAGAAAAATATAGATTATTTACTGTTTTTCTCTTAGCATGTCGTAAAAATCGGCAAAGCACCGACAAATCAGAATACGTTCCACCTTATTAAACTCCCGGGGCGCAGCGTCCTATCGCAATGGGATCTCGCACATGGCACATAGCACCGCAGCACAGCCAGCCCGTGTGCGGGAAATTATAATATTACCCTAATAGTATCCGGTCCATACCGCAGGGAGGAGAGAGGAGGTTTCACCCTTTCGACATTGGCGTAACTTATTCTCCCTATAACGACACACTAAGACTTGACGAAAAATGGTAAAGCTAAACAATCATACTTTTTTTATAATCATATATACACATGGGATAACATATTATGAAAATTGCACACATCCTGATAATAATAATAAAAGGACAATTTTTGTAGCGCCATTTAGATTGCAGACTTTTGTCAAATGCCCTACAACTCGGGATTCGAACCCACAATTATTGTATATTAAGGGAGTGGCTGCTGCTATTAGTTAAGGTTCTTCCTGGCATCTGTATATGTTCAGAAATATATATTTGGTTTGAAAACCCTAGAAAACTTATCAAGGAATGAACTAGAAATAAAATGTTGTAGATCTGATAGTAACCACATTCGGCTTGAGATGTAGTGTAATATGTGTGAAGTGATCATATACAATCATACATTTTGATGATACCTCCGGTTAAGAGTTATCTTCAAGTGTTTCCTAAAGCTATACGCGTCACCCATAACTCTTACACTAAGAGGTAGACGTTTCTACGCCACAGGTACAGCGACGCCCTACTGAACCAGTCAATTTATTTGATGAAGACGAAATCGACCTCAAAATTCTTCTCTTCGAAGCAACTCTCTCAGACACTCAGTTGAAAGATACAATGAAGACATCCTCGACATTCTTTAAAACGTCTTGGCTCATTTTGAAAATTACAGAATTGTATAATCCATTACAAGAATGTTCCGAAAAGACAATATGTTATGCGATTTGGATGTATGAGTAGATATATTGTGTAAGCTGTTGTTACTTTTTGAGACGATGACTAAGCTGTCGTCGTCTTGACTATAAGAACTTGTATTGTGTTACACATTTATCGTATGCAAAACAACCTGGTGGTTTATAGCCAGGCGACATTATTTTCTTAACATCTAGAAATATATCCAAGAGGCATCGATTGGAAAAACCATGCCAGATTGGAATCATTTTTTAAAAGGGCACCAATGGGAATCAACACTTAACTCACATGATGGAAGACGGGCGTCTTACCAACTAGGCCACGGAGGGCTTACCACTTAGTTTCCGGCCTGAACAAATTAGAACGGGTTTGGACTGATAAATGGAAAAGTTTCGAGGTGGTCTCCGCAATGTACACCATTTCGAGAACAAAATTTCAGAATATTTTATAGTGTTGTTAAAAAATTAGTTTTATGTTCTGAAAAATGTATTGAATTGAATCACAGGGTGACTATATTAAAAATACCTTGTTTTATATTCTTGAACCGAAAACTTTAATCCTTACTACGTACCTACTATACATAGTCCTGCCATAAATACTGTTACACACATTCAGACACTCATAAAATCTAAACAATAACAGGTAGAAACCTAAAACTTTTTTTAGGTAATTCTCCACCCCTTGTGCTATTGCTATAATCAGTTAGTCACTTAACGTTGATCAGTAAACATGGAGTGGTGCGGTAAAGAAAACCGTATCGCTGTAATTGCGTTACGTAAAGTTGGAAAGACGCCTACAGACATTTTAAATTCTTTAACATCTATTCAATTGTCAGTTTGTATATCGTACTATTAATCGATTCTAAGATACTAAACGTATTAAAGATCGGCAAAAAGGGGTCGACTGCGAATCGTTAGAACTCCAGCAGTCATCAAAGCTGTGAGTAACAGAATCCGTAGAAATCCACTCCGCAAACAAAAAATCATGTCCAGGGAGATGGGTATTTCGACACAGAGTATGTCTCGTATTATCAAATCGGACCCAAATATGGGGGCTTACCGAAGAAGCACTGGACACTTGCTTACTCCATAATTGAGGGACATCAGGAAGACGAGAGCTGAACAACTGATTCACCGGTACGTAAACAATATGCATCGCAAAATCCTATTTTCCGATGAAAAAAATTTCGGTATTGAAGAAAATTATATTAAGCAAATTGATCGGGTGTACGCACATAGCTCTCGAGAGGCCACTCAAGTCATTCATAGAGTTCAGAGAGGTCATCATCCAGCATCTGTGATGGTTTAGTGGGGTGTCTCATACGAAGGGGTTACTGAGCCACATTTTTGTGCTCAGGGTGTGAAAACAAGTGCAAATTCATACCAAAATGACATTATGGAGAAGATCGTCAAGCCTCTTAATAAGATCATGTTTAATTCAGGTCATTGGATCTTTCTACAAGAATCTGCTCCAGCCCACAAGGCAAAGTCCACCCAACAATGGCTAGAAATTCATACACCAGAGTTTATTAGTGCTGAAGATCGGCCTCCTGGAAGCCCAGATTAAATCCACTGGACTACAAATTGTGTTCAGTGTTAGAGAACATGGCCTGTAGCAGACGGCATCCAAATTTGGAAAGTCTGAAACAATCATTGAAGAAAGCAGTGGCCAATTTTCCAATGGACATCGTGCGTACTGCCGTTGACGATTAGCCGTTACGTTTAAAGGCCTCTGTGAAGGCAAGGGGAGGACATTTAAAAAAAGATGTATGTTTTCATTTAAGATGATATGTGTGTGAGTCTCACAATATATTAGGTCCTTACATATGAAATTGGCGTTTTGCCGTACTGGCAACTTTGATCTCAAATATCTTCTCTTTGGTTAGGAATTCCAAATTCAAATTTATACAGCTATTTACTCAAGTATTTGTGTTTCGAAAATTATAATTCATTTGTTTTTTCCTCAATTGTTTTTTTTCTTTGCGTCACTCAGTTTACAAAATGGAAAACTTGAAATATCGCGTTATTTACGAGTACGAGTTCCACCGTGGCACCAGTGCTGCAGAAACGGCTCGAAGGATTAATGATGTGTATGGCGACGGTGCCGCAAAAGAAAACACAGTGCGTTTTTGGTTCCAACGTTTTCGTTCTGGAAATTTCGACCTGCAGAAGAAGCCCCGTGGACGGCCGGAGACCAAAGTTGATAATGAAGAATTGAAGGCTATTGTGGAAGCGGATCCATCGCAAACCACGTCCGAGTTAGCTGCAGGCTGCGGTGTTAGTGATAAAACTGTTTTAATCCACTTGAAGCAAATTGGGAAGGTGAAAAAGCTTGAAAGGTGGGTACCTCACGAATTGAGTGAAGCAAATCAACAAACGCGCGTTGACTGCTGCGTTGCATTACTCAACCGGCACAATAATGAAGGGATTTTGAATCGAATCATTACCTGTGATGAAAAGTGGATCCTGTATGATAATCGGAAGCGCTCATCGCAATGGCTGAACCCTGCCGAACCAGCCAAACCATGCCCCAAGCGAAAATTGACTCCAAAAAAGTTACTTGTGAGCGTTTGGTGGACTAGTGCTGGTGTCGTTCACTACAGCTTTCTTAAATCTGGCCAGACGATTACGGCAGATGTCTATTATCAGCAACTGCAAACCATGATGGAAAAGCTAGCTGCTAAACAACCGAGGCTGGTTAATCGCTCTAGGCCACTGCTGCTTCATGATAACGCTAGACCACACACTGCACAACAGACGGCTACCAAATTAGAAGAGCTTCAATTGGAATGTCTAAGACATCCACCGTACTCTCCGGACCTTGCCCCGACAGATTACTATTTTTTTCGAAATTTGGATAACTTCTTGCAAGGGAAAAAATTCAACTCCGATGGGGCAGTCCAAACCGACTTCAAAGATTTTATTGATTCCCGTCCGAATGGTTTTTTTAGTAAAGGGATCGATGAACTACCTATGAGATGGCAAAAGTGCATAGATAGCAATGGTCCATACTTTGATTAAATAAATATATTATATTAAGAAAAAATCAACTTTATGTTCCTCCCAAACAAAACGCCAATTTCATATGTAAGGACCTAATAATAAATCATTTGTAAGATGCACTGTTTTTTTATTATAATCTAAACACTTTGTAACATAATTTATGGCAAGATTAGGTACGTATACTTGCTATGATTCTTTGCTTTTTATTAATTTGGACGCGTGTCATTAATGTTTTTATAGTTACAGTTTCCATTTAAGTTTTATTTAACTGATTAAGTGTTCGCACGGATGTGTCAACTATTAATTGTGCTAACAGATAAACTAAGAGATGAACACTGTTAATTGGAATGTCTCACGTTCGTATTTTTATTAAATAGTTTAACAAGGTGTAAAATATGAATATAAATAAAAAGTTAGTAATTAAAATTATATTAAATGATTCTGTTGATTGATACAGACTTCCGACCAGATAATAGTCCGTTTTCATCTCAGACCTAAACGACTTGTAAACATATTTGTCTCAAGTTTGCGATGATATGCTTGGCTTATTCGTTATTTGTAATTTGAATTAGTTCAATTTGTATAGTGTATAAGTTTTTTCGCCTTCACTTCTTACAATGAAGATCGAACCGCTTTTTATCCTCTAAGGGCGTTGTGACGCCAATGAGCAAGGCGCGAGGAAATATGTCGCGTGTTTTCCCGAGGACTGCGGGTAATGATTGGATACGTGTCTTATCAATGCGGTGGCGCGGCTGCCGCTAACTCCTTCGGATTTTTATGCCAAATTTGTAGCAGGTAATGTTTGATTTGCTCACTCGCACTAGTCACCCGTGTTTGTTACCTCTCCACCGAAATATTATCATGTGTTCCCATATCCCACCCATCAACTTTTTCCTGGCTAGCAAGCTGAGTAATTTTTGTATCAAAATGTTAACAGGAAAGAATAAATTCAAGCAAATTTCCCGAATATCATTATTAATGACCTCCGTGGCCTAACTGATAAGACACTGGTCTTTCATCCTGGGGGTTACGGGCTCTATTCCTGTTGGAACCGAATTTATTTCAAAAACGGTTTCAGTCTGGTTTTCACTTAAGGGTCCTTTATTCCTTATCATGGCATTGTAACACAGGTGTTACTTTAATTTAGGGATTTCAAAAAAATATCCAGTAACTGTAACTTAATTTCAAATATGTCAACACATTCAAATACTATGGTACTATATGATACATGCGCTATTGGGTGATTTTTGTTTTATGTATTATCTACCCGTGCCTAAGGTCAGTTTCTAGGATTTTTAATGTCTTAAAACTATCGTTTCAACACCTTTTTTTTTTTAAATAAGCACGCTGTTTACCAAATATCTGGTGACAAATTGTCTTAAAAGTTATTTCACCTCAAGTCGAATGTGTAACAATCGCAAATCTGAAAATTTGCGAAGGTTTTTTTTGTAGTAAGTTTCTTCCCTTGGTAATTTTTTGTTGGATATGTTTTTCTAGACATACTTTGATGCGGGGGGTGGGAGGGGGGGGGGGTGCTAAGTCTGTAAATAATCTTAACCTTACACAAATTTTTGTTTTTTTATATTTTTAATCTATTGAACGTTGTGAAGGAATGTGCTCGCTATATATTGGGATAAGGAATGTGCTCGCTATATATTCCCGAGCTTTTGAACGTTGTGAAGGAATGTGCTCGCTACATATTGGGATAAGGAATGTGCTCGCTATATATTCCCGAGCTTTTGAACGTTGTGAAGGAATGTGCTCGCTATATATTGGGATAAGGAATGTGCTCGCTATATATTCCCGAGCTTTTGAACGTTGTGAAGGAATGTGCTCGCTATATATTGGGATAAGGAATGTGCTCGCTATATATTCCCGAGCTTTTGAACGTTGTGAAGGAATGTGCTCGCTATATATTGGGATAAGGAATGTGCTCGCTATATATTCCCGAGCTTTTGAACGTTGTGAAGGAATGTGATCGCTATATATTGGGATAAGGAATGTGCTCGCTATATATTCCCGAGCTTTTGAACGTTGTGAAGGAATGTGCTCGCTATATATTGGGATAAGGAATGTGCTCGTTATATATTCCCGAGCTTTTGAACGTTGTGAAGGAATGTGCTCGCTATATACTCGTATGTGACTACAATTCATATACTCAGCCAATTCTACGGTGGTTTGAAGGGGATCTTCATGAATAATATAGTTTAAGCGGTCCTCATCGAAGTCCACTGGTCGTCCGGAACGCTCCATGTCTTTCAGGTCGAAATTACCGTCTTTGAAACGCACAAAACCACCGACGAGCTGTCCTTTCATTCGTAGCATCTTCACCGTACACTTCGCAAATATCGCTAGCAGCTTTGGCAACTTTCTTCCCTCGATTGAACGCGAACTGAAGGAGGTGTCGAAAATGCTCACTTTCGTCTACTTGACATTCCATTTTGAAGGCTCGTAATCAAAACAAAATAATACATGTAACGTAAGCGAACACAATATCTTGTAGAGCAGAAAATTTTCTTTCGAATGACGTATAACCTTTACCATTTTGTTTTACTTTTGGTGCTTGTCTTTTAATTTGAAAAAAAAAACAGACACAATTTATGTTAACACCTAATAAATTGTCTTTTCATTATTCTTTAAATCCTTTGTAATTAATAATGGTTTAGTTAGACTCGTTAATTTGTCATAACCGGAACACGTGCGCAGTCAAGTGACCAGTGTGATTGTCCAATTACTATTTTACATGTTCCTTAGTTACTAACCATAGAGCAAAAGTATCCGTTGCTTGTGTCTCTTGTCAAGCACCCGGACAAAGGTCGATTATAACAATAACTATAATATTTATCGTTAACTGATTAGCAAATCGTGATCACATGAATAACGGTATCTTGATTAGTTATTGAACTCGGAGATAAGATATTATTATATTTAAATTGTTAATATTCAAATGGCGACATGCGCCTTATCACAGCTCGCAGCCAGGGCAGGGCGCCTTCACTTCAGTCACTGCTCGGTTTCTATTAATCATCTACACTTCTAGACTACATTACCTTAGTCGAAATACGATATGTTAACCCTTCCCTTACGGTGATAAAAATAATACGCGTGTTACGGTGTTGGCTAGTGAGCACGCAATAAAAAATTAGCGATTTTAAATCGGAAAAATAAGAACATTCATAGATAATCCCCTTAATTAATTATAATTGAAGTTAAAAATTATAATAATTGAGATTTATTTGCTGAAAACATTAAAAAACCATCTGGCAACGCTCACGGAACGGGCGTACGTCTAACCTATTTGCGAGCCTAGAAGCAACTAGTGGCGCGGAACATCAGTCGCATACCCTGGCGCATACGCCTTTCCTGGCGACGTTGAGACAGTTCAGCTCCTCGCAATTCAGTCTAGTATGCAAGAGTGAGATGCGAATATAGTGTCGCGCTTCCCGCATACTATTCACCTATCGTCAAGACGAGGCGTTCGCCGCGTTTAAATGCGAATTTGTTTTCGATCTTTACAAAACACCTCGATGTAGTCGATAAATTCTGATTATTATTAATATTATTTTTTAAATCAATGCGTAAATATATTATGGAAGAATACCTAAAATCTTAACCTTGTATTTATAATATTTATAGAGATATTGATGGTTATTAGAAGCAACGTGTAGAAGATACCCAACACAGGGAAGGAAAGGTTAAGGAAACAACATATGAGAACATTTTATGAGTTTGAGTGAGAAAGTAAAGCCGTCCGTAAATTAATTATAAAATCTATCCAACTACAGTTTTGATGTAACATACACTAATACGAGTAACATTTAAAAAAAATTGAATATTTTTATTGTTATGCGGGGCCACTATAGTAACGTTCTTTTTAGGCACTTTTTTTTTTATTAGAAAATGTTTTATATGTAGAATGCCCTTTTTTACACTTATGTTCATTTTATTTAAAACATTAAATCGATCATATAACTTCATACGGTCTCTATTGTTTAATATCATTAACTGTCCCGTCGCCCCCTCTTATCTTGTCGAAAATTTTCAGCGTCTTTCCAATAATGGATTAGCGCTACGCTCAAACAGAGATTGTCTATTGGCCTTTTCAGTTCACCGCTTCTCTTTTTTTACGTCGTCCTTTACTGTCCATGCAGTGAGACTCTGGAATTAGTTACAAACCAATATAAGACTCGTTCCGTCCTTGGTATGATTTAATAAGCGACTGAAAAAACTCTTAATTTCTAGTCAGTAAAATAACGTGTTTCATTCCTGATTTTTCTTTTTCTTTTCTCTCCACCATCCCTTCCTTTCCTTTTGATTGATGATATCTCACTTTATATGAAAAATGATGTTCGGGTGATTGTCCGTTTTGTAGGGTTCGTGGGCATTCGTGGACGTATGTGTTTATGGATTTCGTGGAGATGGATAGTCATTTGAATGATTTATGCGACCACTTAACTTGTTTAATTTATTTTTGTCTGGTTGGTTGGAAGAGATTGCCGTCTGGCAATAAACCCGCCAGATTTTATTAGCAATGAAAGTGTTAAATAAATAAATAAATTGTTCATTGAAATAGTAAATATGCATTCCCAAAATCTGTGTTCTTTGATCGGAGTCAATGGCGATCAAAGATATTTTTGCTGCTATTTTAAACTTCTTGCGTAAAATTTGACGATATATGTTTGGTGATTTACCTCCACAACGTTGTGCTTGGCACGACTATGACTATCAAAAACAGTATAATTATTTGCTTTCACTATCGTTTTGTCACTTTCATTTCGATCCTTACGCAAATCAAACAGTTCAATTCGATCCTATTGTCCCCCACGCTGTTATGGGGGACAAAATAAGTTCCCATCCAGCGCGATCTACACTAGAAGATCGATTATTTTTCACATCACGTACGGACGAAAAAGGAACTGCCCATTAGGATCTCCTCCGGTGGACACACTTGAGTGTGAAAATAATAGTAGCGACGATATACTTAAGATCAGACTTCACGGGAGAAAGAAAATGACTCGCAGCGCTGTAAATATCTTATAAAGGGACTTAAGACCTGAAGTTCAGCTTAGCAAGTTGCCAGTACGCACAGAAAATTTGGAATGCAGAAAAAACTATCATTTGACGTCACTAGATCGGAGTAGCCAGTCGGTCCGAAGATGAACCAATGTAAGATTGATTGAAATAAAACTATCCTTTGACGTCACTAGATCGGAGTAGCCAGTCGGTCCGAAGATGAACCAATGTAAGATTGATTGCAATAAAACTATCCTTTGACGTCACTAGATCGGAGTAGCCAGTCGGTCCGAAGATGAACCAATGTAAGATTGATTGAAATAAAACTATCCTTTGACGTCACTAGATCGGAGTAGCCAGTCGGTCCGAAGATGAACCAATGTAAGATTGATTGCAATAAAACTATCCTTTGACGTCACTAGATCGGAGTAGCCAGTCGGTCCGAAGATGAACCAATGTAAGATTGATTGCAATAAAACTATCCTTTGACGTCACTAGATCGGAGTAGCCAGTCGGTCCGAAGATGAACCAATGTAAGATTGATTGCAATAAAACTATCCTTTGACGTCACTAGATCGGAGTAGCCAGTCGGTCCGAAGATGAACCAATGTAAGATTGATTGGATAACCCTTCGGAAATTATTAACTCGATTACTATCGCATTATTACAAAATGTGATCTGCGAATTGATCACATTTGATCAATCAAAATACGTGATACGGATACATTCGTTACCGTTTACGATATGGTCTCAATCAAACTCATTTCGTGTATAACCACATAAACACCATAGTTTCTCTCTCCGCCGGGGCATGGTCCAAAAGCGAGAGCCAGGAGCGGGAGTATAAGTGGCATTGCAGGGCACAGGGGCACAGGCCGGGGGCGGGGGCGGAGTCCCGTTAGCGGCGGCCAGGCCGGGCGCCGTGGGAACGCGCCCGGTCACGACCCGCCCCGCGCCTGATCGCGACTCACCACCGCCACCGTGTGCCTCTGCAACTTTTCTTGCGTGACTACCTCTGAATCTACTTTTATTGCAGTGTTTCATAGCCAACTACGAAGGTACTTGCTTCCTTAGCATTTCTCTAAACGAAGAAGATTTTCAATTGTATGGTTTTATCTTAAATTCGCACTGTTCATTTTAGCAAATTTCACCTTAGCTAGCGGCTCTTCCTTATCATCCGCCAATTCAGCCATAAAAGTACAGTCAAACCTCGGGTCACGAACGCCTCTAGTCACGAACAAATCGGCTTACGAACACAATTTCCGAACAAATCTTGACTCGATCTGCGTACAATGCCTCGGCTCACGAATTAGTTGTGACGGCGCATTACGCAATTTCGCATTAGTTCTCAGGTGCGCGCGTTGTGAACATTGTCGTTGCGTTTGTTGTTCTTGATACATTTTTTTTTGCTTTTTATATATATAATATACAGTATATATAAAATATATTTTGCATTAAATTAACCCTCATTATGGCTCCCAAGAAAAATTGTTTCGGTTTGCGAACATTTCGGATCGCGAACGGAATCAAAAGAACGAATTTAATTCGTAACCCGAGGTACCACTATAAATAGGTTATAAATCAGCTGTAAATGTATGAATAAAAGTTGCTAAAAGCGCAGAATCTTAACAATAAACTGTCTCGTTAAAATGAATTCACCAAATTTCTAGATCGTTCTTTTAGAACCTGGTCTCTACCATATATGCATGGAATCGACGTATTAAAATACTGATGAAATTCAAGAGGTTTGTTGTATGTAATGTAACGAGACGCTTTTGTACAAATATCTGTTACTAAATCAGAACGTAAATACATACATACAATCGCGCTATTTCCCTGTCAGCGTAGGTAGACAGGACAGATCCCCAGACTTTCCTATATAGAAAGACATCCTTCGCCTATTCTATATCCATACAACTTCTCATACAACTCCTACGATTTCTCAGATTTTCTACGCTTTCCTTTAAAATATTAACTTGATCCAACCACACCTTCCTTGGTCTTCTTCTACCACGCATTCCACTCACATTTGCCCTATATATTTGTGTGATTAATCTTTCTTCATTCATTTGTTCTACATGCCCAAACAATCTCAGAGCGCTCTTCTTCATCTTACTCAACACATCATCCTTAAGTTCACATTCATCCCTAATCACTTCATTCCGTATTTTGTCATGCATTGTCCTCCCATTCTCATTGCACTCATTCTACGGCATTTATTCGGCCGCTTTCAGTCTTTCCCACTTCCACGTTTCACTTCCATGCATCAATGTCGGTACTAGAGTATTGTTGTGCACAGAGTTTAGCAGATTTTATACTGATCCAATAGTTTTTGCAAAGATGAAACATTGTTCCATTTAATTACAAATCGTGTCTTATGTATTTGAACCCTAAGTTAATCGAAATTGGTTTAACATAGTTCCCTTTTTCAGATATTTATAAAGTTGTTATGATGCCCATTATTACAAAGAAGACGTTTTGTTTTGAATCCATATTCATATAGTTGTTCTTTAAAAATCTATTATGATATAGTCGTATTTTATAACGATTGGATTGATAAAAGTTTGTATCTTGATGCGAGGAATGGACATACGAGTTATAGACGTGACAACAGTAATATTGCTATCCAGGAGATAAGCACGTACAAATGTTATGACGCATGTGATTGAGTGACATCAAATGGTGATCAAGGGCAATTGCTAATCCATTTAGTAGATTTAGGTAACAAGCAATGGGAACTTATTGTTATCCATCCATTCATTATCCGAGGCGCAAAGCCGTAATATCCATTTTGACAAATTAAAGCTGATTTCACAAAATACAATTCAGATATTTAACATAAGCTCAAGATGAAGACACGAGTTTCAAGATGGTTTGGAAAAGTGGAAAGATTGAATGACGAAAGAATTACCAAGAGAATATGCACGTCAGAAGTGCAAGGTGTGAGTGAAAGAGGTAGATCGAGGAGGAAAATGTGGCTGGGTCAAATGGACTAGATTTTGAAAGAAGGTAAAGTGAGAAGTATGAATAATAGAATATCGTGCATGACAAGATGTATGAATGTAGAGGATGCGAAAGTTGTGCGCTTGGATAGACAAGTTTAGAGATCTGTTCTCTCTGCCTATTCCGCAAATGACACAACGTTATCATTTGTACGTATTAATGTATATTTAACATAAATTAGTATTTGAAAAAAAAAATCCTGCGCACAATTTTTTTTAAATATTGAATAACTATTGTACTCGTATATGTGCAAAAATATCCAGCCAGTTAATTTTGCATATTATATTATTTTTTTTACTTTTTCTTGCCAGCCCATACAAATGCACAGGTAAAAAATTGGTTAGTTACTTTTTGTATTGATACGTCCGTTGATGAAAACTTACATTAAAGTTGAATAAAAATATACTTGCTGCATATTTTACTTGAGCATTATATCCCCTTTAAACCTACCTGAATGCTTTTTTTTTTCAAACAAAAAAAATATTAAAATAAAATCTCGCGAACCCGCGTTGAAAAAACTATGTATCCCAAGAAGGAAAAATACTCGATATTATGACTCTCGATACTATTATAATGAGGCTGTGTTGTAAAACTAGCGACGCTGGACATGCCCATACCGATTCCGTCATCCTGTAGCGCAACCATTCATGTTACAATATTTTCATGATTAATTTTAATTTTACAAAATTATCATTTTATTTAGTTAGATTTAGAATATTTAATTTTTATAACAAAATCACGTCGTGGACATTTTTGCTCCCGACAGGTATACACATATGATTATAACATCAGTAATAATCATTTACTTGTTCAAGTATGTATCTTTATTTAACCTATTACGAGTATATTTATAAAATAACACATTTAGGCATGGGTCAGGTATATGAACATGGTATATATTATTACTTGAAATACTTTCATGTATTTACATATGGTGTATTTATTTCTTTGAAAAATATTTGTTGACTAACCAAGCTTGTTTCATAATCTCGAAAAATATTTTCTGATTTACCAAGCTTGTTTCATAATCTCGAAAAATATTTTGTGATTAACCAAGCTTGTTTCATAATCTCGAAAAATATAATCAAGTTTTGATATGCGTTTTTTATGTGTATTGAAATTGATGATTTATACGAATATATTTTTCTTTGTGTTTTTTCCAAACAGATTTTTTTTTGTATTTTGGGGCCTCGGATTTCCTGAACTTTGGTCTCTCCGTGTTTGTATTATATGTATGGTAGACAGTATGCATGTACGTGTTGCTTTCTCATATTTTTTGTGTATAATTCATGTTATCTTTTTGTGACAAGTAGATATAGATTATCTAATTTGAGTATTACAATCGTAAATATGTTTTGAGGCTTTCGCTGTTCTGCGTATCAGTTTATAAGGTTTTTTCGGAGTGTTTCACCATGTCGTTTGGTTTATGATGGCATCATAAGACAAACCACGCGGTAAAACACTCCGAAAACCCTCATTCAACTGATATTATTGTAAATATTTTTAATGATCGTTAAATTACCGTATATTGTAATAAATAAATAGATAATTGATTACTATTGATATCACTTAGAGAATGAAAAGTTTTTTTTGTTTAATAAATGACAAATCTCAAGCAAAATAGGTTACCAACCGTATAGAATTTGTATACTACCTTGATCAAAAAGTTTTAGGACTTTATTCACAAAATCGAAAATACAAGTTTATTTATCAAAATCGATATGGTCCCCTTCAAAGTACTCCCCATCGACTGCAATGCACTTACGCCAGCGCTTGATCCAATCCTCGAAACACCGCTGGTACTCAATTTTCGGTATGTCCATCAGAGCCGTCTGCGATTTTTTCATGGCATCCTCTCGGGTGCTGTAACGCGTTCCGCGATGCGGTTTTTTAAGTCGGTTGAACAGGAAAAAGTCGTAGGGAGGGTGGATCGAAAAGAATTCCAATCGGGTGACTGACAGCGTCACACGGTGTCCGGTCCTAAAACTTTTTTTATCAAGGTAGTAGGTGTTAGGAAATAAGAATATGTGAGAAATATTGCTTTTTTTTCGTAATATATTTTTCGTGACTACGAAAATGAACACTTTTTATTAATCAATGTTAACACTAGTAAATATAGTATTTAAATCAAAATGCCTCACAACTTCCAAAATAATCATTTAGGGTACAATGTATGAATATTTTTTCTACATAAAAAACTTATATTGGATATGCATTAGATCTATAGAAACTACCAAGGTTACACAGGTTTTCTCTATTGAGAAACTTCACAGCAACTCGAGCGAATAAACAATATCTAAACGTACTTAGTGTGTCATAATGAAATCCGTAAACAGTTGGTGCGAAAACTGTAAGGGATACAATGTCAGTAACGTTTGCATTTATCGTAATATTATTTCCAGTTCAGAATTTTAACTTAAAAATAAAACACTTGTAAAAATATTTTATTACGTGCGTTAGACATAATTAAAAACTATTTATTGTGTAAATCAATTACTAAAATAATACGAATTTGTTTACCTGTCGACCCACAGTTGCCCCCTCAGCCAAATAATTTGTTTACCTGTCGACCCACAGTTGTCCCCTCAGCCAAATAATTTGTTTACCTGTCGACCCACAGTTGTCCCCTCAGCCAAATAATTGGTTTACCTGTCGACCCACAGTTGCCCCCTCAGCCAAATAATTTGTTTAACTGTCGACCCACAGTTGCCCCCTCAGTCAAATAATTTGTTTACCTGTCGACCCACAGTTTTCTCCTCAGCCAAATAATTGGTTTACCTGTCGACTCACAGTTATCCCCTCAGCCAAATAATGTGTTTACCTGTCGACCCACAGTTGTCCCCTCAGCCAAATAATGTGTTTACCTGTCGACCCACAGTTGTCCCCTCAGCCAAATAGGGGCAAATAGCACTGATGATATCAATTTGGATTGTATCCGACATTTTCGACATAATATCGACAAGTTTTGTTACTTTTTACCTTTACCGTACTCATTCATGTCTTATCGGTTGCCTCTCATTAGGTGCAAGATATTTGTAATAGAAAGTTTACAATAACATCTTTACAATTTATTGTTTGGCGTTATTTAGTAATACTGAACTTAAGAACGCTTAAACTATCCCACCCCAATGGCGTCACGGTTTCTTGAACATTTTAAGGAAAACTATTTTCTTGAAAGTCTTAACGTTCTCGTCAAAGTGACAATCCACTGTAAAAGAAATCATTGCACAAGACTACTTGGTCTTCTTGGAGATCGTTGAATAGACTTAGAGTAGGGGTTGGCTAGTTGCAAAGATTGTATTTTTTTAACGAAATTAGCATTGAATGTGATGTACAGGACACACACAACACATACTGGTTTGTCCGAACGTCAGGACTACATGCTTTGTGAAGGAACTAGTTGGTGCGAATGATAGGGCGATCTCTAATGTCTACTACACATGGCATAATTGATAATATTATAAATTATTCGGACACAGAAATTAATGACAAGACAACAGACACAAGCTTTATGGGGGGAAAAATACTTTCAAGCCTTGTTTGACTTGATAGTTCTGTTCTGCTATCAAGCAGATCATATTGTAACCCTTTCAAGCCTTGTTCGACTTGATAGTTCTGTTCTGCTATCAAGCAGATCATATTGTAACCCTTTCAAGCCTTGTTCGACTTGATAGTTCTGTTCTGCTATCAAGCAGGTCATATTGTAACCGTTTGCATAGTTCGGTCTTCGATCTTCATACTGTGGAAGAATCACTATGTACTTATTCAATATTCAAAACTGTTCACCAATTAAGACGATTGGTGAATGTGACAAATTTAACTTGACATTACCACGATCCACCTTGTTTCTCGTTCACGCTCTACTTCACCATGCTCAGCGCAATGGCTTTAGATTGTTTCTGTCTTTTTTGACTCTTTAGATATTCAGAAATTGAACAATTTGCTTACCTCCTCCATCGACCATGCGTTTTGCTTAGTATTTTTTCAATCCGTCGTGACGAAATATGTCTCGCTCCGATAAGTATTATTACAC
This sequence comes from Odontocerum albicorne, assembly GCA_949825065.1. NCBI lineage: Eukaryota > Metazoa > Arthropoda > Insecta > Trichoptera > Odontoceridae > Odontocerum > Odontocerum albicorne. Next base: position 5,840,734 of record OX463839.1, read on the forward strand.
TGCCGACGCGGCCTATCGTCGTTTTTACACAATGTTAAATTGTGTTGCTTTTCCGTCGAATCAAACGGAGTGTCATTTGGACAGCGTCATGCATGCATAAACAATACAGTATTTCAAATACAAATTTAATCGTTACAAACACTTGCGTCACATCTACTATTCTTGTGCTGCTTTGTCGATTTTTTCGTTCCCTTTAAAATTCATTAGAAATTAATATGCCTTGAATTTTCAATTATTTGATATCCTAGGTATTATACTATTATACTCAGCACTGGTCAAATAAAAATAATAATTTGTAAAACGTGTCTTTGCATTTTTTATGTAACCTTATTATTAGGCTGCATAATATTATGCTAAGCCATGAGTTCATTCCCAAGAATTCCATGAACGTCAGTAATGGAAGTTTTTTTAAATTTATGCTTACATACTTGACTAGTTTTGACGTTTTGTACGATTCGTATAAAATTCTTTAGTATCAGAGCATCTAAGATCGCTCAAAAGAGAGTTATTATTATTTTGATGAACGATCATGCTTTATTTCGTGAATCTCCGAAAAGACTATAGTTTCACTTTGTGGTGCCATTTTATCATAAAAGGAAAAAATAAGTAAAATAAAAAACTTATTTTATATTTTTGTGTTCACCACAGGTTTAATTAAGGTTCACAACTAGTTTCGAAGACCACCGTCTTCTTCGTCAGGTGAATATAAACTAAGTTGCTAAAATACATTCTGTACAAGTGTAAATAACATAATATAAAAGAGGGTAGGTAGGGGAGTGAAGTGGGGAAAGATGTAATACAATGGTGAAGGGGGCGTGGAAAAAATATGTGAAAGTGAATGTGAATCTTTAAGACGGGGGAGGATTTTAAATTGGGAACATATTAAGCAGAGGGCTATTATGAAAATTGGTCTGGTTATTGATGATATTTATACTTAATTTTATAGACTTAAGTTAACTTAGTTTATATTCACCTGACGAAGAAGACGGTGGTCTTCGAAACTAGTTGTGAACCTTAATTAAACCTGTGGTGAACACAAAAATATAAAATAAGTTTTTTATTTTACTTATTTTTCCTTTTATGATCATGCTTTAGTCTATTGATGCTTTCGTTGAGCTTATTAGTCTACAAACAATAAAAAACTATTCCGCCCGAAGAGAGCCTTGTTATAGGAGGTAGAAACACGTGTCGTAGGGGTTAATCTAATTAGTGGAATAGCAATGTTATTTATTAGTAAATCTTCAAATGTGGAGTTCCACAAAGTTAAAGACATAACCTTTGATAGAATAAAATGATATTTCTAAAATGACTGCGAAAATGGTAACAAATTTTCATTGATTGTTCAAAATAGTTTTAAAATACTAAATCTTTATCTTTTCTGCACAAAAGACAATGACTTCGGTGGTGTTGGAGTTTTTCATCAGTAGATTATCTTCTGAACAAAGGAGATTTCTGCCCTCAAATCTCTGTCATCCATCCCTATGCTCTTCGGCGTCTCCACGTAGAGGACAACTTGGCATCGTTATTTTACCCGATGATGCACTTTGGGTCTATGAAAGCAAGTAAAGAAGATAAAATCAACCTTATTTTGGAATGGCTTACTAAATTTTTATTTTTGTTACAGCCGCGAAAACCACTGCGAGATTGAACGCCGCCGGAGGAACAAGATGACCGCATACATCACGGAGCTGTCGGACATGGTGCCCACGTGCAGTGCACTGGCACGCAAGCCCGACAAGCTCACCATCCTGCGCATGGCGGTCGCGCATATGAAGGCGCTCAGAGGTCAGTCAAACTCTTTATGCTAATTCCTCCTTCCTACTGATTCCTTCCAAGTTGATCCGTTCTCAGACGACTTGCAGAGGTTAGACAAGCTCTTGCCTGAGTCTTTCTTGTTTCTATAAAAAAATAATCCTTTGTATAACCACAATTTCCTAGACCCTAGGTTGAAATCCAGGCACAGTATCATTATGACCAAGTCTCTCGAACAACCACTTACTATTGCTAGGGTGAACGAGTGGAGAGGAACACCAGGTCCCAGTGGGTGGATTTTATCTTTAGAAATATTGCCAATTGGCTCTCAATTGCCTTGGATAATGTGAAAATCAGTCTATGCGACACTTGTTACAGTGCCCGAGAAGTCCGGTGTCTTGCACCGAAGAGGACTTGATTCGTGGAACACCCAGTATTAACAAGGTGACCGAATTCTAGGCGGAAGTAATATAATGCATTTGACACGAAAAGAAGAACAATGTAAAAGAAGTATTGATCACCATGCTTCATTGTCAATTCTTCACAGAATCCTGCCATTTTGTGTTTAAGCTATTTTGCTTGCTGATATATGTTTACATATACTCGCTTTTAAGGGGTTTCACTTCTTTTCACAGCATTATATATCTTTTATTCTTAATCCATACTTAATCTGATTATTCTGATTCTCCCACGATTAATCCATTATACTGATTCTCTCACGATTTCAATATAAGATCATCGAATGTTTGTATAACTAAGATGCACATACTCGAAGAATACTTAATTTGTCATGCTTCATTACCATTACTCCAAACGAAAGGAAAATGAATAAATATACTAAACTGCAAATGTGTGTATGCCTCTGATTTTGTATTATATTTGGCGAGTGTTTTTGTGCTAAATGTATTATATTTTTGTAAATAAAAATAATCCACCGAATTAAAAGCCGTATCTTTGAAACTGTTTCAATTTTATCGTCCTTTTAATGAAGTTGATTATTTGTTAATCGAGTCAGCACTCGAGAGTTTGCATTCGTCACCGATTGCTGCCCGGATGGTCATCAGCGAGTCGCAGACAGGAACAATAGCCCCTACCATATATGATATGCGCCATGACGCGGCCACATCATTGTCCCAGCGATACGATCCATTGTGTTACACATCTTTAGATCGAAGTAGCCCGGTCTTTCTGCTCGCAATAATGATCATCCCGACTCATGCCCTGAACCATCACACAAATATAACTTTTGAGATGGATACTGTTTGTTACCACGGGAAACGGAGACCTGAGATGCACGACTCGTGTTTGTATTTCTTTATAATCTAATGATCCAAAAGCGAGTCTATAAATTCCTCGCGCGCTCTGCTCTATTCGCGGCGATTATTTTATGGGCAATATTTTTCAATCACCATCACCCGCTTTTATTGTAGTGTTGCGGTGATAAAAAATATCATGAATGGTCCAGACAAATCAATGGATGGACGATGAAAGAAGAGCTCCACAGAAAACTCTTTTATGGCATTGTTAAGTCCATTAAGATAATTATAATATGGGGACTGTTGTCATTTTAACAGGGGCTATTATTATTTTACGTACGATTGTAATACTTTCGAGTCCATTAAAATTTAAAACATTGGTTCATTTTTTTTAATATCTTTCAAAATGACAAGTGTTTAAGGCAGGGGTCGCCAACCTTTTGCATACCATGCGCCAATTTTTTCACAGACGAGTTCAGATGCGCCATACAACTCAAGCACTTTTTTTACCTTCTTACGTTCACGTTTGGGGTTGTAAAATAGGGATAGGGGTAGGATCTGCTTCGCTTAGGGGAGGAAAAGGAATAACTCAATCACGCAATTCAATTAATTAATTTACGCCATTTCAAAATACACACGTTTATTGGAACACCAATCTACAATAGTCAGAAATGATATCTTGGACGAGAGGGTGATCGCTGTCGTGGACCCCACTGATGGTGTTAAAGCTGCCGGAGAGTCTCGTTCGGTGAAGATAACTCTGGACCACAGTTGTTGCAAAACCCTGCTTCAAACTCCACGCCACGATGGCTCACTCAGAACTGACTGACCATACCGAACGCTCGCCGCTCATCCGCACGTGACTTCAAACACGCGGTGCGCGGTGTTTGCGATCGTTTGAGCGGGAACGCGCAATGGCAACACCGATAGATATATTCGTACGTTTGTAAACCCGCCTAAAGTGACAGCTCACAAGATCCATTCTAAGTGTCAGACACCGTAAAGTTGACCATTACCGAAGGCTGTATGAATTGAACTGAGAGCACTTTGATGTTGAAAATATGAAGATGAATTCAGTTATGACGCCTATTTTAAAAGAATAAATAGGAGCAAAGATGCAATGCGCCACTTGTAATCATCCAATTGACCACGTTTGGCGCATGCGCCATGGTTTGGCCACCCCTGGTTTAAGGTTACTAATACTTTTTTGTTTTATTGCTACGGAATTCTTTTTCTGGAACGCATTTCACGTTTTAATCTAAAATATTTAAAAGCTGCGTTTGAAATCAAATACGATAACACCGCGTTTGTATGTTTTGTCGATCTTACAAAGGCATTCGATAAGGTATTGTTGAATGGTGTAATTGCAATCCTTTTAGAGAAGGAAATTAAACGCACTATAGCCAAGATATCTAGAATATTAATTCAAATTGAAAAAGGAAGATCAAAATAGATGGTGAGCCATCCAAGAAAGAAGACAACCTTAACCCTTTCGTAAGGAATAAGCAGAATAAGACAAGGAGACAGCCTTAGCCCTTTACTGTTTAATGTCATAATATACAGGATAAGCTGAAGAGGTGCAAACTACTCATCGATGATTGCTTGTAGAGCAAGTGATATTGCGAACCGTCGAGGGTCACTTATATATATATATAGGGTGAGAAACTCATATTTGACAGACGTTCAACACAGATAATAAAGTCAGATAGAGCAGGAAGGGTAGGCGGTACTGACGTGACTATTTGGGCAGATACAGAATCCCATGTATAGTGATAGATACACGAGATCCTCTCAAAACATCGTATGCCAAGAAGACCGTTAAAAAGGTGGTGCTCTGCCTCCCAGGAACGATTTTCGCAACCTAACATATTCTAGATCTTTATCAAGAAGTTTAAAATATAATACTTACATATGTATGATGATCCATTACCATATGCGAAAACTGTTAAATGGTGTTTCGAAACCCATAGATATCAGTAATAATACCGACATAAACACTGTATGTTTTCCTAATAAAATAAAATAAAATAAAATAAAATAAAATAAAATAAAATAAAATAAAATAAAATAAAATAAAATAAAATAAAATAAAATAAAATAAAATAAAATAAAATAAAATAAAATAAAATAAAATAAAATAAAATAAAATAAAATAAAATAAAATAAAATAAAATAAAATAAAATAAAATAAAATAAAATAAAATAAAATAAAATAAAATAAAATAAAATAAAATAAAATAAAATAAAATAAAATAAAATAAAATAAAATAAAATAAAATAAAATAAAATAAAATAAAATAAAATAAAATAAAATAAAATAAAATAAAATAAAATAAAATAAAATAAAATCCTTCTAGTGATCACATAGACATTGGAAATTAAATCAATCAATGTTATGGAATGGACCGATACAGTTAAAATTGATGAATGACATATAGTATATACTTATTTCACTACAATCGTCGTTTTTGCTGGGCCTCGATCCCCTAGCCATTCCAACTTCAATAAAGAGCTGCTCACCTACGCCCATCATGTAATCTGCGAACGAACAATCCGATCCTAGACGAGCATATCCTCCCGCAGATGTAACAGACATGTGGATTCTGCTGAGCCGCCTAGTAATTGTTTCTCACACATCTAGATGTTGGGGCGCCTCAGTCCGAGAACAGATATCCACTTTCCACGATCTTGAGGCACCACTGCTCCCAGTTTTCAGGCACCCGCACAAAGTCAGCGACTCTCGCAGATTATTATAGCGCTTCCTCCGTCCACCAACCCTTCGCTTGCCCATTACTTCCGTGTATTCATTTATTGTGAACACTTACGTTAACATGTATTTGGACACCTTAAATTTTAAAGTGTGATTTTTTTGGATAAATTTTAATAAAGTGGCCAGTGACCAAGACATAGAAACCTTAATAGTGTTTAAGTTATTCACTTCACAGTCCATTTATTTCGACTCCGTGTCGGATCATATTGCTGGTAATTTTCCGCACACACCACTGCAACGCTTGCAGATACATATTTCATAAAATGTCGAAGATTTCGCCATCGGATGTGGCAACAATTTACGATATTTTAATGCGTTGTCTTCGCGGCCCGGTGACGCTGCGGAAAATGTCATTGCGATCACTTGAACGGAATTATAAACGTTAGATTAATAAAGCAATAAGAATTTCTCACATATCGTCAAAAATACTCACGCTCCGTTCAAGCGGAGATTGCCTGTTTCCAATTTATCGCTCTTGATTTTTCACGTCGTCCTTGACTGTCCATACTTAAGGCTCTGGTACCGTCTGCCTACTATTCACTACTAACATAGGACTCGCTCCATCGTTGGCGTATTTCAAACAGCGACTCAAAAAGCTATATTTCTCTGCAGTGACATATCTTCTGTCCTGGTTTCCCCATGACCCTTTCCAATATCCTTTTCAATCAATCTCCTAGCCGCAGATCAAATTGTCATATTTTCAATAATAATTTCGTTTTGTTAATATTGTCATATTTAGGGCTCATATCACTCTTGATTAAAAAAAAAGACGAAACCCGACGGGGAAGAGGGCACCACAGATTTTTTCAGCTCACATATTCATATATGCAAAAAACATAAATGTTTACTTTTTAATCAAATAACATCCAAGGTACATAAAGATGTTTCTTAAAAATATTTGTTTTAGACTATCTACCAATCAAATGTCAGGTTACATTGATACAAAAATACATTCAGACGTAAATATATAAATCACATAAACACCTATACATACCTGCAAGACATACATTAATTAATTATAATGAAATGATCAAATGATTCCTGTCTTGTTTTTACCTTACTTCTGTATTTTTTTTGTATACATTTCTAATGTAAAATTTTCACCAAACACTGGAAACTAAATTATTCTGGTAAGTTAGTACTCGTACATATTGTCATTTGATCAATAAATTCGCCAGTTGTACTACGAAGTGTCAAAATAAATTAATTTTCCAATCAAATAAAGTTCCGCTAAAATACGACAAGCCAAGTTTCCCTTCTACTCGGAGTAAATATTGACCGGGAGTAATAAATGTCTGGAGAAATTATTGAGTGCCCCCGTTGTCCCCCCTCCCTGCCCCCACCCGCCCCTGCCGACGACCTGTTGCCATTTCACCTTTCACCTAAGGAATTATTCTCGAGGGAAAGTATTGACCGCTTGCTACAATAATTTTAATTCGTTTTTAACTCAAAGACAGCCAATTTACATATCTAATCTATCTATACAAGTAGTATAGAAGGTATGAGAACTTTAGTAGATAGTATTGTATAAAAACTTTATTCAATTCTACTAGACCGAAAAGTGAATGCGAAAGTTAGGATAAAATGAAGTGGATATCTATTTATTATCTTATCGTACCCTAACAGGGACATGGCGTGATTGTGATGATGTCGAGAATTCGTCTACTGTATGAAATGTGTAGGTCAGTGATTGTATTTGCTGCTTGTTTTTTACTGTACAGTACAAATGTTAGAGGAAGATCAATGAGAGGTATGGTTAGATTAAGTGTATGATATTTTGAAAAAATAAATGTTAAGTCTTAGAAATCGTTTGAGTTGTATGAGGTGTATAGATGTAGAAGAGGCGAAATATTTATGTATTGCTATAGTAAAGTCTGGCGCTCTCCACTCGCTGACTACCCCGACAGAAATGGAGTAATTGTATATATGTGTTTTTTTTGACTATTTGATTGCTTGAAAGATTAAAAAAACTTTTTAATGTCCGGTGGTTCCAACCACCTGTTCGATATCTTCGTTTTTAATCAGAAAATTTTGTAATATGTTCGAAGGTTTTAAAGACTAATAGCCACTTATTCGTCGTTAAAACCTTCGAACAACCTCAAAATATTTTTTGGAGTTAATGCTTTGTTTAAATGATCGACGTTTCGACAGCGTCACAGCTTTCATCCTCAGATCAATGACAGGAAACATTAGCCAATGATATTCGGCATTGTTTTTTTATAAAGGGTGTAATAAACATAAAGAGCCTATGACTGACTAACAAATTGGCAATTTTCGTACTCTAGTATTTTTTTAAAATCAGTATATTTTATTTACCAATGTAGGGGGCGGAAGTCTTGTGTTTTAACGCTAAGTTTGTCCCACTCTTCTCTTCTGCAGCAGTTCTCGATGTCCTGCTTCGAAGCACGTGTTATTGTGGCTCTTGATCCTCCGACACGATATCTTATTGAAGTTGTTTTTCTAGGTATAACAACTCAAAACAATCGTTTTTCTTAGTACAGCAACTTTTCATAAGAATAGCAAATCAAATCGATTGTTTTTTTTTTAGGAACAACCACTCAAATTTTTTTTAGTGATAAATATTTTATATGTACTTGAAGAATATTTATAAATTTTTATGCATGAGCGCTGAAGATTTAGATCTTTTTTTAACGTAACTACACTACAATTTAAAGAATGTACATAGAACCAGAAACAAGCCTTGTATTATTTATAAAACACACTGAGAATGCGATACACAGAAATGAATGTTTCGAATTTTTACCATCGCGCCGTCATCTCGTGCCGGACGCCAAGTTTAATATTCCCCGCGCCGCGGTCGTTGGTCATTTTTGCTTAACTCTTACAATGGGAATAAAAATATGCGTTCAATTAGCTATTCAAGCCGCGATGTCATTCGTGAAAAAAAAAACTGTTAATCCATTGACAAAAGGCGCGCCATTCGGCCGTGTCGCTGGATGTACCAAAATATTGCCGCGCGAGAAATGCCACAATTTATCGAGGAACGTCTTCGCCTACCTATTCAATCGGAATAAATTGAACCCTTCTTCGTTTGTCAAATTAACATTGCAACAGATTGAAGGCACTTAAAAAGCGCTTTAATTACTATTGACACTTGCCTTACTGTGCTAAAAAAATCCTCCAGCTACGGTGCTGGACGCTAAGCGTCCAGTGAAAAATGTATATTTTAAATTAAAATTATGCAAAATCTGCTAGGTTATTTTTTGTAATTAGCTATAAAAATAATTTTATCGTGTATTAAAACGTCGAATAATCAAATAAAATATAGGTCTTGGCCACTCGCTATCCATCACAGGTGGCAAGTGTTAAGCAGCTTTAAAAAAAGTATCCTTTTTAAAGTTTTTTTGCCCTTAGCCCTTCAAAACGTCAGAGGTAGTATATTCATTATCCTCTCAGTTTTACATTTATTTGGAGTCTGCGTGACGAGTCGTCTGTTTCCATCTTACTATGTCCACGGTCATCTCTGGATTCAGGTTCAGTCTTGCTTGATACTATCCACCCGTCGCAGAGACTTGCCAATGTTTGGTGTCCTTTGTACAAGTCTATACCACTGAAATCTAGTCTGTTTAAATTTCAATGAGATTGGAGCAACTTCCAGGGTATGCACCACATACTCATTCTTTATTTTGTATTTACTCATTCTTTATTTTGTATTTATTGGTCACTACTGAAATCCGTCGCACATGCGCATTTCGATAACATGATATCTCTGTTATTGGGATTTATTTGTCCAGCAATCAATTCCATACAGACATAGTATGTGTGTATCGAGACTAAACGGACATTAAAGACATGCCCTTGGTGTATGTATACCATGCCGAAATGCTGAAGGATGATATCCCATGCAATAGTATTAAATGTGTTATTCAACAGGCCGTGCAATTTCAAGCTTCAATCTCTTGTATTTCGGTGGGATTTCTAGTTATTTTTAATGCTCACTTTAGATAAATAGTTATCTTACCATCATAAACTTCAAATAAAATAGAGTAATGTAGCCGATCTACAGGCATAAGGGCGTTGGCATGATTAAAAGTTGTTTGAAATTAAAAATCGCTTTTTTAAGGAATCTTAGCACCTCTCATAAATGAAGAACTTGCTTTTGTAGTCGTCAACCAGAGGTAGTAAGCTTAAAAAATCCTCGTGGTTTTTAAAAACCAGCCCCATTGGTTTTATAACCCTGAGTCATTATTACGTCGTAATAATCTCTTCTTCGTCACACGTGCGTACGTCAATTCTCAGGGTCGTGGTCTTCTACTATGTGTCGAACTCGGTGCACCACTTATTTACATGCCTCCCGGTCCTGGGCCATGCTGAATGTAGTGCTTAAAAAGGACACCTTCCTTTTGCTCGCCTTTCATTAACTATCACTGGTCACCAGATTCTCTAGATTTCATATTTTTTTCAGTCAACTTGCCCAAAGTACAATACGTTAGGATTCTTTTCTGCATGCTGCCGAAAGTCTATTGTTGAATGATAGAGATGTTGTTGCGCTTTGTAGTCTATGTGATACGGAGCATCCACCTCCGACACCACAATAATTCGTAATAATTTAGATATTGCTTAAATATGAGGAGGCATCATTATCGGTGCTAGTAGTTTGATGAACTGAAGAATTGTTACTCATTATTAGCATCCCGATTTTTTAAGTATTCTTCGATATAATTTCACCTGAATTTATTTCATTATATCGTGTAGCTCATGACTGGCCATCGTGACTCCCATGATAGACTTCGAAGACTTCTCTCCATCCAACCTTGCACTCCGTGACGCAAAGGGCAGTTTTTTAAGGTGATCCAGTCTTTTCTCACTTGGGCAGTCCAACGCATTGGGATTCTCACCTTTGTGCGTCGTCTTTCTATACCTTCACTAACCACAAACCTCTCCAAACTGCCACCTTGGCCACGAGCAATGTGCCCAAAAACTCGGAAGACTCGTCGAAGGCATATTGTCGACAATCTGTCGGTGATTCTCAGTTCTTCGAGAATGGAGGCGTTAGTTCGCCTTGCTGTCCATGGTATTCGTGGCATTCTTTAGTGTCGTAGCAATTTATTTAGTGGCGCTTATAAATCACCTTTAATATTGTCATAACAATGTTTTTTTTTGACGTAATACATTTTTGCGAAACAACACTATTCAAGTTTTTTTTTGTTTTCGTATCAATAACCAATCGAGCTTTTGGTCTTGACTTGATTGTACGTAACGTGCAAAACAAAAAAAAATCCATTTTTTCTTACTTTCAAATGTGAAGAAACGTAGAACTAGCGTTACGTCCTTGTGAAAGAAGACTCAACGTTTTCGAGTTTTAAATTTTTTTGCATACAAAGATTTCGTTTTATTTACAAATAAACCCAACAATTTAATATTTCCAGAAGTAGCGATCCCATTTTGTTACTTAGTGTGTCGGCGTTCACTACCCTTAATAATATTTGTGCACAGCCACCCGACTGCCATCGGAATTGTTTTATTTTTACGGTGCGGTGGCGGCTAATGCAGTAAGCTTGTCAAGCGCTATCTGATCGGCCACGTGAGCGTCGGCCGGCCCTGCCCGCCTGCGCCCGCCCTGAGCCCGGCCGATCGCGTTATCCTTTGACACGAATGTACACAAATTGAAACCTACTTTTGTTACGTTTTGTGTTAGCTGCTTTAAAAATTACGTTTTAAATGCAATATTTAAATATTCTATCGTGCCGAGAGTACCGAACAACGTTGAGCAATGCGTACATTTTTTTATCGTTCTAGTGTATATAATTACGTAATTGTCGGTGTTAAACGTTCAGATCACGAAACGATCCATAAAACATTGTCTTTGAAATGACAAAGGCTCATTCCGATAATATTCCGTGAAAGTTTTAAGGACACTTGTGTGACAATGTGTTGTATATAAACAAGTCGAGGATACGAGTCATTGCTGAAACGGCGGATCTACCGAAATGTAGAAAAATTATGACCAAGGAATGAAATCAGATGTGTGGTTCTTAATATTCGCTCAATGGTGAGTTTATGATTTTATTTTTGGTCTTCAATTCGCCTTTCCATTGAAAGGAAATTTAATTCGTAAAGCAGTAAAATAAATAAATAAAAATAAAGAGGTATATTTATTTATTTATTATTACACATGACAAGAAATATACATAATTTGCGAAAAAAGCAACAGGTGATTTAATTTGGACATACATCATTTTAATGGATCTGGGTTTGTCGCCTTTCATTTGTCGTATCATCAGTAAACTAGGCTGCCTTTGCCTGTATCTCACTGAGGATATTTAGCATGAAAACATAAATCGATACTTCTTTCCGATTTTTGATTACACAAAAACAAAACCCCGTTGCACGTTCTCATCAACCTGACAAACAGTGACACTCAATTACAACTGGAAACATCATGCGGAATCAAACTCTTCGCACATCATCCAGAAAGACCAAAAATGTTCATCCCATAATATACCGCACACAATCATAAGAATAAAAATAAAAATATTATCATTAATTTATTTCCGTGTCCGGAGCATCAAGTATGCCATCTGTTTCCAGTAAGAGACAACGGAGATCGCCCTATAATTTGCATCAATCAGGTCCTACACAGAGTATGTATTCCTGATTGAACGAACTAGCATATGTTGTGAGCCTTGCATATATCCCCACAATCATGTTCAATGCTACTTTCGTTCAAGATCTCTGCATATTCACATTGCATCTAGTCAACTATACACCATTAAGTGCTCTCCAAGTAGGTCACAAGACAGTTGTTCTCTAGATGCCATCTTTTCTGAGAGTACCATCCAGTCGATGTTTTTTTTCCACTTGAAAAAACGCGCTTTGTCTGGGGAGGAATAGTTAGTTCTGACGTTGTCTTCGTGAAACTATTCCTGGATTTAAATCTCGATATTGCTGACTGGTGTACATGGAAGACGGTGGTAATATGTTTTAATGCACCAACAGACTTAGTAACTTATATGGCAAATTCTAAATCAATGTTAAGACTAAAACTTTATCAACTACACACCCAAATGAAGACTTGAAATAATTGGTATCGTGTATAAAATAAATATTTTAAAATTTTCTTTCTAGGAAAGAGATTACTTGGCCCAAGTTTTTCATTTTATGTACATAACATATATCCCTTCATTTATTATTGTATCGGAGAAGACTTTTTAAAAGGGGATGACTACAAGTTATTTCGCGGTCATTTATCTTGGGATATCATTCCATTGAATATTCAGGTTTTATGTTGATTTTCATGTGATCACTTCAAGAAGAAGATTCACGTAGATCTATCATTAACTTACAGCTAGTACATATGTTACATACAAACCATCACGCCATTTCCCTGTTGAGATAAGTAGAAAGGACATAGCGCCTAAATTTCCTATCACGACATACTTCATATCCATACTTTGTAAAACAACTCTGTCTAATAAAAGGCCACACCAGATTTAACCAACCGATCGTCTTGGAACTTTGATCTCTTTGCCATTGAAACTTTAGGTTTGATCTGTCAATACAGTGTCAGTGTGCTTGCTGAATTCAACATATTAAACACAATAAATCAATATACGCTTGGAGTCAGCCGTCTTCCACCCTGACAATCATACTCGCGAGGTAAGCCTATCTATATATTCATACATCTCTTACTTTCAGCCCTTATGTTTATTTCAAAATTATATTCACTTGGTCCAACCGCAATGTTCTCGGTTCCTTTGACGACTTTCAGTCATGCGTGCATTGTATAGTTATTAAGTTATTCGTTCAACATATTCAAACCACTTCAACGTATTCTTTTTCATTCTTCTTAACATATCAATTTTGATTTCACATTTATTATATTTCTTATTCAGTAATATATTGACACGACTATTCTTCTCAGTGAACAAATTACCACCACATTTACTTGGCTCATTTTTTCCGCGTCCACGTTTCACTCCCATTGGCATTAAAACCCTTTTAATCCCACGGGGCCGATTATCGCCCCCATCTGGTGTATGCGAAAAATCCCACGGGGCCGATCATCGGCCTTTAAGTTTGCATACAAGTTTTTATGTAGGATAAAAAATAATTATGAATTAGAAAATTACTTATTATTTTACACTCTACAGGGAGGTTTCACAAAAAATAGGTTTTAAAACTAAATATTAACTGAGATAAAAAATAATATATAAACTACTGTTTTTTTGCCAAAAAAATGCTTGGGATTTTTCGCACATTTTATTCAAAATATGCTGGGATTAAAAGGGTTAATGAGCTGTTGTGAACTTAATTTTTGCATATCTAAAAGTAGTATTGTTTGGAAATACAATAGTTGGCAAATCATAAATGAACACTGTCTATTTTTATCAAATACATGTATCATCATCATCATCATTGTCAACCAGGGTCGATCCACTGCTGGATGAAGGTCTCCTCAATTTGACTCCAAATAGTTCGTTTTTTTGCTCGTTGATGCCATGTGATGCTGCCATGCTTCCTGATTTCATCTATCCAGCGTAATTTCGGTCTTCTTCTGGGCCTCTTTATGCCTCTTGGATACCATTGTATTATTTCAGATGTCCATCGAGAGTCTGACATTCTGGCTACGTGTCCTGCCCATTGCTACTTCATTCTTTTGCACACCTTTATAACGTCTTCTACCTTTGTAATATTGCGAATCCAGGTGTTTCGTTTACGGTCTCTTTTAGTATATCCCAATATGCATCTCTCCATGCTCCTTTGTGCGGTCTGGAGCTTTTGTGTGTTCTTTACTGTGAGCGTCCATGTCTCGCAGCCATGCGTAAGTACTGTGAGAATACACTGGTTGTAGACCCTTCGCTTCAAGGATATTGGGACATTGCTCTTGAAGATGTTGTTAAAACGTCCAAATGAGCTCCACGCTAGTTTTGTTCTTCGTGCTATTTCCTCCGATATGCCACCTACAAAGGAAACAAGTTGGCCCAGATACACATATATCTAAAAGTAGTGTTGTTTGGAAATACAACAGTTGGCACATCATAAATGAACACTGGCTAGTTTTATCAAATACATGTATAGTAAATACTAAATATTTGGAAGTATTGTAGCGACATGCTAATATCTAAGTTTCCAGTGATCAGTATCGTTGTTTACTTCGTGGGAAAATTGCCCCTTTTGCGTGCCACAAGTGAATTACATGTGCACCAGAAATGCCCGTGGGCGTTCGGAAGGTTGCGGGCATTATTTTGTTGCGCGGAACAGTCGGATCTGCTGGCTCGTGGTGACGGTGAAGGATTTACAGGTCGAGCTGTTGTTCGTCTTAATCATTTTTGTCGGTGGCACGGTTCGGCTTACCCCATCGGCATACCAAGTGTCCGCCATCGGCCCGGCTTGCTGATGTATGCATTGTTCGTGATAATACTTTTTTCCGCGAGATGGAATGAAATTTATTTATGCAAACATGTTTCTCTCTCTCGGTGCTGCAGTCTCACCCAGTGTATTCACTCAAGATTTTTGTTTTTTTTTGTTCTATTTTTTTTACGTAGCGTACCTTCCATATTTGATGTGAAGTATAAACTATATTACTCGCCGAATACCATAGAAATCGTCCCGAATTTGCCCAAATCTTGATTAGATGTTATTTAGTTCAAGTTTTTATGTTTCAGCTTAGTATTTAAGAATTTAGAACAAAAATATAGAAAATTTGTTATTAGGATCTAAATCACATGTGTGGTTCTCAATATTCGCTAAACGGTTGGTTTATGATTTTATTTTTGGTCTTCAATTCGCCTTTCCATTGAAAGGAAAATTAATTGGTAAGGCAGTAAAATAAATTAAAATAAAGAGGTATATATTAACATTAATTTATTTCCGTGTCCGGGCCATCAAGTATGCCACGTGTTTCCAGTAGGAGACAACGGAGATCTCCATCAATCAGGTCTTGCCCAGAGCATGTAGTCCTGATATTCGGACTAACTACTAGGATGTGTTGTGAGTGTTGAATATCTCCACATCGCATCCGATGTAACTTTCGATCAAAAAACCCTACCTCTGCGTATTGACCTTGCATCGAGCCACCCCTATTTGGAATATATTTAGTGATCTTCGAGTTGACCAAGGCAGTTGGTCTCCAGGTGCCAATTTTTTCCCCGAGTTCCGTCCAGTCGTTAGAAGTTTTTCTTTCCACTTAATCAAATGCGCTTTATCCGGAGGAATGATCAGTTCATGCGTTCTCTTTGTGAAACTTTCTTCATGTATCAAATTGAAAACAATAAAATAAATTATTGTTATTTGTTTTATCAAACACTGTTTATTCCACTTTTTGTAACGGTATAACCCTACCGGTTTCAAGACTTTCACCTCATCTTCAGGGGAGAACAAACAAGACTCTTGTCAGGGGAGCACAAACAAGTCTTGTTTGAAGATGAGGTGAAAGCCTTGAAACCGGTAGGGTTATACCGTTACAAAAAGTGGAATAAACAGTGTTTGATAAAACAAATTACAATGTCTTGAAACCTCCACAACGTTAATGCCTTAACTATAAACAATATATAAATAAACAATTTGTAATTAAAAATAAAATTATAACTTTGGTAAAATATGTTAATAAAGGACGCGTTAAAAAGTGTTTTGAAATAATTTGAATATTAATAAATAAACCTCTTGAAAATATGTTAAATGTAGAATATGCTTCAAATACAAACCGGATATAATTTGAAGATTTGTATACTCGTAGACATGTTTTAGTTGTCTGATGTTCGTGGTATGATGGTGCGATCTTGCCGTGATGCTGGCAGAAGTGTAGCGAGCTAGTTTAGTATTCCACATACGGCGCATTGTCGTGACCGAGAGCTGAACCTGTGGCTTTGTCTCTACAGCGATAACTTCTGTCTCTATCGCGGAGGCGGTGAGCTGAAATGCTCGAAGCGGATTCGGTCTTGTCTCCAAACGAGAGGTGGAAAGATGTTACAATAACGACACACTACGAGTATTGCTGTGATTGTTTAAAATAATAACTATTTATCAATCTAAATCTGAACAGTAAATGGACATCCCTATTTAACCATAAACAGTAATGTTAACAGTGAGCAGTAAACATTCCCACGTAGTCTTATAGAAATTTCTGAATGTACCTAATATTTTTTAATTTTTTAAAAACGTCTCTTAAAAAGACGAATATCAAATGTTGGAGATACGAATATATAATACATACATAATGTCTCTACGTCTTCCTTCCATCCATGCACAGCTCTCTCTTGTCAATATCCACATCTCCTCATACTACTAAGGAACAAAAATTCCCGACCCGAACAGATAAGAACGTGTATGTCCATCCCACGTTAAGACTGTGTTACAGTTTGATACCATTGCACTCAATATAATGTCAACTAGAGCTGATAAAAGACGTTATGTCAAGCATTGAAGATCGCGCAGTTAGAGTTTATTTTAAGATAAGGGAAAAGCGAGACAAAAATCAAATATATTGTAATTTATTTATATCAAACACTGTTTATTCCACTTTCTTGTGACGGTATAACCCTACCGGTTTCAAGGTTTTCACCTCATCTTCAGGAGAGCGCAAACAAGACTAAATGCTGTTCGAACTGGTACCGATATACACGCTTCAACGTTTGGAGGCTGATGGGTGAGGGAGGCATGGGACAATTTCGGCCAAGAGTTAGATGCTGATCTCATTTAATTTTGACTTGGCTTTTCCCTTCTCTTGATAGATTCTGGTATAAGATCATACGCGTTCTAACTTGTTCTAACTGTGCTGTCTTGTTTCTCATTCTTTACTTTTCCTCTGTTAAAATTTCTTCAACTATCTTTCCTCGTTATATATCTTCTTCGTATTCCATTAACTTCAGACATGTATTTGTTTCAATCTTATGTTTTCAACATATGGCTCTTTAAAAACGAAATCAAGCCTTAAAATTGTAGATGCCTGAAACTTAGCACCATGGATTAATAATTTGTGGTTCGAACACAGAATTCTAAAAAAAATACTCTGGAACTTGTATATAATTTATTCATTCTACGAATATTTTGCATCCAAAGAAAACATCAATATATAATGTTTGTTGTATTCTGTTTCGTACTCGTATCTTGCATACCCCACACCGGTTGATAATCTCACTTATTTCCGGAAACCGATTATCTATTTATTTCTCGGATGAATGTGCGAATTGCAGCCTCTTTGAAATAGAACCGTAACCGCTGCCTGATAATGCGTTGATTACACCTCCGCAAGTGTTGAGGATCGGTTCGGCCGGAATCCCCTAGGGCGGAGGGAGGCTTCGACTTCGAGCGTGTGAAACTGGGAACTGGAAGCGGGAGAATTTCTAACATTTGCGGGGTGCACATTTATATTTTATGGCTTGATATGCAAAACCGACTTGTCCAAATCCACTTACAGAAAATATAACTTGAATACAATTGAGAGTTTTTCTTTTTGATACTCTTCTTGTATCATAACGGGTTACCTACCCCCTTCAGTAGTATGGAACTATCACTGCACTCCAACATTCTAATGTTATATAGCCAAATTTCCTATTTTGGTTGAACTGCTTTAGTTGATCACCACATTCAATAAATTCTGGACTTATTTCTTGACACACTGAATCTTTCCCTTTTTTCATCTTTTCTTTGCCACTCGAATTGATCGTTATTTTTTAAATTTATGTATTTTGGAAACATGTTGCGGGGTGATTGGTATAGCTTTTTTTTTGATAATCGAAAAATAGCGAGATGTCAGAAGAAGGTAGATGACCTGGCTACGGAAAATCTGGGAATAAAATTTGATACAGGGAAATTAATAATTATTTAGCATTGTTCCAGACAGATGAGGTTTGACAATGATGGTTACAAAAATTTCAGTGAAAATTTTACTTAATACGAGTATATGAGGACTATATGGTCCTATCATCAGTGAGATACAGGCAAAAGCCTAGTTTACTGGGGACACGACAAATGAAAGGCAACAAATCCAGATCCATTAAAATTGTGTGTCCGTATTAAATTACCTGTTGTTTTTTCGCAAATTATCTATATCATATTTCTTGTCATGTATAAAATAAATAAATAAATTAAATAAATATGGTTGGATCAAGCGAATGAACTTTTACAATGAAATCGAGGAAGTTGTATGAAAAGATGTGTGTATATTGAGAAATCGAAATATGTTTGTCGTGATAAAAAAAATCTAGCGCTTTGTCCTCTTTTCGTATCCCGGTAAGGAGGGAAACGGAGTGATGGTATGGAAACGAGTCAACATATTTGGTTTCTCCGTTTATCTATCTCCGACTAGATATTACTAAATGTGGCCGACCTAAGCAAATGTTATAATAAAGATGATAGATTAAATGAACAAGTCCTGTAGTTCGTTACGTTTTTTAAAACGAATAATTCATTTTTAATACCACTGAAAAAATATATTCTGAATTATTCTACCCAAATGGTGTAACACTGCAGAGACTCTTTCTTCGCCATATTTAACTAACATAACCTGACCGTGGTGCGTGGTATCTATCTGTCCGTACACGTTTTTAACTGTTTAGGCCAGACATTTTTGTACCTTAATGGTACATTTCACATGGGTCACAAACAATTCAGTTTTAATTTCGTAACTATTCAAATAGCTTGTCGTATTTTTGCTAAATTAAATATCAAGATTTTTACAAAATCGGGCGAAGCATTTGAAGGAGCTTAAATTTTGAGAAATATTTTTATGTATTCAAAATTTAATTAAATAAATATATTTATTCATCGACCAAATTCATATATACATACCATCACGCAATTTTCCTGTCGGGGTAGGCAGAGAGGACAGAGCGCCATGCTTTCCTATCTTGACACTCATCCTTAGACTCTTGCACCTCCATACAATCTCTACGATTTCTCCGACTCATAAAAAACCTCGCTAATAGACGAGCCGCTGGGTGGTGGCTAGTCATCTTTACAGAATGGCTATTGGGAAGAATCCCGGCTGCGAGTGTGGTCTGGATGATGAAACTGTGGAGTTCGCACGCTCGGTCAATGACCGGCGATACGACCTTTGCATACCTTGACAATTCAAAACAAACAAGTGCAAGGTCCACACGCCGGTCATTCAACTCACTGTCGGGCGTGGAGCGCATTCCATGTTAGAGCGAGAGGGCAGCACATCTGTCGCGCCAGTTCCCAAATCTGAATGATACCCACATACGACATTAATCGTATTGCGAATGCAGAAACGAGACGGTGGCATATCGCGCGCGTATTCCCACACACATTCAAGAATGGTATAAATACCTACGTCTACCAAATAAATATCTCTCTTTCCGCATTGCGATCTAAACGAGTTTTATTTATCAACAAACCATCATCATCATCTCTCCTAAAAAACTATAAACAATGTATTTTTTCGGTTGTCCTTTGCGAGACGGACTTGATTTATTTTATTGTTTATAGTTAAGGCATTAACGTTGTGGAGGTTTATAGACATTGTAATTTATTTTTATCAAACACTGTTTATTCCACTTTTTTGTAACGGTATAACCCTACCGGTTTCAAGGCTTTCACCTCATCTTCAGGGAAGCACAAACGGAGTCTTGTTTGTGCTCCCTTGAAGATGAGGCCAAAACCTTCAAACCGATAGGGTTATACCGTTACAAAAAGTGGGATAAACAGTGTTTGATAAAACATATTACAAAGACTTGATTGACTAAAATCCATATCTTTACCGCGTGCAATGAATGTTGCGTGTCTTCGTGGAATTTTTCCATTTATGATATATATCGATTGTTAAATTTTTGAAGCTTAATCAGTTGAAACTTGAAATTATCTAGAACTGTCATTTTTTTTAAATTAGTCTTATTATATTGACTCATATAATCGCATAATTATTTTAATCTGGTGCGCAAATCATCTTAGTTTGAGTGGTTTGCCTTTTATAAAAAATTATAATTTATTTATTTATTTAACACTTTTATTGCAAATACAATCTGGCGGGCTTATTGTCAGACAAAAGCAAAAGAAGACAAAAGTAAAAGAAGCAAGTTACGTTGTCGCATAAATCATTCAAATGACTATCCATCCCCACGAAATCCATAAACACATATAGTACGTCCACGATGGACATATGCCCACGAACCCTACAAAGACGAACAATCACCCGAACATTATTTTTCATATAAAGTGAGATATCATCAATCAAAAGGAAAGGAATGGATGGTGAAGAGGAAAGAAAAAGAAAAATCAGGAATGAAACACGTTATTATTTTACTGACTAGAAATTAAGAGGTTTTTCAGTCGCTTCTTAAAGCATGCCAAGGACGGTTCGAGTCTTATATTGGTTTGTAACTGATTCCAGAGTCTCATTGCATGGACAGTAAAGGACGACGTAAAAAAAGAGGAACGGTGAACTGGAAAGGCCAATAAACAATCTCTGTGATAATATAGTGCCGCCCAGCGCCACAGCCTATCGGCCCATCATATCTGTTTATTAACACCATGTCGATGTTCCGCTATACCACGATCCTATGGAGATCTTGTCGGGGACCTCGATGAGTTATGGTGATCATGATCTCTCTTATTTGTGTTGAACTTTATCCTCTTTAAAAGCTATAATATATTGTGTTTTTTTTTTAAACTTTAATTAGTCGTTTTATTTTGATAATCAATCTTGTATCGGTTTAGCTCTGCTATAGATTATCTTATCGTGCTACATATAACTCTGGCTGGAAAATAAATATGAGTATGATTTATGATAGGAGTCGTTTGCATTTTGAATTATGTCCGCGATGGAAATCGGAAAAATATGTTCGTTGTTTTTTACGAGGGAACAATGTTTCCGTTCGCAATGGTCACATTTTTTAAACAATATATAGGACCGTAATCATTGATATCCTTATACCCCCGAATACTGAGCGGAAAAAATGTTTGTCTTTCGAAGGGAATAGCACAGCGCGGGATTCGAACTGACGATTTTCCGCACGGAAGTCCAGTGCGTTACCACGCGACCATGCTCCTCTAAATTACTTACATGTTTTTTTGCATACATATATATATATATATATCATCACGCGGGTTAGACAGAGTGAAAATATCTTCAAACTTTTCTACTCAAGCACACAACTTTTGTCTACTCCACATGCATACATCTCGTCATGCACGATCTTATATTATTCACACTTTTTAACTTTATCTTATTTTAAAACGCGTTCTATGTGGTTAAGCCATGTTTTTCTCGGTATGTCTCTGACACGCATACCTTGCACTTCGGATTAGTATACTCGCTTATTCATTAGTTCGTGATTCATTCTCTTCACATGTCCAAACCGTTTAAAAGCTCATATCTTCCTCTAATTTAAGACATCCATGTTATCCATGCATTTATTTCAGATGTCTTCGATCCACATTCGTTCATACGTTGACACTCCACATTTTCTTCTTAGTGTACGCGTCTCCACAGCATTAATCTTACTTTTATACATCTGCTTAATCCACGTTTCACTTCCATACGTCTATGAAGGCACCAACACAGTATTATGTATTCTTACTTTTCAAATATTGATAAAGCGCGGTTTACGTATGTATATAGTATTTCATTGTTAATATCTATATTCAACTATTTGAAAATGTTTCGATGAGTTCTTCCAGTTTTTATTTGACTTAAATGATGGCCAGCATTACTCCATATTCAGTAATGTTTTTTGACGTCGTTAGAATGAAGGCTGTCATGCCTTCGGAAGTCAGACATTTTTACGCCAACTCAGCATGGTAACAACTCCAAACACATTTTAAGCAAGAACAGAGAGCGCCCTCGGGGTGATTTTTTTTTCTCTTAACGCCGCTATATATGTTAAATTGTCCTTTTATTATACTTTTAAAAACCGTAAAAATCTTCGAACATGATAATATTTTCTTTATAATACGGGGGTTTAAGAAAATTGTGTTTCTTTAATTTTGATGAAAGCGTTGGTTTCGTTTTTCGTTTGAAGTAGGAATGAAAGTTGTATATATCATATATGTATAGCAATTACAAAATATTCATAATACTATTTGAATCTTACTTCGAAATATCCTCGCAAATGCTCTGATATATAGTTTAAATATAACTGTGGGAGAACGCTTAAAATATATCTTGTGCTTGATTCCTAAAGTCGTGTCGTTAATTCACTCGGAAACTTTTCTTTTGGAAACCATAACCTCGTATTTTTAATTGTGACTTACCTGTAGCAATTCTCTTATCAACTGACTTTAAATAATTCCCGGGAAGCACTCTCTCGAGACTCCGGGTCTCTTTATTCTCAGATCGGATCATCCCCCCTTCTGGTCGAGAATGTACCGGGGAGGAGGGCCGGAAAATTATGCCTCACTTTTTTTACTCTCGCAAATTTCTTTCTCTAATTGTCGCATAAATTAATTTGGCGAAGAACTTTTCGCTAACCCCTCGTCATAATCCCACCCTTTTACTTTTTAAGTATTCTTTCTATATCTTTTTTCTTTCTTCTCGAAATAAGTGAATTTCTCGTCCGAAGTAAGATCCTCGCAGGCTCGCCATCCATTTCTTTTTTTAATTAGATACCTAACTAGCCCCCCTTCTTACTCTCTCTTCCAAAAGAGTAATTATTCATGCTCTCTCCATAACTAGTCCTTGTCAGGGTGTAGAATGTCGTTTTAATTATTTTACAAAAAGGATAATTCGGGATTTTTTTGTATTTGTATAATTTTTCATGTCATTTTGTATTCATGAAAACTTTCCTTAACTAAACTTTTTTGAATGATAAAATGTAGATTACTTCAAAGTTCTTTGTAAAGTTGAATGTGTTACTATCACATATCGGAAGATCTACAAAGGCTTATTTGTAGTTCGTTTTCCCTTGGTTAGGTTTCTGCGGTTTTCATCATGGCTATCTTAATGGTTGAGGTAGCATCTCTGAATAAAGATATGCTACTACAATGTCACAATTCCCACCAAGTTTTTCAACCTAGATATGCGTCTTCTTCCGCCCTGATTTGTTCCCTGCAATGTCAGTTAAAGGATCTCATATTTTTCTCTTCGCATTAAATCTCGAAAGTACTCTAACTTTCTTATTTTTTTATTTGATTTAAAAACTGTGAACAATACTCTCTATACTATTACTAGATGGGCTTACTACTAATGGCTGAGTTATGTTCATATTATTATCTTCACCTTCGTTCTGCAGTCTCGTTAATGTTGTGGTGCACATATCCGTCTTGTAAAAAATGCACTTAGTTTACTTATGAATTTGTCGCTTTACTCCGTGAAGAAAGTCAATACTCGCAACTTATATGCAAACATCACATTTCTCTTACATGGGTAGAAAGGTTTTGGCAAATCACTCCATCATTAAACACTTGTGCTTTTACCCAGCACGACATCGCGGCTTAAACATGTTTGATATGTTTATTCCCTCCACAGCCGAATCGTGTGTTTTTCCTCCCATCGCATCCATCAAGCGATTACGTGGCCGCGTGGAAAATGAAGTGATTTATCGGGTCCGCATGATTATGCCGATTTTATAATTCATCATAATAATTTGTTACAATACGAGTACATTAGACCGACATCTCCCTGCTTTTCAAAATCCGAGAGAGTGCCCCAGAGGAGTCACGAAGCTACGAGTACAAGAAAAATAACTTCATCTCATTGATTCGTCACGCGAGATTGTATTCCTTTGATTTGTTACTGTTTGTACAAGCGCTAAATTTCAATGTTTTGCTCTCGTATCACATTTATCTACTAACATCGTTCAATATGATTTTAATGTTGCACTTTAAGTTAAACTAGATTAAAGTCTGGTTTTTGTATTTATCATAATTATAAATAGTTGAGATGCATATCGAACGGTGTGTATCGATAGGAAACCAAGTGGAAATCGGTTAAGAACAGTTTTTTGGTGCCAACTTTGATGTATGGGAGTGAAACGTGAACATGGAATAGACAAGAGAGTGTATTGCTGTAGAAATGTGTGCAGTGAAAATATACATGGGTTGACAATGTATATCAATACGGAATGAAGTGATAAAGAATTAATGCGAACTTAAGGCTGATATGTTGAGTAAGATGAAGAAGAGCTCTTTGAGATAGTTTGTGCATGTAGAACGAATGATTGAAGAAATATTAAAACTAATTTATAGTGCAAAGTCGTGTGAGAGGTAGATCAAAGAGAACATGGTTGGATTAATCCAATATAATTCACTTAAGTGAATTATATTTTGAATGAAGGAAACGTAGAAAGTCAATGAAATCGCCGTTGTATGGGAAGGTGTATGGATGTAGAAGATGCTTAGGATGTGTCTGGGTTAGAAAGTCTTTCGCGCTGTCCACTCCGTTTACCGCGATAGGGACATGGCGTGATGTGTATTATTTTATAGTATCCTTAACTGTCCTCGCACCCCTTACTTACCTCATCGAAAATATTCGGCGTCTTTCGGATCATTGACAGATATTGTTTCTTTACCTTTTCAGTTCCCCGTTCTTCTTTTTTTTACATCACCTTTACTGTTTATGCAATGAAACTAATGTTCGTTTTCTTCCATCATATTTTGAAAAAACGGTTGATGGCGACCTTAGTGTGTTATATTCCCGATTTTCTTTTCCTCTTCAACATATTTTCCTTTGATTAATGATATCTCACTTTTATTGGTGTTATTTACGTATATTGTTTGTGAACTTTTGTACAAATTAATTATAATTTGAGCAATTGTTTTCGAGCATATAACTTCTAGTTTTTATTTTTGTCTGGTTTGGTTGGAAAATATTACCACCTGGTAAAAAGCCGTCAAGGCTGTTATACAAAGAATTGTTGTAACATACATAAATAATTTCATCAGGTTGAAGGTTTCGTTTGACTTGACTAATTCGAGTACTGTAACACGTTGATAAGTTGACTATGTGTGCAATATGTGGCGATGTTGAGTGCTTTGTTTACCAGTATTCTTCTGTCCTGCGAGAAATCTTTTTCCACCGTCTGATTCTCTGAAAGGGACGATAAGGATCAAAACAATGAACATTGGTTTGAAGACCGGATGTCCCCGAGCCGCTTCTTGCATAGAGATGGGTCACATCACAATGTTACACCGCCTTCTGCCGCCCTCTCTCGCTCCTTTCCTTTATTCTTTATTACTTCATTTGGAATTCATGCTTGCATTGGAAATATTCAATAATAATAATTGAACATGTAAACGAGGAATCCGCCTTTACGGGCCATCGACCTCTAAATAACTAATAAAATGAATCGTGATATTAGCCTGCTCCCGGGGTACATTACCTTTCTAGACGATTAAGTTGTTTTTTTTTTGTTAGACGATACACTAAATATATGTTTCGAATGTTTTTAACTTGCTAAAGATTACACGCTTAATACTTCTGTAATAAAGTCGAGCATATGCGGTGTTACGTTGAGTAAAATAACAATGAAATTGAAATGATTGAAATTAAATTCAATTAAAAATAATTGTAAAAAGACAATTTATATAAAGCCGTTAAGATCGTAGACTTTCTTCAAGGGCGCTATAACTCGGAATTCGAACCCAATTTTATTGACAGATTAAAAATATTACAAAGTGAAAATAAATATATTGACATAAAAGGAAAAAATAAGTAAAATAAAAAATTTATTTTATATTTTTGTGTTCACCACAGGTTTAATTTAGGTTCACAACTAGTTTCGAAGACCACCGTCTTCTTCGTCAGGTGAATATAAACTAAGTTGCTAAAATATATTCTGTACAAGTGTAAATAACCTAATGTAAAAGAGGTGAGGTAGGGGAGTGAAGTGGAGAGAGATGTAATACAGTGGTGAATGGGGCGGGGAAAAGAATATATTAAATTAAACATGTGGTGAACACAAAAATATAAAATAAGTTTTTTATTTTACTTATTTTTTTCCTTTTATGTAAAAAATGGCACCACAAAGTGAAACTATAGTCTTTTCGAAGATTCAAAAAATAAATATATTGAGTTTAAGAATAGAAAGGTGGCGATTTCGGCTATTAGATTAAGCATTTCTGCGCATATATGTTTAGAAAACATATTTAGAAAGAAACGACGACTGTAGATTTTTTCAATATTTCAACGATTTGTAAATTAGAAACGACTTTTGGTGAAATAAGTGACTATGTCGGAGAACATAACCAACCAACTCGCCACACCACTAATTGATACTGATTGTACGTAGAAAAATATTGAAAGGAATCAAATAAGTGCTATAGAAATGCGTGCACTGAGAAAAGACAAAATACGGATTGAAGTGATAAGGGATGAATGTGTACTTCAGGCTGATTTGTTGAGTGAGATGAAGAAGAGTACGTTGAAGGTTTGGGTATGTGGAACGAATGAATGAAGAAAGATTTACACATATGCAGTACAGATGTGAGTTGAATGCGTGCGAGAGGAAGACCAGGAAACATAGAAAGTTAGAGAAATCGTAGAGGTTGAATGAGAAGGTGTATAGATATAGAAGAACCTAAATACTTGTGGCGAGTTAGGAAGTATGACTTTCTGTCCTCTACCTAACCCGATAAGGCAATGGCCGATTGTATGTATTAGGTAAAGCGAAAAGAAATGACAATTTTCATTAGGCGTCACGTTGAAACCAGTTTGCCACCAGTTACCGTTGGGTTAATACGTCGTGGTTGGTATCGTTTTGAAGCTCTATTAATATCCTTTCTGTTTTGATATTTATTTTTGGTTTTGGTCTAAAGTACAAAACTGCAAAAGCCAGAGATTGAAGAGACACATTTGCGGTATTTTATGCTGTTTTTATTCGATAAAGGATTGAAGTCAAAATAAGCTACCCAGACCATCTGCGATATTTATAGAGACATCTTGAATCCTCGGAAGTGCCAAAGATGGTTTGAAAAAATTGAAAGTTGTGAAAGGGAATCGAAGGACAAACCAAAAATAGGAAGACCTCTTAAAATCGATGATGACACTTTAAACTCATTAGTGAGGTCCGATCCGCGTAAAACTATCAATGAATTGTCACAAGATATCGGTTGTCCATGATCAAAAGTGAAGAACTATTTGAAAAGGCTCGGAAAACAAAATAAACAAGGAATTTGGAAGCCGCACGAACTTTTTCCAACGGCCATGGAACAACGAATAAAAATCTGTTCATCTTCACTCTCCAGATATGAAACTGATCCGTTTCTTAGAAAAATTGTTACTGGGTATGAGAAGTGGGTCCTTCACACCAATCCGAGGAGAAAAAAAAACAAAAAACAATGGTTTTCGACGAATCAGGTACATCTGTCTACCCCTCAGCCGACATTGACTCTGAAAAACGTTTTCCTTTGTGTTTGGTGGGATATTTTGGAAGTTATTCATTATGAATTACTAAAACCTGGTCAGACTGTTACAGCAGATGTGTATTGTGCCCAGTTCGAAAGATTAAAGGCAGAACTGCTTAAAAAATGATCAGTTTTAGTAAAGAATCAGAGAAGAATTCTACAACATGATAATGCAAAACCACACGCAGCAAGGATTACGCAGGACAAAATAAGAGAGCTAGATTTAGAAGTTCTGCAGCATCCACCATATTCACCTGATATTGCACCTTTGGATTACCATCTTTTTAAGTCGATGGAACATTCGCTTCGAGATAAAAGATCTACGAGTGTCGAACAACTCCGAAATCACTTGGAGTCATATTTTACCGTAAAACCGCCAGAATTTTACGAATAAGGTATTAAAAAACTGCCTATTCTATGGAGGAAGATCATCGGTAACAACGGTAATTATTTAACGGAATAATATTGCATAGTTTTTGTTTAAATCAATTTTTTGTCGCATCAAAAAAAATTGTCATTTCTTTCCGCTTTACCTAATATGTGTGCATTATTGCTAAGAAATAAATCTCCACTTAAAGCCGAATGTATTATTATCACATATCGGAAGATCTACAATTATTTCTTTGTAGTTCATCTTCCCTTGGTAAGTTTTCTGCGGTTTTCTTACCAAATATGTTTCTAAACGTATTCAGATGCGGGGATTTACTTAATATAGTGTTCTCGGTCACCACCTCCCTATCCTTACATCTACTTAAATATATATTTTTTGTAATATTATAAAAATAATGGTTCATTCAAATCCCGAGTTAAGAGCGCCCTTGAGGATTCTACTTTCAAAACGGGGCGCTGTATACGTGTGTATTGTCTTTTTTATTATTATTAATATGTGTTTTTATAACTGTTCAACTTGTATGGGGAAAATCAGTATGTGTTTTAAAAATCTTACAAATGAGTATATGTCCACACAGACCTAGTATATGGTATGTCACATTTATTTGATATTTATATTTAATAAAAAATCTTATAAAGCTTAAGAGTTTAGACATTAAGTGATTTTTTAGTCATTTTTATGATATTTATACATAAGTAGTTTAGAATAATAATTGTAGGAGAGTTGGTAATATTTAGAACAATGACTCTGAGAACTTGAGAATTCACTTGGAAGCGAAACGAGCCGAACCCGACCCTCATGCGATCAGCTGATCTATCATGTAGTCGGAGATATCGCCGCCGTCTCTCCCGAGTATTTCACTTTATTTTGTAGAGGTATACGCTACAGTTGATTTGCATTGAATTATTATCCGTAGAAATATTATTTATATATACATTTTTATGGCTTTATTTTGTTTAACTTTTCTCTTGTAATTTATTTTTGGAAATATCCTAGTTTATAGATTTAAAATGCAGCTAGATACCACACGAAAATAAATACTGTATCTTGTAAAAGGGTAGTTTAAGCGTCACTATGGACTAAATAGGAGGCATTACTCCCAATAACTACGATTGGCGATTTCCGTGGCCTAGTTGGTAAATATGTGTCTTACAACTCGGCGATTGCTGGTTCGATTATCGTTGCCACATTTTTTTTAAAAGGTTTCATTTTCATATTCCCTTTAGGGCTTTTAAATATCGTTTGGTTGGTTGGAAGAAATTGCTGCATGGTAGTGAACCCTCCAGATTATATTGTAAAAAGCGAAGAAGTCAAATAGAATGCAATAACAAACTGAACACAAAGGCTTAATTAATAGGGCCGAAGACAATGTTGTTTCCCGATCACGTTTTTCAACATTACTGCAACATTATTCCGAATATATTGAGGGGCACAATGCAAATGATTGGGTTCAGATGGATTAAATTAAAGTAATATTATTTATATATAAAACGTTAATTCTATTTGATTTCAAGTATGGAATTTTAATTAGTCACAAAAGTCACAAAGAAAATGTCACAAACGATATAAGGTATAATATCACACGGGGAGGGGAAAATATTTGGATAAAGGTAACTTCAGAAAAATGTCACAAACGATATAAGGTATAATATCATATGGGGAGGGGAAAATATTTGGATAAAGGTGACTTCAGAAAATAACGTTATACATAAATATCAACATCAGGCATATCAAAGTCATTTTGCACCATGAGTCACATAAGCTATTTTGCATTAGGCCGGAGGCCACACGTTTTCGATATCCAAAAAAGATCAAAATGAAAACAAAATGTATTTGCTTCGAAATAACTGATTAATTGATGCTGTCGATTTTCAATTCATAGATTTCCATTTTTAATTACGAAAATAAAAAAAACTCTTTGATTATCCTATATTCTGTATTTGCTTGCTCATGACAGCTTTTAAGCCATACAATAACAGTTTGAAAATGCCATTGTATGGCGAAACAATGTCACAGAGGAAATCAAAACTAAAAACTATCAAAGCGTTCAATTTTTATTTCCCTTATTAACTGATTAATATTTTTTCGATCTACATTATTCATTAGTTCATTCGTATTGTATATCTCAAAATATCCGGACTGGCGTTGTGGCTATATTAAAGATCGTAGCCGGGAGACAACTCTGTCTTCGGACCCATTAATCGAGCCTTCTTGTTATAGAACCACTGGAGTCAACACGGAACTCGCAGTTTGTCATCGCAATTGTTAAAATTATCACACATAAGGATGCATTAACAATTGTGTACGTCTAGTCTATTCAACAACGACGACCTCCGTGGCCTGGTGGTAAGACACTGGTCTGCCGATCCGGAGGTTGCGGGTTCGATCCCCGCTGGAACCCAGATTTTTCTAAATAGGATTCCAGTCTGGTTAACACTTAGGACCTATGAAAACATCTTTTTCGCCAGGTTAAAAAAAAAGGATTGTTTCTACACGAACTTGACCAAACTGTGACCTGTTTTATAATATTTTAATAGTAAATATGTTATAAATTTTAATATTAACAGTTCGAACCATGTCACCTGGAGATTAATTAAATAACAAAGCACTCTTGGAGTGATCTTTAATTTCAAAACAATGTCATACAAGCAATCTTGTTACTATTATGAAATAATCGGCAGGACACAAACCAATATAGTATGGTTTACAATAGTACGGTTTTATCTGTTGCAGAGCTAGCGTAGCTCGTTACAGTAGGCGGGGGGAGGAAGAACAAAGCACAAGTCCGTCGTCGCAGCGTCATTACCTGCACAAAAGGGTAAATTGGTAAATTTATTAAAAACGCTGTTCCCACGGGCCGCTGCGCGCACGTGATCGCATCTTTATGACATTTTTATGTATATTCTTCTCTATTCCGTACGTGTATGAAATATTAATTCCCGCGCAGGTTTGAGCAATATATTGTGATAATAGGTTATGGGGCAGGCTTTCTAGGAAGTGACAGCGGGGCCGCCGATTATGTCTTCTTTGTAAACACGCACGCTGTATCGCTGACGTGGTCGTGGTCGTGGCGCATCCTGACAAAGAAGTGGCTTCTTTCTTCGACACGTTTTAAATGCTTTGTACAACAGTTAAGATGAAGACAACCAACCATTCTGAGATGGCTTGGGCGCTTATGATAGAAGTCAATTGACAATGTATGGCAGAATAAAGAATGAAGTGATAAGGAATGATTATGAATTTAAGGTTGATGTATTGAGTGAGATGAAGAATATCTCTCTTAGATGGTTTGAGCATGTGGAACGAATGAACGAAGAAATATTAACAAAAATATGCAGTGCAAATGTGAATCGAAGGCGTGGTAGTGAAATACCAAGGAAAGTAAAGTTGAAGTGTATAATATCTTTAAAGAATGAAATGTTAAGTCAGATGATTTGTCGGAGCTGTATGAGAAGGTTTATGAATGTAGAAGAGTCTCGCGATAAGAAAGTTTGGCGCTTTCTCCTTTCTGCTTACGCCGATAGGGAAACGGCGTGATGGTATGTGTATGTATGTGTATATGTACAACAGTATAACTTGCAAAATCATTAAAAACATGAGTTTTTCATCGGTTTTAAATATAATATACATACATACTCGTACTACAAATTTTCCTTATTTCATGCATCTTCGCAGCATTTTAATCTTACTTTTATCCTTTTTCTGTCAAGTTCAAGTTTCACTACCGTACGCCAACGACGTAATCATATTGATTATACAACAAAAGTAAATCTTTCAAATCGTCTTACATAACATACATACCATCCCGCCATTTTTTCTGTCGGACTAGGAAGAGAGGGCTGAATGCCAAACTTTCCTATCTCGAAACATATTTCGCCTCTTCTACATCCATACATCTCATACAACTATTTATCTGCCTTTTTATGATGCATTACCTTTGAAAATATTCACTTGACCGAAGCATACTAACCTTGGTCTTCTTGTACCACGCCTTCCACTCACATTCGATTAATCTTCATTTTCCATTTAAGAGTATGAAAACATATTGTTATGAAAATTTGAAAAGTTGCGGAAAACAAGTTCTAGTTGGCGATGATGCTGCGTGTTACCTCTCTGTATAATACTATGAGCTCGGGAAGTGCACAGAGTGAACGCTAGTCCGCCTAGTGGCCTTAGGAGAGCTTTCTGGGAAGATATTATCCAGGGCCTCTCTGCCCGCCTCGCCCGCTCGGACTGGCGCACCGAGATGCTAATCGGGTCCCATCTTCATCATCGTCCCTATATCGGGAACTTGAGTGAATACTTAAAATGGGACGTATTTTTAACACTTACGAATGATACATGTGTATCATCACGCTGATTAGACGAAGTAGACAGAAAAAAAATTAAATGTCATATTTTTAGGGTAATTGCAATTAAATTAACCCTACGCACTGTAGGGCGCAATGATGCACATATGAATCAACCAAAGTTTTTCTAAATATTTTTGTGTTGAGTGGTATAAACAACGACTCACGCGCTGTTACTAATATGATACAATAATCTCCATCCTTTAAAACCACATAGGTTTAATAAAACACTGTTTTATCGGTCAATTTGGCAGTTGAAGTTTGACTTGTTGCGCGTAGATGACTTTTGTGATTTGTTCCAGTTCGCAATCAAATTACTTTATTATTGGTGATCAAGGTAATCTTATTGTTTTTCTTTTATTCTTTATCATTTAGTGTAAAATAAGTTAAGTAAAATATATAATTTCATTTATATCATTATATCATATAATTAACTTACAAATGTGCAGTGATTCATATATGAACCGTACTCTTTTTTTTAAATATATAAAAACAAAAAAAAAATATTTTTAATTTTTTCCATGTTCCAGTACATATTTATTGCATAAATATACTTTTATTTTTGAAATAAAAAAATCGCGCATTGTAGGGTTAAAACAAGATCAACAATTCTGAGTTAAAATATTGAAAAATTTGAATTTCAGGAACTATTGTTGAGGAAAGCCAAGATCGTTGATTTTATTTGTTTTTATTATATTTTGGTTGCATGTAAAGCTACACGATAAAGTGATTTAATTAATTGCGCTTGTGCCTTTGGCATGTTAAAGAGGACCCATTTAAATCGGAATGGACCATTTGCATTTTATTTGGAAGAAATCTGTATCTGGTTGAAGTATTTTTGCTTGAACCATTTGCATTTTATTTGGAAGAAATCTGTATCTGGAGGAAGCATTTTTGCTTGAACCATTTGCATTTTATTTGGAATTAATCTGTATCTGGAGGAAGTATTTTTGCTTGAACCATTTGCATTTTATTTGGAAGTAATCTGTATCTGGAGGAAGCATTTTTGCTTGAACCATTTGCATTTTATTTGGAATTAATCTGTATCTGGAGGAAGCATTTTTGCTTGAACCATTTGCATTTTATTTGGAATTAATCTGTATCTGGAGGAAGTATTTTTGCTTGAACCATTTGCATTTTATTTGGAAGTAATCTGTATCTGGAGGAAGTATTTTTGCTTGAACCATTTGCATTTTATTTGGAAGTAATCTGTATCTGGAGGAAGTATTTTTGCTTGAACCATTTGCATTTTATTTGGAAGAAATCTGTATCTGGTTGAAGTATTTTTGCTTGAACCATTTGCATTTTATTTGGAAGAAATCTGTATCTGGAGGAAGCATTTTTGCTTGAACCATTTGCTTTTTATTTGGAATTAATCTGTATCTGGGGGAAGTATTTTTGCTTGAACCATTTGCATTTTATTTGGAAGAAATCTGTATCTGGAGGAAGCATTTTTGCTTGAACCATTTGCATTTTATTTGGAATTAATCTGTATCTGGAGGAAGTATTTTTGCTTGAACCATTTGCATTTTATT
Source organism: Odontocerum albicorne (assembly GCA_949825065.1). Classification (NCBI taxonomy): domain Eukaryota; kingdom Metazoa; phylum Arthropoda; class Insecta; order Trichoptera; family Odontoceridae; genus Odontocerum; species Odontocerum albicorne. The sequence continues at coordinate 5,875,050 of OX463839.1, forward strand.
TGGAAGTAATCTGTATCTGGAGGAAGTATTTTTGCTTGAACCATTTGCATTTTATTTGGAAGAAATCTGTATCTGGAGGAAGTATTTTTGCTTGAACCATTTGCATTTTATTTGGAATTAATCTGTATCTGGAGGAAGTATTTTTGCTTGAACATTTTAAACTTCATTCTTTGTGAATGTTTTTTTTTATTATTTAGAAACGTCTAAATGAAAATGTATTCACAAAATATAGATAAGAAAAACGTACACATAAACCATCACGGCGTTTCCCTGTTAGAGTAAGCAGAGGACAGAGAACAAACTTTCGTATCCCGATATACTTCCTTCGCCTCCTACAGTAAGCAATATGCATTTTTATACAGTTCCATGTCTTTCTCTTACTCTTTACCTTTCCTTCTTTCAAAATTTGATTCACTTGGTCCATTTGAGCATTGATGTAGACAATACACTACCATTGTTCATAAAATGAATGATTTTCATAATCTATATGGGGTTTTGGTCAGAGAAAACATGTTTCACATTGAATATAGCGTATGATAAAAATTTTAAGCGTTTATCATGAATTAATCGAATCATATTGAATACATAAGATTAGGTAAGGATATACTCGTATGTAAGTACCGAAATTTTAATGCCAAATTAAGGTTTGTTGTTCAATTCTATTCTCTTTCACTCATCATCTTCTACGATTCTCACTCCTGCTTGCATTAAAAAAATATTTACGGCTTTCGTCACCCATCCCTTCAGCATGTCCAAACCATCACCGCGTGTTCTTTTTCACCTTACTTATTGTAACACTTCATTTTTAGAATTCATAAGCCACCCAAGAGCGATCCATTTATGGTAGGCATTTTTTAAGATTCAGGGCAACGACGATTTCAGGAGAAAAAAGCCTCCATGTAAGACAGGATAAGAGTTGCTGACGGCAAACCCCTTTGTTACTGTTGCAAGTTTCCTGGATTTCTTTAATACAAATGTCACTCAATTATGTATCCAATTAAAATTCGGTATATTGCAAGCATAATATTAGGTCCTTACATATGAAATTGGCGTTTTGCCGTACTGGCAACTTTGATCTCAAATATCTTCTCTTTGGTTAGGAATTCCAAATTAAAATTTATACAGCTATTTACTCAAGTATTTGTGTTTCGAAAATTATAATTCATTTGTTTTTTCCTCAATTGTTTTTTTTCTTTGCGTCACTCAGTTTACAAAATGGAAAACTTGAAATATCGCGTTATTTACGAGTACGAGTTCCACCGTGGCACCAGTGCTGCAGAAACGGCTCGAAGGATTAATGATGTGTATGGCGACGGTGCCGCAAAAGAAAACACAGTGCGTTTTTGGTTCCAACGTTTTCGTTCTGGAAATTTCGACCTGCAGAAGAAGCCCCGTGGACGGCCGGAGACCAAAGTTGATAATGAAGAATTGAAAGCTATTGTGGAAGCGGATCCATCGCAAACCACGTCCGAGTTAGCTGCAGGCTGCGGTGTTAGTGATAAAACTGTTTTAATCCACTTGAAGCAAATTGGGAAGGTGAAAAAGCTTGAAAGGTGGGTACCTCACGAATTGAGTGAAGCAAATCAACAAACGCGCGTTGACTGCTGCGTTGCATTACTCAACCGGCACAATAATGAAGGGATTTTGAATCGAATCATTACCTGTGATGAAAAGTGGATCCTGTATGATAATCGGAAGCGCTCATCGCAATGGCTGAACCCTGCCGAACCAGCCAAACCATGCCCCAAGCGAAAATTGACTCCAAAAAAGTTACTTGTGAGCGTTTGGTGGACTAGTGCTGGTGTCGTTCACTACAGCTTTCTTAAATCTGGCCAGACGATTACGGCAGATGTCTATTGTCAGCAACTGCAAACCATGATGGAAAAGCTAGCTGCTAAACAACCGAGGCTGGTTAATCGCTCTAGGCCACTGCTGCTTCATGATAACGCTAGACCACACACTGCACAACAGACGGCTACCAAATTAGAAGAGCTTCAATTGGAATGTCTAAGACATCCACCGTACTCTCCGGACCTTGCCCCAACAGATTACTATTTTTTTCGAAATTCGGATAACTTCTTGCAAGGGAAAAAATTCAACTCCGATGGGGCAGTCCAAACCGACTTCAAAGATTTTATTGATTCCCGTCCGAATGGTTTTTTTAGTAAAGGGATCGATGAACTACCTATGAGATGGCAAAAGTGCATAGATAGCAATGGTACATACTTTGATTAAATAAATATATTATATTAAAAAAAAATCAACTTTATGTTCCTCCCAAACAAAACGCCAATTTCATATGTAAGGACCTAATATATGATAAATGTGTCAAAACACACACTAAAATATTTGAATATTTAAAATATTTTCATGGAAAATACCCCTTTAATTATACATTTTCTCGCTGACAAAATATGGATTGTTTTCAGTGAAATTGCCGGTAAGGCTTCGCGGCAATTATATTTGGAGGAAATAGCCCTTAATTGGTATTTAATTATTGACTCTGTCTTCCACCCTCTTCCCCTATTTCCACCCCACTTCCGCCCACTCTATACAGGCGGGGGAAACTTCCCGTTTCGCGGCTCATTCATTTCGTAAACACGTTTCATTTCTGAAATATAATTACATTCCTGATCTTCTTATACGTTTTTTCACCGTATTCTGAAACATGAGTCGAGTTTCTGTATTCCACGTTGTAAAGTAAAATCAGCTTTAAATAAAATGAAAATGATCTTTTGTGCTTAATAATGTCTTCAGTGAATAAAAACAATTAAATACATTTTTTGAATTCGTTTTTTAAAGCGAATGTTTCGGTGAATGCTGGAATGTATATTTGTTTTGAAATTATTTCAGAATTATATAAATAGTAATATTTTTTTTTTAAACAAAGTAATACACGGTACAAATATTTGTGAATGCTATACCTATATACAAATTTATTACTTAACTAATCTTATTTATATATTATAATTTAAGAACTTACATAATCTTATTTTCCTACATGTCATTTTATTTTTATTTTTTATAATCTTAATATATGATTTCTTAGAAACAATTATTACCTACATACTACTGATAACTAGATAACAATTCTTACAACTAATTATTTAGCAATAACAAGTCCACTCGTTCAGGCTACTTGTATTCCATCACATTCACTCAGACCTTGGTCGTCCCAGCTAATACTGAAGGTGGAATAGTCAGGCAACAGATAATGCTTCGGGAGTTTGTGCTTATAACGGAAGGGTAGGTCGGATTTACTCTCGTAAGCCCTCAGGGCAGCGATAATAAAAAAAAAGTATTTTTCAAGTATTACAACTATCGAATATCTTGCTAGATGTAACATTTATTTGATGTTATATGGCGTCCAAAAAATATATTTATACTTAGAATGATTATAAATTTAGTATTTATTAAGGTTTATCTACGTGTATGGTTAAAACTCCAAATGTAGTTATCGCAAGTGTTCAAATCAATGGCATTTCTGGTCCATTCACTGCTGATAACGTGGAATGACAAACATCACGAATATTTTTTATGGTATTTGGACGCATTGTCTTTCAATAGCTGCTCTCAATTTCCGAACTGTTGTCAATTTGTGCCACAAACTTAATCTTTGACGACTCCCCATAAAAAAAATTCATTGGCGTGAGGTCTGGGGCGCGCGGAGGGTATTCAACGCTACCCCTACTCCAATGCATATATTCGGCAAATTGCATTAAGATAGACCCTTATATAATGATGCTAGTGGGGATGTGCAACATCTTGCTGGAAATTTATGTTAACGCCAGGGTGTAAAAGTGTGTATAAATTTTTTTGGAACACCGTATAGTCGAACAAAAAAATTGATATATGTAAGAGTTTAAATATTTAGTATTGTGTAAATGCAACAGCCATTTTTGTTAAATCCTTTAGAGAAAACGTGGTCTTAGAAAATGAATGCATCAGGGTAGCGAGTGCCAGATTAAGGTTTTCCTTACTAATAGCAGTGTGTATTATTAACAGCCGTATATTAGCTGAGGTACTGGAAGTGCCGAAGTTATATGTGCATATGTATTTGCCTAGCACCCAGGGAGACACGCAATGTACACCACACTGTATACATACCAATTAGGATTTATGTTCGACTATCGCGCTTCATCAGTCGTTAAATGATTGTTATCATGTTCTGTCTCGATACAATCGTAGACTGCATGGCAGTGCAAACAATTTAGGTATTTGAAACGAAAGAGACTTCATTCTTCAGCGTGGATATTGTATATTATTAATATTCTTAGGTATTTGAAACGAAAAAGACTTCATTCTACAGCGTAGATATTATTGTATGTTTTTAATGTTATTAGGTATTTGAAACGAAAGAGACTTGTATATTGAAGAGAAAGAGACTTCATTCTTCAGAGTAGATATTGTATATTATATAATAGGTTTCAATCTTCTCCCTGACTCCATCCCAACTCACTGTCTGCGAAGACTGTTGGGGTCAGCTCTCCTCATCCTCAGGTTGTATGCTCTTCTGTCCCGCACTACGTCCCTCAGGCCGGGCCTCTGCATCAGGTTATCTATTTTGCACCACCCATGAATTCTTTGGTCTTCCTCCGGTTGTTATTCGAGGAAGATCCATGGAGATTGCCTGGTTCACAATGTGATCGGGTGCTCTGCGTCCAACGTGCCCATACCATCTCAATCGCCTCTCCTTCCATCTTACTGTTGATGTCTGTAACACCTAGGCTTCCACGAATGCGTGAGCTTTTTATTTTGTCTCTTAGGGACACACCAGTTGACCATCTTAGCATGCGCATTTCAGCAGTTTCTAGTTGCCTAGAGTAAGAGTTACACATCGTCCAGCATTCGGAGCCATAGAGGAGTGCGGGTCTGACAATCGTTTGGTATACTTTTCCTTTTAACTTTAC